>VXBT01012261.1:557338-609931 GCA_013400235.1 Oriolus oriolus | reverse complement strand
GGGGAAGGGTCCGGGGCCGCCGGGCAGCGGCAGGTCCCGGGCACGGCGGGGTGACCTGAGGTGGTGCCGCATCCCCGGGCTGGAAACCGGCCGAGCCCCGCTGCCCGCACCGCCCTCTCCTCACACACAGGAGACCCCCGGCCCGGGACACGAGCCATGGTGACCGACACAGAATCCCAAAATACACAAAACACCCATATTTGCCCATTCCCCCGTCCTGGACTGGTGTGCGTGGTGCCAGCCGAGGACAGGAGCGGAAAACGCCTTTCGGGGTCACCCGTGGGATCCCGGCCGCAGTCGCAGGCGGAGCAGGTGGGTGGGCAGGGAACCAGCCCCGGCCTCTGGAGCAGTGTCCGTGCTGCCCGGGCCGTCAGAGGAGTGTTTTAGGGAGAGCTCTGATGAACACAAGTGGAGCTTTCCATGGCACATGGCAGCAGAGCGGGAGCATATTTTCCCCACTTTGCTCTTTGCTGCCCCGGGAGGTCGTGGAGCCTCCCTCTCTGGACACATCCCAAACCCACCTGGACGCGTTCCTGTGTCACCCGGGTGACCCTGTCTTGGCAGGGGACTGGACTGGGTGATCTCCAGAGGTCCCTTCCAACCCCAGCTGTTCTGTGATTCAGTGATTCATTGACTTGTTGGACACAAAAGTGCCGCCGCGGCGTTATTTCCAGTCAGCGCCTGTTATCAGCCGCCCGCAGGTGCCTTTGGGAAGTGTGTGCAATCAGGAAACCATCGCTCGGCAGCGCAGCACTTCCCACACCTCCCAAACCCTCGCCTGGGACACTCGGGGGACATGGCCGTGATGTAAAATAACCTTCGGGCAGGACTCGGGGCGGTCCCGGTGCCGGAGCCGCTCCCGGCACGGGCGGCTGCCCCCGCTGCCGGGAGCACAGGTGTGTTTACGGGAGCAGCTCCGTGCCCTGCTGATAAGGCTCCAACCTTTGCACTCCCGAGCCACAACAGAGCGATTGCACCCTCTTCAAACGAGACCTGGAAATTATACCGCTGGAAATAGCTTTTATTGCCGGAGCTGCCCGTGCCCGGCTGTGCTGTGTGCCCCGCGGAGCCGCGCTGCTGCGAGCCGGCGCTCTGGAGAGGAGGCAGCTCCTCGCCTTTCACCTTAAATAACTCCGGGGCGATGTGAGGTTCACACATGACCTGTCGTACTCCCTCAAGCACGGGTCCATCACGCACCATCCCCCTCCAGCCCTCGGCGGGCCGCAGCGGGTGCCCGGGGTTGAGGATAAAGAGCGGGGCAAGCGGGTAGAGACATTTCCCCGCCTCTGGTGACTCAGGGCTCAGGCACGTCCAGAGCCAACAATGTGCCTTTGTACTCGGAGATCTCAATGGATTTCTCTTTCGTGGTCTTGTCTGGTTGGCTTTTGAGCCTGTGTAAAGCCCGTAAATCCTGAAATAATGAATCCCACACGGTTTTGCTGCACCTGGCGCAAAGAAAACGCCTCCCTTTGTGAGCATTGAACCTGACATCTGCTGGTTTCACTGCATGCCCGCCTGCCTTTAGAACAAAACAATAAATCCAGCCATTATTCATCCCCTCCCCTGCCAGTCAGGATTTGAGAGCCTTCTATCATTTCTGTCAACTGCTCCAATCCTCGGCTGAGTCAGTGAAACAGTGTCAAGGGCTGGGCAGCGAGACTTGGCCGACAAGCAGTGCTCTGGAGCTAATCCCCCGCTCCGCTGTGTTTACACCCGCGGGGAACCCCGGCCAAGTGCCCGGCTGCCGGTGCTAAGAGGCTCCCGGGAATCCCGCTCGTATTTTGGCGCAAGAAGCAATGCTCGATTACAAAAGGCAGGTGTGATGATGTCAGGGGCCAGCACCGGGATGCTGTGATGGCAAAGCGCCACCGCGGAGCGCAGGCAGAGCCGGAGCACGGCTGATGTGGCTGCGGAGCTGCAAGAGGACGTGGCAGATACAGCACGACAGAACCGGGCGTGGCACTGGGGGCTGGATCTGCTGGGACAGCCCCAAGTACAGCCGAGGGGATGGGGAGAGAGCAGGGCCCAGCAGGAATCTGTGTGATTTCCTTAAACTCAGGTTCCCTGCACAGCTCCCACTCCTGTTTGTGTCCGTCACCCACTGTGTGTAACAGAGCACGAAGGGAGAGGGAAGAAGCAACAGGGAAAATAATCCCTTGTGACTGGGCTTCTCCAGCAAATTTGACTTTGTACCCCATGGCGCTGATTTAAAACCAGGAACACATGGAATGGCTCCAGGATAAAGAATAAAGGATAAAGAATATCAAGACCATCTTTCTGGCCTCCAAGCCCTCCAGGCACCAGTGGTGCCACAAGGCTGTGCCGTTGGTGGTAAGGGATTAAAAGTGATTTCTGTCACCTGTCACACAGCTGAGGTGTATACGGCATGTCCCACCTCACTGTGGTGGTGGCACGTGGAGAATGTCCCCAAATGGGGAGGATGGAGAAATGGAGGCTGAGAGATCCCAGGGCTGAAGAAAAATGGCTCAAATGATAGAGCTGTCCAGCCTGTTTCTCCTCGTGCTGAGGGGCTGCAGTTACCACATTTATCAGAAGATGAACGTGCAGGTGACTGTCAGCATTGGAGATAAGGGGAAAATTGCAGCTGGGAGTTCAAGCCAGGGCTGCTCCCTCTGGCAATTCAGTCTAATGGGCCCGTGGGAGAGAAAGTGGTTTATCAGAATTCATTCATTGCTTTCTGCCCTCCTGGGGCCATGCTGTGTTTCGGAGCTGGTCTGTTTTCCCCAGGGGGTTTAACAGGCCTTCAACCTCCCTTGGATTTCTCCAGGGCTCTGTTTCTGTGTCAGGGAGGGTGCTCAGGGATTAGCCTTCCTCCCAGGAAGACGCACAATCCCTAAAGCACTGTAAAATCCCTTAGCACCCCATGCTCGCTAAGCCGCAGATGCTGCTGGAACCTGAATCCCTCTGTGCTATCCCTGTCCTATCCCCATGACTGGATTTGTGGCTCTCAGATGGTCCCTTGTTTAAATTATCAGGGTTTTTTCTTTCCTTTTAGCTGCACCTGGGCCTCTTGCCCCTCTGGAGCTCTGCTCCTGTGTGTTCAGCTGCTGCCATTCAGAGGTGCCCGGTGCCTGTAGGTCCCTCACCTGCGCCACAGGTTCATCACACATCATTTCCCTCACGCAGCATCTGCCAAGTGCCATTTCCTGGGTTTATAAATTCAGCCAGAGAACGACAACAAAAAAAAAACAAAAGAAAAAACCTGCTTTCCCAGGAACATCTCTTTTTATTAAATCACGTCTTTAGCCCTAGAAACATTCGTGTACTCGAGGCCTGGTTACCCCACACAGAGCAGCAGAGCCCCAGAGAAACCCGAGGCAGCAGAGATGGCAGAGGGCTCCTGAGCCAGGCAGGGTTGGCCCCACGCCTGGACAGCAGCAGCAGCAGCCAGAAACCACAGCGACTGCTGGGGTCACTGTAACCTCCTCCTCGCTTTTCCAAGGAGCCAACCTGCTGCTCCGGGGCCCATCAAGACCTCGGAGATCACAGTCTTTGTTCCCAAAACCCTCTGTTAACCTCAAGACCACTTTGGCCCCAAACCAGCCTGTCCCAGGCTGGGCTCTCTAACCCCAGGGCTCTCTTGGGCCCAGCATTTCCAGCTCCTTCTGCCCCTGCTGTGCCTTCAGCTTCCTGCTGGGATGGGAGAGCAAGGAGGGCTCCGAGTGCTCGGACAGGTCTGTGTGCACCCAGCACGGATGGCTGCAGCCACGCTGCCCTGCACTCGAGCTGGATTTGGGAAAGGAGCAGGACGCTGTCAGCTCCCTCTGAACTCCTCAGAGAGCAGAGGCAGGATCAGCAGAGTGGTTTATCTTCACAACGTTTGTCAACTGATCAATTCCACTTCAGTGGTCTGGGGCTCCCCCTGTTATTTTGACAACTTTGCTTCTTCTTCTCATTTGGCTGAAAGAAACTTGCTCAGTCATCTCAGAGTTTAGGGGCATTACTGGACATAACCTCTCCTTCTCCACATTTACCAGACACATTTTCACTGTTTCCTTTTCTGCTTGCTACTCAGGCACTGAGTTTTCTTTTCAGAAAGCTGCTGATGTGCCCTCACTCTGCAGAAGCAAAGGGAGCTGGAAATGAAAACTGGTGCCTGAACTCCGAGGGGAAAAAGATCCCAGAAGGGCGCTGGCTCCCAGCCCTTGAGAGCTCAGGTTGTGTTGTTGCTTGGTATCACAGCTGAAGTCACCCCAGTTCCAGGAATAGTGTTATTAAAGAACAACAGGAAATACTCAGCAGAAAAGCTACGGCCTGTTCAGCACATTTGGGTACGACTCCAGCCTGGTTCCCTGGGATGGGGAACACCAAACCCGCTCGGTTCCTTCAGCCACCCCCACCTGAACCCCAGCAAAGTCAGGTCTGAGCACAGGGGCACAGCAGGGAGCAGGATCCCTGCTCAGGGGCCCCACTTGGCTGTGTTTATCTGTGAGGCTTTTAGGGCATTTCAAAAGTAAGGGCAAAGATCCCTGTCCTTGAATTCCCAGCTCTGCACCAGCTCCACCTTTACAGCACTTTGTAGGTGGGTCTGTGTTACTACAATGGAGAATTAGCACTAAAAATACAAATTAGAAACCAATTATCTCATAACGCCCCCCCCCCCCACTTTTCACTGAAGCTGAATCCCCTTGATGTGCATCTGAGCTGGTCCGGAGCCAGAGACCAGGGGACGGTGGCAGTGACCAGTCCCTGGACCAGTGATCAGCCCACAGCCCCTGCAGCAGCTGCAGCTCAGTTACCCAGGTGAGAAACATTCCCCAGGTGCCACCCAACACATCCCTGCAGACCCTGGGAGGAGAGGGGGGAGCAGGGCAGGGGCTGTGCCCGAGGGTGTGGCTGTACAGATGGGAAAAAGCACGGGAGGGGCCACCCTGGGACACGGGACCAGCACCGGGAGACATGGGACCACCAGCGGCTCCAGCGGGTGCCTGGGGGTCTCTCTCAGCTCAGCAGTGCAGAGAGGCTCCTCCTGCTAAAGGTTTATGGGCCACTCCTGCTGGGACTGTCACCAGGCCACTGGGACGCTGAGATAAGGAAGGGAGACGGGAATGCCCCATGAACGGAGTAATTGTCCCCTTCTCGGAATACAGGGCAGCAACCTGTGAGGGGTCTGATCTCTCCTTACCCATGTCACTTTTATGGATACTCTAAAAGCAATACAATACTGGGAAAAATTATTAGGTTGCATTAGTTCTTTAATATTTACTAAACATTTATGAAAAGAAGCAATGTAGTTTCTCTTCAGACGGATTCTTTACATTTAATGTCCACAATGTTTATTCCTTTCAGTCTTTACATTTCTCACACTGACTGGCAGTAAATTGGGCTGAAGTTATTTCTGAACCAAAGCTGCTGCTGGTTCCTGGTGCTCTATGATAGCTCATGCACTGCCCCAGCACGAGGTTATCTTACCATAAATGTGCCGGTGACACAGCAGGATCACCTGGGAATAACAGTGATCCCAATCAGTCATGGCCATTAAACCACCCATTTACTCCCCCAGCTCCCAGAGAGATCATTAACAGGCTGACTCGCCAGTAACAGTTTCCAGTTGACTTTGGCTTGTGTTTCCAGAATGAGAATTAAAAAACACTTCCATGGAAGATGCAGGAAGCCAGGGATACGCTGTGGGCAGCGGGACAAAATACAGATCACAAACAAGTCTTTACAGATGACGTGGAAAATGGTATCACCACTCAACATCCCTTGGGAGGACACTGGGATCCTCGGGAAGGGCTGTCTCCAGCTCCAGAGAATGGCACAGCAAAACCCAGAGCACAGAGCAACCCAGCTTGACCTGAGCTGAGCTTTCCCTGAGCCCACCTGGCAGCGGGGCCCGGTCCCCTGAGGAGGAGGACACGGCCCAGCACATCCCTGGTGGAGGGTTCTGACAGCAGGTGCCAAGGGAAGGGCCCTGGGAGCATTTTCTCACTCACACAGTAATTAACACATCTTACCCTGGACTAAGACATTAATAATATCCAAGTGTGACTCAAACTGGCTTGTGAGGGGCTGAATGTTTATACTTAGACCAGGAGAGCAGAGCGAGCCTGTCATTCCACCTCCAGTGGGATTAAGGATGGGGCCGGGATTAAGGACATGCTCCCATTCCCAGATCCTGCCAGGCTGGCTGTTTAAAACCAGCATTTTCCATTCCTTCAGCCAACCCCACTTGTGCTGCTGAGGGTGCTGAGCAGCCCTGCCAGCAGGGCCTGGGAACAGGAACTGCCAGGCACAGGTCAGCGAGGCAGGAGCAGCAGGAGCTATTTGTGGGGTGGATCTGTGCCAGGAGCCGGAGCGGTGCTCACGCAGCCGGACACCACATCCCTGCCTCCCACTGCCCTGCGCACGGAGCGTCCCCCAGAGCTCGGGACAGAGCACATGGACAAACCACTGGAAGCAGGAACCCTGTGCTGAGCTCCAGGCAGCACGTCCAGGCTGAGGAATGAAGAACAAATTCCTTCTCAGAGTTTCCTGCACAGAGGCCGAGCCCCTGCACAGGCTCAGGGGTCCCACAGCAGAGTCCTCACACGGGCAGGATGAGCTGGCTGGGTGCCTTTTGCAGTCAGAGGTTCTGCTGGAGCTACAAGGATTTTTCTGTTTTTTCTTTTTTTAACACAGGAAGGGATTATCTGGGAATTCGTGTTTCCCACCCCAGGCCTGGAGGTCAGCTGCAAAGGGAAGCAGGTGGCTGCAGCATGAGCAGAGGCGCAAAAAACTTGATCTGTTTCTACCTATTTCTGCATCCCATGGGTAACCTGAATTTTCTTCTTCCCTTTCCTTCCCAGCCAAACAAGAGGAAAAGAGAAAAGCCTCTCTGAAAACCCCTGTGCAGGACAAGTGCCACACCCCTAGAGCCAGTGACCCCTCAGGCCTTTCCAGCTGAGTGAACCCTCCCTGCAGGCACCAGAGAACATCCTCAGGGCCACTCCCAGCACATGAGCCAGGCTGAGGAGCAGGGCTGGGACAGCTGCTGCCCTTCCTGCCACCCTCACCTCCTGGAGGTGACACTGCCAGCCCAGGCCATAACACATTTATCACATTTCACAGGTGTGATAACACATTTACCCAGGCAAGGGCTGGAGGTCACATCCAACACCGCCTCCAGCAAGGGCAGCACAAACCCCCACCCGTGGCTGGTGAACAGCCAGGGCTGGCACCCAATCAGCCATCTGGGCTTGATCTGCTTCTCTTCAAGGGAACCAGGTGTCTCCACTCTCCTGCCCCTGCTAAAGGCGATGCAGAGCACACAAGAGCAGCAGCAGCAGCTCCCTGGTGGGACCGGGCACTGGGCTCACCCCTCACCCAGCCCAGGCACACGGAACTGCCGGCGGCACAGGAGAGAACTGGTTTCAGACACACCCCGAGAGCAGGGTGGTGAGAGCTGAAGGAGCAGGCAGGAGTGGAATGACAGATTGTCCTGTGTGCCCACAGCCACAGCTGCCCCGGGCAGGGCAGTGCTGGGAGCCCCAGAACCTCTGGGGGATGCTGCAGGGGCACAGGGAGCTGAGCCCATGGATGCTGCCCTGGCATTCCCAGGAGATGCTGCAGGGGCACAGGGAGCTGAGCCCATGGATGCTGCCCTGGCATTCCCAGGAGATGCTGCAGGGGCACAAGGGGTGAGGAACACACTGGGCCTTGGAGCTGTCCTGGCTGGGACCATGCCAGGCTCATCCTTTACAGGCTGGTCCAGCTGAGGAAGTTCCAGGCTCTATTTTTACCTCTAAAGTTTAAATAATTACAATTTTTATTTTCCTCTGCTGACCCTTGCCTTTCCCAGCAGCCACCTGAAAAACTCCACCAGCGAAAAAGGGGAATAAAAGCGTTTGTCACCAGTGGTTAACTCCAAAGACACTGCCACACACACAGGACATCACACATCACAACTCTATCCCAGTCCCAGCTCTGAGAGACTTTCATCTCTTTAGGCAAATGAATGCTACAAAGGAAAAAAATATGTTCATGTCATAAACATCACAAGCTATGAGGAATATAGATCTTTGGAGGGAAATGCATTCAGCAGTTGTCATTATCCCATAAACTGCACCAGGAGAACAGTCCATAGTGTCCATTCCAACACACACCTTCCCACAGGAATCACTGCACAATCTACCTTCTACTTTGCACCCCAAGCACAACAAGTGGTCAGTGAGGATATACAATAGTTCTACAGAGAAATCACTCAAGTGGATACATAAACGGGCCCTTTGGGGGTTAAATAAGATTTTCAATAGTTCCACAATGCTACATTCATGCTACCAAGTTCACTGAAGTGGGATTTGAGAAAGAGGAAGGAAGAACAGTTTGCCTGTCTCCAGTTGGGAGGTGAAGGGGTCAGAAAGGGAGAGAGTTTTGTGTCAGCATTTTAATCCTCCCACAACCATTTCCTTCTCCAGATAACGTGACTTTGTGCTTTCATTGCACCTCTGGCTCCCACCTCTCACCGCAGAGCTGGTGGGAGCTCCGATGTTAAATAGTAATTGGCATAAATTTGGGGTTCTTTTTTTTTTTCTATCTGGCATTTTCTTCCAAAAGCTACAGACTGGTGCCTGTTCTCCCCTTCACTGTAAGTCTGGCAAACCTGACTGAGTCCAGGGATGAGATGTGGCTACCAAAGCTCCCAACCAGGGGGAGGCAACAGCCCACACCTGTCTGTGTGGCTTTCAGTGACTTTAAACCATCTCTCTCCACCTATTCCTCTCCTTACTGTATGTACATTATTTCTTCAAAAGTTTTGCTATAAAACTGCTCTAAATGCAAAGGGTTCAGCAGTTCTAGCCAGGGGCCTGCTCCCCAAAATTACAACCACAGGTATGGCACAGGGGAAGGGGACTCTACAGATCAGAACACCTAGTTCTCTTTGTAAGTAGTTAAAAGAAGATTTGTACATGTATTTTCCTTCACTTCACAATCAACAAATTTTAGATATCAGGAAATCAGGAAAATAAGGTAATCCTTCCCTGTTACTTCCTTTTCTTGTGAAAGAAAGAACTTGTGTCACCTCCCAGAATTGCCAGTGACCTACACAGACTGTAAGTATTATTTGTCCTCTGAAAGGACAGCAGAATGTGAAAAAAGCCCCATTCCCAAAACTGAGAAAGCACCCCCTTACCTAACCAAACAAAAATTAAATAGATTCCTAAAGGTACCATCAAATACCAAGCACAGACCTGGCCCCTCAGGCTGCTCCGACAGAGCTCGGGGTTTTCTCTGTCCTACACAGGGAGCGGCTGAGCAGCTCAGACCAAGAAACAGGTCCTGCAGCAGGGGACAGGGGGGTTCTGCACAAACAACTGGCAATCCAGTGAACAGAGGGAAGAGTCAAACTCATGCTCCAAGGCCGTGCTGTGTCCCTCCAGAAGCATTTCTGCCAAATGCCTCAGCGCTCCCCACACGGGAAGAGAGCTCCTCTCCCAACACACAGCAAAACACCGGCATGAACAGTTAATTACCATGGCTATTAATTTCTAATTCATTTTTATACCAAAGCGAGCCTGACCGAGGCTTCCCAGCCAGGTCCCGTGTTTCTAACCTAAAGTATTTCAGCAAAACTAAAGTCCCATAGTTTTGCAAGCAGCAAAATAGAAAGTAATGAAGTTGTGGCTAACTGGAGGAGAACTATACATTCGTGAGAGCAGGTACAGGTAGTGCAGCACAGCTACTCTGAAAGGAACGAACCAAACCAATGCAGCAGACATGCAGGGTCTGCTAACTTATGTTAAAACCATGTTTGCTGGTGATTAAATATGTCTACAGAAGATATATTACCATCCTGAATATATTTTCAAGCAGACCAAAAATACCTCATCTATTGGTTATGGTGTGTTATTTTTAACTAATTAAATATCGGGAGGGATTTTACCCCCTCCCTCGCTATAAAAATTGCACTTATTTTCTATTAAACAAAACAAACAAACAAAAAAAGAAGATTTCAATTCTATATCCCAGTATATATTCACATGGAAACGGGATCATCTTGCTCTAAGCTTGCAGGAGTAGGTGTAGCAGTCCTTGCTCTCCAGGACTCCCAGCACAGAAGGTCCCACCAGGACAACCCCCTGCTCCCTCTGTGCTCTGGTGACTTCTTCACTGTAGTGCATGGGTTAACTGGGTTTGTGTTTTTTTTGTAAGAAAACCTGAGCTTCAAAAGTCTTTAAAAGGACCTGGAATCAAATCTGGCCCATTCTGACCCAAAACAGCTCAGTTCTGCCAGGAACTCCATCCTGTCCTCGTTTCACACAGCTCCTCCTGAGGCCCCACGGCTCGGACTGAGGCCAGCGAGGTGTCACTGTCACCCCCTTCCCTCCAGTCTCTCTTGGCCCAGGAGACTTTTCCTCCCGACACTTCCGAGGGCTCCTCCTTCCCTCCCTTTAGCGCTGCTGCCTCCTGTAGGGCTGTGAAGGGCTCCCTGTGCCAATAAAAAAGTCTCTCTGCAATAAAGCATGACTTCTTGGACACTGGTGATGAGCTTCCTCTCGCAAAGTCTTCTCCAGCTCATAAAATGTCATCGTAATCCAACAGCTTGGAGTGCTGGCGGGTCTTCCAGAGGCGGTAAAGGCGGAAGTCAAAGTAAGTCTCAATCATCTGCTTACCTAGAAGTGAAAAGAGGCAGAGGGGTCACACCCTGGAGCACGAGGGAGAGGTGACAGCACAGCAGCACAAAGCCCCCAGCCCAGCCGTGGGCAGGGCACAGGGACCCATCCACAGCACAGCGCTGACACCGGGCACGTGGAGGGGCCTGTGAGCACCACACATCTTTTTAGATCTCCTCAACCATGAACAGCTCCCTGTAATCCCTTGGCAGGGTTTGTCCCTGGGGGCAGGAACTGAGCACAAAGTCTGTCTCCAGACTTTGACCTCTCTGCTCTGAGTGCTGAGGGGGGCTGGAGAGGATCAGCCACAGCCTGCGTGAGGCACGGGGACTTCAGAGGCTACAAACCAAGAGTTAACTTCCTTGTAAAGAAACACTAAAAATAATTAACACTGAAAATTAAAATTAGAAAAGACATATTTTTTTTAAATGACCAGGCCATCTCTGTCCTGCTCCCGTCTGTGCCCCCAGCAATGAGCTCACAGGACACACCAGTGCCAGCTGTGCCCCCCAGCCCCTCTGACTGAAGGGGCTCTCACAGGCAGCCACAGAGTGAAGGCCAGGAAGTGCATTTGAAAACACAAGGGCAAACAACCCTGCACTCAGACAGGGCTCAAGGAGGGGATTTTCACTTGTGAGGCCTGATTAAGATTAGTTTTAGATGACTTTGCAAAGGATTACGAGGGTACACTCTTAGTGCGTGCCAGACTGATCAAGGGGATAAATTCAGACGTATTCTTCAGCCCAGCCTCCTGGAAGCTCAGCTGCTTAATGCCTGCACACAGAACCCCCTGCCTGGCCTGCTGAGCTGCCCACAAACCCGGGAATTTCCCTGCAAGCTGCTCCTGGACACATCGGAGCAGGTTCGCTGCGGGATCTGTGTAGGCACCGTGTGCAGCTGAACTCATCACGCGCAGAGAACTGAACAGCCTGGGCTACAGGGAGGTGTCCCTGCCCACAGAGGGCTTGGAAGTGGGTGATCCTTAAGGTCCTTTCCAACCCAAACCAGTCTGTGACTCGGTGATCCTGTGAACTCTGTGATCCTGTGAACTCTGTGATCCTGTGAACTCTGCACAGCACCAGCGTGCTCAACTCCTGCACATTCCTGAGGGTGAAGGGGGGTAAGAAAAACCCAGCAGTGCTGAGGCCAGTGCCGTGGGCAGCAGAGAAGTGCCCACAGCTGAATCCTGCATGGTTTTACCTGCCAAGGACTCCAGCAAAGGTAAAAGAACACGGGCAAATTCAGAATCCGTCACTTGTGAAACTGCACTGCAAGTTACTGACATTGACCAGAGAACAGGAAAAATCCTGTAGCTCCTTGAAATATCTTGAGCTACAGGAAAAAAAAGGGAAAAGGGCCAGCAGACTGAGCTGTAGAATGGCTTTGATGGGCCATATCCCAGTTGCTTGTTGACACAATTCACTTGGTGCCAGTGGTTTGAGCTCTGGAGAAGAGACCCCAGCACAGCTGGCTACAGAAAAGGTTCTGCTCCAAGTGCATTTCCCCCACAGACTCCTCATGCCCTAATAATGACGGATTCTCCCACACTCAGCCTGGAAAGCTGCCTCCTTTGCACTGCCAGGACCCTGGGAGAGGCCTCTGCAGCTTCAGGCACAACAAGCAGGGCACTCGAAATGTGAACATATGCAGGAACTGCAAGGGGAAAACCAGGGGCAGCAGCTGAACTACTCAAGGTGGTCACAAGCAAAACAAAGACCATGGCAGAACTTAAGGGAGTCAAAACTGCTTTTGCAGGAAGATGCCCCCCAAAGGAGGCAGACTGGTTAGCAAGGTGTGTGTCTCTGTACAGGAAATAAATTACCTTGAGCTGATAGTTCAAGTGGAGACTCAAAGGCAACCCTATAAGGATTCATTAAGTTTTTCAGATTCTGAAATAGCTGAAAGGAAAACATATCAGAGTTAGCAGCTGAAAACAATAATGGCTCCTGAGCACCCAGAATTGCCCATCTTTGTTCAGGAAAACCTTCCACCTATGTCTTTTAAAACATCTATCTCACCAGTAAATAAATAAATCAAGTTTGAATGACTCTTCTCCTCAAGGGTTTCAGTTATTTGTCCTGCATGTCACTGATCCTTCCTCCCCTGCCCCCTGGGAAAGGCACAATCCAGAGGGTGGTTCTCCCACTCACAGCCCCTGTGAGACAGCACATTCCCACCCAGCAGAAGAGGCAGGTTTAGAGCTCCCAGCGTGACTCTGGCCTCCCTGGGCCCAGCAGACATTCCAGGGGTGACCCACAAGCTCCTACCTTCTCCCCATTGGGGTTTCCAAGAACATAGCAGCCCATGATGTGGATGATATTTGGTTCAGGATTGACTTTACTCATCAGCCGGCTCAACCTCTTCCAGAAGCTAGAAAAAACAGAACACATCATTAAAAAAAACCCCTCTCTCCTCATAGGCATGATTAATGCCAAGGATGTGAGCATACACCACTCAGACAGGGCCCAGGGTTTGTAGCCTGGACAGGAAACTGCTCAGGAAGAGCCATTGGATTTCAGACAAGGAAGAACAGGGGCAGAGCCAAGGCCTGAGAAGCAGTTCCAAGCCATGTGGTAGAGAAGGAGGAGCAGCCCATCGAGCCAAGGGAGCTCCAAGATGAGGAGAAGGGAGCAAAGTCCCCCAGCAGTGCTTCTGGAGTGACAGTTTTACCAAGCATCCCCTCCAGCTTCCTGTCTCCCATCTCTACCAGCAACTGCCCTTTCTGAACATGAGGGTTCTCAGTGCTCTGGTTCATTTCCAGGGCATGAAATCAGCAGGGAACAGCTGGAGAGATTGGTCTGAGTGCCACAACACTGCCCAGGCAGCTCCATGCCAGCCCGTGCTTGGTGCTGCTCAGCCACACCCACTTGATGTGCAGTGACTGTGAGCAGGCACTCAGTGCCAGACGGATGTGAAACACGACCCCCTCCCCTGGGCAGAGGGTTGGAGCAGACTTTTGGGAGGCTCTAAAGCCCAGAAATTCCTCCATGGGTGTTCCAACCAGACTGCAGCCTCAGCTCTCTTCAGCACTGCCTCCCAGGGACACACAAGCTGCATGGAGATGTTCACTTCCAAGCTCCCAAACTTTCAGCTGTGTGTTCACAGCTTTCTGCAGATCCCTGATTTATCAGCTTGGGAGCAGCTACGCCTGGGATGTGTTCAGAATCGTGGATGTGCACACGTGCTGGAGAATTCCACGGCCAGTGTTTGTGCCAGAGCATGAGATTGCTGAGCAGCTGTTGATTTTAATACTCAGTTCTCATGCCAACAAAAAGTTGTGTAGGAACAGGTTGGTGTACATCCTCTCCCCCACAGCCAGGCACTGTTAGCCAAGCAAGTTTGAGCCAGCACAAGTGAGTAGGCAGCAAAACAGGCAAAGCTTTACTCTCTGCAAGGAGCAGCAAAATTGCTCAGCACTCCCAGCTGAAGGCTGGCATGTTAGTGAAAAGCCTCCTCAGTAACAGGCTGGACTTTGAGCAGGCTTTGCAGAGACAAATTCCATTTCCCCCTGGCCAGAGCCAGCTGTGGGGGAACGCTCTGGATTTCTGCCACAGTCACCAGCTTAGCAATGGTGTCACAGCACCAGAGGCTCGAGGTGCGTGTTCTGGTTTCTGGTCAGCAAAGCTTTTGTTAGTAGAAGAAATATCTTTTTTTTCTCCTCTCTTGACAGTCTCTATCCACAGAGACACTAAACAGATAGAAGTATAAATCTCCTGCAGCACTCCAGGGACGAGCTCAGCTCTGTCACCTTTGCTGTCACCCCTGAACGAGCTGCGAGCCGCTATTCAGTGCCTCCTCAGCCTCCTCATCCCCTGACCAAGCCACCCCAGCTCCCTTCACTTCTCCTGCTCCCCCATGTGCTGCAAACATTGAGCAAACCGAGCAGAGAAATGCCATGCAAGGCCAGAACACAACACAGCCACTCACAGGATCAGATCTTCCTCCTTCTCCACTTTGGCAAAAGTGGCGACTTTGTTCTTCAACAAGTACAAGTGCCCGGGGCCTCCCTGCAAGAGACAGACAGACAGACAGATGGAAACCCTTCTGCACAGGCCCTGAGGAAACAAACCCTGGATGTGTTTCCTGTCCTGCCCAGCCATTCCCAGAAGTGCCACAAGGGAGCAGGGCAGCCCTGCACTGCAGACAGGCTCAGGGCACATCCACATACAAGGGCAGTGTGCTGGGGGTTGGATTCTCTGGTTTTAGCTGTTCTGTGCCCACATCACTCTAGAAAGGCACGATAACAGATAAAAAACGCCTTTGTGGGTGGCTGGAGAGTAATAGGGAAGACAAGAAAGTCCCTGTCACTTGGGGATGCTGGGGGTGGGCAGAGGAGGAGCTGAGCACAGCAGGAACAACCAGGCAAGGGCTGGCACTGCAGAGGAGCTGGGCTTGGGCAGCAGGAGCCATGAACAGACACAGCACCAGGAACGTTAAAAGTCACAATCTCCAGGTTAGTGTGCAGCAAAGCTGCTCCTCTGCAGCGCTGGGCACGTGGAGGGAGTTAAGTCAGGTCACCTCCCTCACTTCCCACGGCACAGCTGCTGGGGAAGTCCACAGCTGACCACCACAAGGAACAGCAAACTTGGGAAGGGAATCCCCAGCAACCCCCAGGTTCAGCAGGGGCTGGACTGTCCCAGCCACAGCTCCAGCCTGACCCTTCTCCCACATCCTCTGGCCTCCAGCTCCCAGCTGAGCCATCCGCCAGGCTGGCCCACCACACACACCACTGTCACTGCCACACTGAAGCTGGGTGGAAACTGTAACTATGACACTGCAAGTGCTTGTTCCTGTCTCTGGAATCCTTTGTAGGTCTATGCTGATGTTGCTTTGCCTGGGGTTCCTTGAGAGAATCAGCCCAGCTCTTGACTTGGCCTCACTAAATCAGATTTGACTTCCTGCTGTCACAGCAACTTGAGTCTGCTCTGTGTCTGGGAAATGGGAAGTGAAAGCTGTGCCTTGGCAGTGACTTTAATGGAAGCTGACTTTGGAATATTGGTTCCTCTATGCCACTTTCCCCACAGAAAAAGACAAATTTGTAACAAATCACCCAAGTGTTTAACAACTTTCATGTACCTGGCAAAATATCAGCATCTTCCAGATCTTGCAGCCTTTCCGATAAATGTTAAGTTTCTTCTCTATTTCCTCTGCAAAAAATAAAAAAAAACATGTTGGAAAAGATGAACCATGGACAAAGGTCAAAATTAATCTTATTTCTTTACACTTTAGTCCTGAGGGCAGGAAGCTGAGCTGGCAGGGGTGCTCAGTACATGCCATGGATGCTGTGGGGAGCAGGAAATCCCAGTGTGTCACAGGCCAGAGAAAGGATGGAACAGCACCAGACACTGCTCTGTAGTGACCACAGCTCTGGAGCAGCCCCAGCCCTCCTGGTCCTCTGTCACTGCTCCCACTCCCCACCACAGGTACAATGAACAGGCACCTGCTGCCCCGTGCCTCAGTTTCCCTGCCACAAACCAGGAGTTTAGCATAGAAAACAGGCCACGGAAGTGAAGGTTCCTTACAGCAGCACATCCAAGAGCAGCTGACTGACTGTCAGGGGTCACTGGGGTGAAAAAAACACCTCTGTGAGTGGCAGCTGAGGCACGGGGCAGCTGAGTGACTGAAATATTGATGGTTATGTTTGCAATGGGCAGGAGATAAGAACAGGAGGAAACACTCACGTACCCAGGATGTCATCAAAGGTGGCGTGTTCATGGTCCTGGAAACCGAGACAAAAGACAAATAAAGGCTCACTGTCACTATACCAGCTCCCTAATATTCACACAATCCCATTTCCAGGATGCTCTAAGAGCACAATTACACCGATGCCTTAGGTTTTAGCTTTTATATTGTCCAAATTCTGTATTCTCTGTGTTCCGAGTGTGTGACTCTGAGCTGCCTTGCAGCCTGTCAGCTGCTGCTCTCTCATGCTCACACAGACATAACAAAGCCTCTCCAGGCCTGCTCTCCAAGGACACCCAGCCCGTCCCAGGCCCAAAATGTGTAACCCAGCACCTTGAGAAGGGGGGCGAGCTGAGGGGCAGTTCCATCATTAGCTAAAGTTTAATTGGCCAATTTATGCTGATCTGCAAATGGACCAAACCTGTAACAGTGTGAAGAACTCGTGACTCGGGGTCCATCTCGGGTGCAGCCTTTGGCCTGCCCAGGGTGTGCCTCTGAAGGCCTTTTTAAATAAATATCACCTTTATGCCCTTACCCTGTCTAGTCTCTGTTTCCAGGTTGGCCTTTTCAGGCATCAACACCAACTGATGGCTGCTGGTCACAGCAGCAGTAACCCTCACCCTAAATCACATTTCAGTGCAGAAGCTGAAGACTGAACAGTCCGTGAAGATCAAATCCACCCAAAGGCTTGAAGCTGAAGCTTGCAGACCCACGCAAAGCACAGACTGTCCCTCAGACGCACTCAACACCAGCAATGCCTATTTCCCTCCTGGCCCATGTTTTGCAGCCAGCCTCTGGCTTCACCCCTGTCCAAGCTGGCTGACCAGCAGCTGCACTCCCAACACGGCTGCCTCTGCCACAGCAGGGCCATCAGGACAACCAAACAACTCTGCAAGGAAGAGAGGCAAGAGCAGCAAGGCTAAACCCCAGCAGCGGTGCCTGCTGCACCCTGACACTGGCCTGGCTGGGCTCGCAGTCCCACCTTCCCTTGCAAATTAAGTGATTAGGAAAAAAGAAACCCATGGCTCCTCACTGCTGTCTCAGACAGCTGCTCAGGCCAGACTTCCAGCAAAAAGCCACAGTTAAATTAATGACTGACAGGGATGCCCACAGCACGCAGGGTGATGGGGTTGGTGGTTCCCTGCCGAGCTCCGAGGTCCTGCTTATCTCAAAGATGAGCGTAAGGAGGAGCCCTAAGCCCGGCAATGCCTGCCCTGCCTCCCCTTGATAATCCTCCCACGCAGTCTGGCTGGGCCTGCAGAGCCCAGAGCCCTCATGTGCCATTTCCACCCCACCTGACTGTTCTACCTATACCTGAGCCCCTATAAAGCTACCCCAGACCCCAAAACTGGGTTCAACACACCCCCAGCCCCTTCCTGGC
Organism: Oriolus oriolus; assembly: GCA_013400235.1. Taxonomy (NCBI): domain Eukaryota; kingdom Metazoa; phylum Chordata; class Aves; order Passeriformes; family Corvidae; genus Oriolus; species Oriolus oriolus. The sequence goes on along the minus strand of VXBT01012261.1, from coordinate 592,255 downwards.
AGTTTTTCCAAATCACATCAGTGTTTTGGAGTCACCCTAACAGGAACCAGGGAAATAAAAAAGTCTCTATATGGCTCCTGTTCTCAGCCACAGCAGAACTGATTTACTTACGTAGAGGATGGGGATGATGGAGGGGTCGTCCCTGCGGATAATTGTGGGGACATACTCTGCTTTGGGCACCTTGGAAGAAATGAGCTGCAAAGTGGAAAAAAGGTGCAACAGCATGAGGAGAAGGCAGTAGAGTCTGGACAGAAGCATAAAACAGTGCCCTGTTCAGCTGTTCTCAGGTGTTACTTGAGGCAGCAGCTAACCCAGTCTATCCACAACCCAATGGAAGGTGCTCCAGCCCAGAGCACCCCCAGGCCTGCCAAGTACCCCTGAGTGTCACCATCTCCTTGACCCCCAACACATGAGCACACAGCCCTGCCCCTCAGCTGCACTGGGCCCAGAACAGTCTGGAAAGGGGAGACTGGGGTGCACAGAGGATGGAGCAGCTTGTGCACCACCACGGATGGCTGTACCCCAGTGAGGATCACTCCTGCAAAGCCTCCTCCTGGCTGAGGGGAGTGTTCAGTGTCTGGTGAGACCTGCACAGGGTCCAGCCAAGAGCTGGCACTGCACCAGGCACAGAAGGCACAGGGCTGCAGGTGCCAGACAGTGCCTGGCAACTCTGGCTGAAGCCTCAGCTGGCTCCAGCAGCACCAGAGCCTGAACTCTGCTGTGATTCCAGGCCCCTCAGTTCCTCGCTGTGGGAGCAGAGCTGGCAGTGGGGCTCAGGTCTCTATTTTCAGAGTTAACAAGCCTCAGGCTGACCTGATTCTGTGTTGGTGTCAGTCCTGCTCTGATCTGGACTACAGACCCCTCCTAGTTTTCTTCCAACACATTATCCCCAGCAATAACAGATCTGAACCCAAGTCATGTCTTGGTTCATCTGTGAGTAACCCTCACAGATACCTGAGGCAGTGCCTACAAAAGACTTCCTATGAAGATCCTGAGCTTAGCAGCTCTGAAAGGACAGGCAGAGCCTGAGCTGGAAACGCTCACCATTATTTTTGGTGGAATAAAGTCTTCTCCGTCACATGCCATGGCTTCAAGCTCCTTTTCTGCTTCCCAGTTCAAGTCAAAGTCACCATCCAGAGTCCCGCAGGAATCCTGAAGGTCATGGCCTGCCAGAACACAGGGAGCATTACAAGGGCAGAACAGCCTTCCCCACTCCATCCTGCCTTGGCAGCTTCCTCACAAGAGATGCCACGAGACTCGTGCCCTCTTGTCACCCACAGAGTGACAGACACCACTTTGGGGCTGATGTCTTCAAACAGACAAACACGGAACAAATGAAGAGTGCACAGAGAGCTCACACGACGTGTCACGGAACTTCATCACTCTCGCAGTCACCAAGCTTGGTTTTCAAATACTAAGTCACAACAGTCACCCCGTCACTCCAGAAATGGGGAAGGAGACAGAACGCAGACAGACTCTACACTTCAGCACTGCCAGGCTGATAAGCAAAAGTCCAAAGACTTCAAAGATGGTCTCCTTGTAGTAATTACTATTCTGACTACATCTTTTGAGAGATTACAAAGAAAATCTGCCTTGTTGGTCAGACTGATCCTGGCAGAGAAGTCTTAGAGCGTGCGTGAGGACAGCTGCAACAAACACAGTCATATTGCAACAGTAGACTCCAACTTGTTCTCCAAATTGACCTTACCTGTTGGCCTTCAATGTCTCCTGGGGAAAAAAACATCTGGAAGGAATATAATTGACCATTAAAGGTTAAAAAGAGATGGTTGCTGGACTGAGGAAAGAGAACTGAGGTGCCACTGTTTGTGCCTTTGGGGATGTCCGAGTGTCGCTGGGCAGTGCCTGGAGCCTGTCTGAACCACGGCTTTTCCATCCACCTCCGGGCAGCTGAGGGAGCAGGGAGCAGTCAGACTGCCAAACAACAGGGTCATGTTTTGAACCTGGCCTTTCATACACCTCCCCCTGCAACCTGGGTCTTCTACAGCTAGCAGGGCCAGATCTTGTGCTTACCTGGTAGATCAGGTCATTTCATTAGGGAAATTCACTTCAACATGGGCAAACTCATATCCACCAAGCTCCTGCCTACAGGCTTGCAATAAAATCTGTGTAAAACAGCCTTTCCCTTTATAAGAATACAGTGGGAAGATGCTGGCATTCCTTCCTGTAAATGAACACAACAGCATCTCAGTCCCCTCAAGCAGAACACGGCAGCATTACTGGGGATTCCCAGAGGGATTCCTGGCAGCCCAAATGAAGATCAGATTGCCCCAAGCTATCACCTGTGCAGGAAATCAAAGCTCCATCTCATCAGCTGTGTTCTTGAGCTATTCCAGGCTAGGAAAGAGCTCAGAAGGGGCTCCTGCACGGGAAGCCACGTTAGCCCCACTACAGTGAAGGTAGCCCTGGACCGGTGAGCTTCCAGAGAGGTTGTTTTGGTGCCAAGAGGATAAGGGATGATGGGAACAGAGGGACTGTAAGAGAGCTGTACCACTGGGTACCCTTTGGCAAAATAACCTGAGGCTGGATGAGTTGTGCTCTACAAATAAATACAGGTACACACAGATGAACAGGTACATACACCTGGAGCGTTACCTGCTCCGATCTCAGGAAACTAAAAAAGGATCACAGACAGGACAGAAGGGCACAGAGGAGTTACTCCAGTGGGACTCCAGTCAACAACTGCTGGAGGGTTTGCCCACAGGAGGAAGCTCAAAGGACTCAGAACTCACTTTCTCGAGAGTCATGGAAGGAATCAGCTTTGATGGGAGTCGGGTCACTCCAGGACCTGCTGAAGCTCCTCTCACGCCGTTCGGCAAATGCTAAAGGATAAAACCAGAGCACGACATTAACAGATTCCAAAGCATCTCTGCTGCTGCCAGCAAACAAATCATCCAGCAGATTGCCACCAAAGCCACACATCACAGACTCCCCTGGGCTGGTCCTTCCACTTGCCAAACGTGAGTCCTTTCCACACGGCAGAGACAAAGTGCCCACTTGTGCACAGGATGGGATGTGGAACACAGAAAAAGGACAACACTTGATGGTCTCTCCTTAAACGCACATGGCTCAAACCTCAATTTAACCAAGGCCGTTCCAGTGTCCCAGTGTAAGGGCTCAGACTCCAAGGCCTCACAGAAACATGCACTGCACAGCTAATGACACCTGCATGGCCAGAAGAAGGCTGTAGCTCTCCAGTCAGTTCTCCCTTCATGTTCTACATCCCAGCTGGAGCTGGACCAAACAGCAGGGAGGGGATGTCTCTGGAAAGCTCATGCTTTCTACATTTTGTTGCAAAAGAGGAAATCCTTCAGCCTTTGCTTGCCTGCACTCTTGTGAGCATTACTCATGGCTTTTTTTCCCTTCCAAGGAGTGTTGTATTGTTTGCACCGGCATTTCCCAAGCACAATCCAAGGAGCTTGGCTCAGACAGCTGCACCGCAGGCAAATTCCTGGCAACTGGCAACCACCACTCTGACTTGGCAAGCCCATGTGAGAGCCATTATGCCAGGATTAGCAGCCACTTATGGGCACTAATACCTATTTCTGGTGGCAGACAGAGTCTGCAGCGGGGAACTGAGTAACAGCAGCACAGGAATTCACTGCGGATCAGCACCACAAGAGCAGCCTGTCCCCTGCTGAAGCGTATCCAGGGTGGGTGTCTGGGGAGACAAACCACGTCTTCAGTTCTTTGAGTGATCTCCATCCTCGGCTTTCAGTTAAACCCAGGCATTTTGTGCACAGGAAGAAAGCTTTGAAAACATGACCCAAGAGTTCCTGAGGCAGAGACACGCCTGAGCTTCCCAGAGGTGAGCCCTGTCCACGTCAGGCAATGCTAACTCAGATGCCAGCGAAGACTCAGGAAAGGGCAAAGTTCTTTGCTGATCACTTCCCACAGCATATGAGAAAGGAAAGGATGCAAATTGAACTCAGCAGCGCTTTGCTGTGGGCACTCTGTAGATGATGCCTGGCCAGGGGATGGGAAGAACACGCTGGTTTCTCTTCTGGAGCAATCCTCAGCTCTGAGGAGCAGGTTACACCACTTTCACAGCACTAAGGGAGTTGCCCAACCAAGTTATGGAGGATTGTTGCCTTCCCCAGGGAAAGGGAACTGCCATTTCACAGGCCTAAGAGGTGATTTCTTCCCCAGTGAGGCAAAACACTCCCTGATTTCCCCCTTGTTCCAATCTCTTCCCTGATCCTCTTCTTTCTTCCTTCCACCATCCTCTCAGTTCCCACCAGGCAACTTTCCCCCAGGTCCTGCTGTGGAGATGGCAGTGGGACAGGGGAGGAGGGGACAGCCAGCAGTCTGTGTGGCACATGGAGCCACAGCTGGTCACAGCTGCAGAGAGAGGCCACGCAGCTCTGCTGGACTCCCAGCTCAGGTTCTCCTCACTGGCCTCCACACCAGTGATCACCAAAACCCACACAGGGGACAAGGAGCTGTGGTGTTCCTTCCACGCCTTGCACCACAGCTGTGGCAGAGGGTCCTTGGGAACGACTTCCAGGCTGCTGCAGGCATCCACGTGTCCTGGACACTTGCAGCCACCTGGCCTTCTTGTTTGTAGGGTAAAATGGCACCAGCAGGTCAAATCCTCTCTCCAGCCCAAAGCCAGGTCCTCTCGACCCACATCTGCCTGTGACAGAATTCCCACAAACCCCACAAAGCCCAGCTCCTCACAGCCACTCTTCCAGGTGCTCACTTACTTTGTGCTTTAACCCTTCGGCTCCCCACCATGCGGAGGTGCTTCCGAAAATTCCTGCAAGAAAGGCCAAACACAACCTTTGAGAAAGGCGACACGAAGCAACACCTGGGCCCAGCAGGACTGTGAGAACAGGAGGGAAGAAAATCAAATGGGGATGATGGTGTATTTCCTTCTGGGCATTCCAAAGCTGGAGACCAGGCTCCCAGGCTGCAGTGATTCAGTGCTGGGGATGGTGATGTTCGTTGAGTGGGGCTGTTCTGAGCTGCCTGGGCTGGTGGTACGGGGCAAGCGGGGTCACCCCCAGGTACGGGGTGACCAGGGCCCCCTGCTCACGGCTGCTTTCCCTTTTCTGTGGTTAAGGTTTACCCGTGCTGTGTTTGCTGTGGACAGCGACTGCCCGTGCTGGCAGTGTTCCCTCCTCTCAGTAACTGCTCCCCTCTCTCCAGCAGGAACATGGCTCTGCACACACCACGCTCGTGGCTGTGCTCATTCCCAAACACAGCAGCTCCTAAGCCCCCTCCCGTGCTGTTGGAAGCCATGCACGCAGAGCTGGAGGAGACCAAAGCAGGTTCTCCCTTCTTGCACAGCGGAGTTCAGTGATGCTGCCTGTCCTCCCCGTGTGCTGCCCTGCCCTGACCTCACAGGAAGGTCCAGAGGGCCTGCAGAGCACACAGCTCCAAGGGAAAGCCCTGAGGAGCAGCTACACCCCAGAGTCAGGTCTGTGTAAAACAATGTCCTGGCCACGGCAAAGGGACTCTGTCCAGCCCCTCTGAGTGCAAGGGACCAGTTTCTTTTCGTTTCTCATCACTCACTAGGAAGAAACAGGACAGGAACAAACAGGACAGCAGAACAGACAGGGAGAAGCAGCATCAAGAGAAGTGTCACCTCTCCACAAACTCTGTTTGTTAATTGTGGCTTCACCCCACACTGAAGCCCCAGGATGACAGAGAGCCCAAGCACTGGGCACCCTACATGGAGTAGGGGAGCCTTCCTGGATTCCTTGTGCCCCCCAACACACAGGACAAACACCAGGCAACAGAGACCACAGCTGGTGAAAGGGTAAGTCACAAGTTGTCTGGCTCACACGCAGGTTAGTGGGATGAGTAAGGACATGGTATGACCATGCAGATGCTTTAGCAAACTGATTGGACCAGAAGACACTTCCAGCACTGACATGAGGTTGTTCAGAGAAACTTGGATACATCTGCTCCTGTCCAGGAGATCCACACAAACACAGTCCTCAGGGGGAGAGCACTTAACCCACGTCACCTCCTGCACTTCCTCACTTTGGCCTGGGATCCCTTGTTGTCATCAGGCTCCAAATTCAGCAAGAAGGAAAACCAGCAGCTGGGAGCAGCATCATTCCATGCCAAATTTCCATTGCGCTTGGGCTATTAATGTTTCCCAAAGACTGATTTTATCTCTACTTGGGTACATGAAGATTCACTGCTGTGGATCAGACAAGTGCCCCTTCAGACACATCACTGGCCTGGCTCTCTGTACAAAGCCTTCTGGGGTGCACCACCACTGACAACTGGGTCTGTCTTACAGTGCATTAGATTAAAATCCAAATAAATACAATATTTTAAGGGAACCAGGGCTCCTCTTTACACAAAAAAGGTCTTAGACATACGTTATATGGAAATCTTTACAGTCTGTTGTGAGCCTGAGATCATACCAGACACTGAGAACCAATGTCAATTGCCAAGGCCACTGTCACATCCTCTGGGCTTTTGGCATTTTGGAGTAAAATCCACTTTTCTGTTAAGTGCTCAGCTGTCCTCTCCACAAAGGAGTTTCTTCAGACCCTGGGGGCAGAGGGATAAAGCAGCCTTTACCATGGAAAAAGGTTGCTCCCAGCTGCCTGGAGAGCTTGGGCTCTCTCATGAGAGACCTAAATACCGTCTCCTAAACGCTGCTGAGAGCAGCTCCAAGAAGAATCCAGCTGTTCAAGGTTAACCACTGCATTAAATACTCAGAGAATGGGACAAAGGCCTTTTGCTCCATCTCTTTTCTTCTAGAAAAAACAGCACTTTGGAAAGGAGGTGCAAGCCTGGGACTGCCTCTTGTGGACAGCATGCTGTGAACATCTAGATCCTTCTGAGGGCTTCTTGCAGCTGCCTGGCTCCTCAGGCTCCTCTGTACCTGCACATCAGCGTGACAGGACTGGCCCTGGGGAAGCTGCAACCAGCTCTGTGAGCAGTGGGGCTCCCCAAACCTGCCCAGCCTTCCTGCTCGGTTCCTGCAACCGCACCCAGGAACCCCGTGGCATTTGATCCCTTGCAAGATCCCTTCACCCATCAGGACACAACCAGAATCCCTCAAGTTTCAGCAATGAAATCTCCTTATCACTCCCTGTTCTGAACAGCTCTCCTCCAGTGAGCCTCACGGTCTGCATGACTCCATGGCACCTCCAGGGTATCCACCCCAGGTATCCCTCCAGGGTACCCATCCCAGCCAGAGGGGCTCCAAGACACTGCAGTCCCACTCCACACCCTACAGCTCTGCCCACTGTGGGTCACCACACTCTGCCCAGAAGTCTTTTCACTACCCAAACTCCTGGCAGTGCCTCCCACATTTCCCTCCCTGGCTGCTCCTGCAGTGGGCAAAGCTCTGGGCATCCCTCAGTGCACAGGCAGCACTCCTGTGCCACACCGCACAGTCCAGCCTCCCTGGCCACCAGGACTCAGCACTGCAGGGGTGTGTGACAACAACTGAACCCTCAAACATCCACAAAGGGCTGCACAACAAACACCCAAACCCACAGCAGGTTCTCCTCACTCCCTGGAGGAGAGAGCTGAGCTCTGCCAGCAATCCCTGCAGCCAGAACCCCAGCACTGCTGTCCCAGCTCCTCCCTGGGACACGACAGGCACAGGCAGGCTCCCGCTGGGCAGCCCTGCCAAGGGCCCCACCACGGTACACAACTGCTCCTGCACTCACAGCCCACATGAACAAGCCATCTTCTAACCAAGATTTGCCTCTGTCTCACAAATTCTGAGAAATCTCTCTTTTTAAAGATACACTGTCTCTTTGTTTAGAGTGTCTTTAGTTTGGATTTTTATTTCTCTTTGTTATTGATGAAAATCCACTCACCACCCTGAAGTTGCTAAAAAAGCCCACTGCCTGGCAATTTCTCAGTTAAGAAAACCTGATGTTTTTCTCCCACTTGGTTTTGAACAGTGCTGAAGTGATCATGGCAGTTTTTAACCAATGACACAGATGCTGTGTTATCCTTTTTAGCAGGCTGCCACAAGCCTTGGCACATTTCAAAAACCAAACCAGTTCTGATTCCTACTGTGAGTAAGTGATGTGCCATAGGAAGCCTGCAGAAGGTAACCAGGTCCTTCCGTTATACCTGGACAAGGAATCAGTCCCCATCCACTTTTATTTCCTTTCTATTGTTGAAAAAAAAGATTTTAAAATAGAGTTCTGGTCACTAGAGATGTCAGTTTTACCCAGGTTTCAGATTTTTGAGGTGCATTTGTAGATGCAGCAACAGCACATACAAATATTCATCTAACCTCAAATAAATTCCTGCCTGTGGCAGGGGAGGTGGAACTAGATCATATTTTAAGTTTCTTCCAATCCAAGCCATTCTGTGGTGATACGAAATTCCAAGTTGGAATGGGGAAACTGCATCTTTAATTTTTAAAGTACGTATTTTTCTGCCTGAGACACAGATCGTGTATATTACATCTGGAAGGTCAAAAGCAACTTGACAGTGTTCTTTAAGAAGACGGAGATCAGCTATCCTGAGCATCAGTCACCTCCACAGCTCCAGCAGAGCCACTGCCAGTGTCCCCAGGACAGCACAGAGACAGGGACAGCCACGGTCAACGCCACCAGGTTCAGCACTGACCCCAGGGGCCCATGCAACACCAGTCACAGCTACGGGGGGGAAGGGGCCCTACCTCTGGATAAGAGCTGCAGAATCATTCTCTCGTTTCCGTCTCTTCCTCTCTGCGTAGCCCCTGAACGCCCTGGGAAACCATTTCAAGCCATTAACCAAGTCCACAGCTTGGAAGTGGAGAGGACATGGGACACACAGAGGGAAGCTCTCAGCGACAGAGGTTGTGCTGCCCAGGGGCCGGGCAGCACCGCGTGCGGGTCAGGGCCGGGCAGGGCACTCACACCACAGCTCCTCACTGCCTAGGGCTGCTCCTCACACATCAGAACATGGCCCGAAGGAGCAGCCACCACCCCTGCTCTGGAGAATGGACCTGGGAGCTGCAGGTACACCCCCTCTGCACACCAGGATCGAGAGGGACAAGGTGCGCCAGCAGCTGGGGGCTGCACTCGGAGGATGAGGATGGTTTGGTGGGATCCATGTAGGCCTTCCAGGTGTAGCCACCTAACCTCCTGCCAGCTGACAGACAGCCCTAGCACAGGGAAAGCATGAGTGAATATGATGGACAGGAGAGGAGAATTTATCCAGGACACAAACAGACAAGGAAATTAAAAAAATAAGATTATACTTACGAGATGCTAGAGATTCCAGGAGATGCAGGGAAAAAGAGAGAGAAGAGGAATTCATTAGTGCTCAGCCCCAGCCAGCATTCTGAGGGAATTCTCACTCCAGAAGGAATATTTCTTGTTAGATGGAAGGAAATTGCTTTTTAAATGAAACATTTCTCAGTGGTGAGACTCCTCCTTGACTGAGCTCAATCCTCCCTGGGGCAGGCTGACATGTGGCTTGGATGCAAACTGAGCTCCACGTAGACCCAGAGGATGTGCAGGTGTACAAGAGCTGAGTGTGGCTTGCCAGGCTGCACCACCACGAGCTCCTGGAGCAGGGAGAGCTGCTCCCACCATGACAAACACTGCTGAAGCTGGCTCATGCTGCCTGCTCCATGAAGGGAGTGAGCACAGCAGGATGAAAAACACCAGAGCAGAGGCCAGGGGACCTGGGGAGTCACCCCAGCACCTTGGGGAGGTGCTCTGAATTTCTGGAGGTGTTTCTGTGTCACTTCCAGAGGCAGCACAGAAGCTCCAGAAACGTTAACCAATGAGCCACATCAGCCAAGGGAGTTGTGCTCAAGGGTTCCCTCAGGGCACCATTCCCCAAACCAACCCCACGATGGCCTTCCAGCCCTGTAAGCCCAGCCATGGGCCACCATCCTGCAACAAATCTGCCCAGAAAATATGAATTCAGACAGCAAACGCTGTGTCCAAATGTGCTGATTTTGCACACGGTTTGTGGGTCAGATCAGAACTGTGAAATACCAGTTATCAGCCAGTATTTTTAAAGTGTTTTTTTCTGGGGGATGCAGCTACCCCACTCCTCAACTCCAGGTCCAGCCCTTCCTGCATCAATCCTTCCAGGTCTGATCCAGTCTGGGTTATCCCAAGAGAAATAATCAGCCTCTTTCCAGGGTTTGGGGAGGGAAAAGTGCAAGGGAAAGAAGAAATGTCAGAGAAACAAGAGAACAAACAGGACACCAGATTAGACAAGAAGAAAACAGAGAGAGCCAGAGAGCTGAGGCATTGGAAGAAGCACACAGGAAAAAGATGACAAGGCTGGGGAAGGGCCTTGGAAGGCAGAGCAGAGTCTCATTTTCCTCCCTGCTTGCCTTGTTTTTGCAGTCAGGTAGGAAATACTTGAAACCAGGAAGGCAGCACTCCCTGGCAAGCTGAGTACAACCTGGAAATGAGGCTTCCCTTACTCTCTCCAACCCTCTGAGAGCTGTCTCCTCCCAAAACACAGCACCCAGGAACCTGCATGGAGTGTGGAGGGAAAGGCTCCTCCTAGCTCACATCCCTTCATACTTTGCAGGGATTTTACAGACACTTCTTCACACGTGTAGAGCTACAGGGCTACACCTTACCCCAGAGGAAGGCACCTCTCTGCAGTGAGGGATGCAGGGCAAGCCTGGAATAACCTTCCCTTGGGAAGTGGGTGCAGCAGAAGCAGCTGGTGGAGGGTCTCAGCTGGTGATCCCACAGGACCCTCACTCTGCAGAAGCAGCCAGGGCACAGTGCCACAGACAAAACCAGGGAAGCAGAGAAGAGCTGGACAGCCCAAGCAGTTAAAGAAGGTAAAACCAAAGAAATGAGAGCAATAGGAAAGAACTGATAAGTGGGAAAGAAAATTAACAAGAGACAAGTTTCTCTCTTTCTCTCTCATCCCTGAGAAGTGATGCCAAACACAACTCCTGCAGGCTCTCAGCTTTGAGCAGGCCATGGACTCTGAGATACAGAACAAAAGCCACAGCAGCAGTTTCACTTACGCTTGCATAGTTGTAGTAGCAGTGTGAAAACTGAAGAGGTTCTCTTTTGGGAACCAGGTTCGTATGGGGACATCATCTGCAAGAGAGAGAGAGAGCAAAGCCTGAGCACCCAGCAGGCACAGACATCCTTTAGCCAGCCACATCTCCTTCCCAAGCTCTTTCTCTCAGGACTTTCCTTCAGCACCTGCCCTGACTGAACAGGAGTTCAGGAGTCTCATCCTCCGCATATAAATGCACACTGCCACCGAGTGCTCTGTAAATTCGTGCTAAGCCTGTCTATCAGGCTGCTAAGTGAAGAATAAAAGCTCTATCTTAAGCATGGAAGATTAGAATAATCCAGGAATTACAGAAGTGACATTTGAACTAGGAAAAAAAAAACAGGGGAAAGAAACATTTTTCATTAAAAGCCTTCCAGCCTTTGCCTTTTCCTTTATATCATTAATTTGAAATGTCCCGTTCCTTCAGTTCTTTCTGATACAGCCCAGTAGAAGATGAAAAACATTTACCTTCCACTCAGAACAGTAAGCCTGAAATACCCTCTCTTTTTCTGCCATGGAAGTTTCAGTAAACCCCTCACACACCTGCTCCTGCTGACTTGGCCTTCAGGAGTTCCTCTGGAAGTCAAAGCACCCATCAGCAACCTGGAGGTAACTGAGCTGATTTAGTCACCTCTGTTTGCAAACTGCCCTGCCCAACCAGTTGTGGACTTTTTCCTAATTCCAGGGCATTAAGACACTACATCACCATCACTGAATGATCACTAAGACAAAAAGGAAAAGAAGTCACCAGTTATGTGTGTGGTGACCAGGAGGAGGCTGGAGTCAGGCAGGCAGGGAATCAGAGGGGTATTGAAATCCACTGGCACAACACTTTTGAGATCTCAGTGGACTGGATTCCTGGAGTTTGGGGCTACCTGATTTTTCATCTTACTTCACACCCAATTCGTGGCTCCCTTGCCTAATGCCTTGCCCCATGTTGCTGATTGTGTCTTGCTTCAGTCATTCAAGTCTTCAGATCTGATAATATTTAATGTTCTGGTATTGTCGAGCTATTTTTAAATTCATTTTCACTGGTTCAAGCCCAGTCAAACTCTACATGCCCACTGCAGGCATAATTACTACAGACCAGCTATCTTACCAAATGTTCTGTACAGATCATCATACCCTACAGATTATTCCCTGAAAGTACAGAAAGTGGCTGCAATTACAGATGCAAAAAATGCTAACTGCAGCTGGGGAGCCTTCCTTTGAAGTGCAGCTTCCAAGAAATCTATAGAAAGCTGTACCAGACACTCCTTCTCAGCTCACAGTTTACGTCAAGTCTTGTTTAAAGGCACTCCAAGGAAATATATTTGTTAAATGAAACTGTATTCCAGTATGCTAAAGACTTCTGATGCAGTCCCAAAGTCTGCTCTCCTCCAAAACACAGAGACAGAAGCAAAGCAGAACAACTCAGGCTGTAAATGAATGACTTGTTTGAAGCCTCCAACCCACAGAAGTGGCGAAGGAGAAGTTGTACCAATTCCTTTTTAGCCAATAATTCTGTACAGGCTTCTCAGGGACTACTTCTCTCAAAGGACTGACAGTCTCTCAATGTGTTTTACAGCTTTTCAGCCACTAGCTTAGGTTCAAAGCAGAGCTTATGAACAACCGCTAACATCCTTAGGAGGCTTTGCCTGCACCATCACTGTGAGTTTTCTCTCCTTTTCTCATAGACTGGAGTTGACTTAGGAAAAATATCCCTGTTCTCCACACAGCACTCAATGGAGAATAAAGACCCTTCAGAGGGTAGAACATCAGCAGAGGAGCTCACAGGTGGGGACTGGGCAGCACAGCTCAGCTCCAGAGCTCACTCGCTGAATTAAAATTCAGATTGTGGGTATGGCTGTTGCTGCCAGGAGCAGGCAGCACATCCTTTCTGGCCAGGCAGAGCAGCTTGTTCTCCTTTCTTGTCATCATCAACTATGAGGAAACAGCAGAGGAGCCACGGGCCTGGTAAGACTGGAGGGACACCATCACCACATCCAGCATCTCCAGCCGCTTCCCACTGCACCCAAATCCCAGCACCTCTGTCCATGAGTGGCTGTGTCTGTATCAGATGCTGGGAGCAGCCCAGGAGATGACAGCTTGTACTTCCCTGGAACAGTGTCAGGCATCATAAACTCAGCATCAAAATCCATATTCAGGGATGCCAATGGGGCCTGGCTGCTGTAAGTGTTGGTTTGCAGCAGCAACTTGTCATGTAAATGCAAACAGAAGCAGCACTGTCAGGTGAACCCCTGAGGAAATCAGCCTCTCCTGCCTCCACTCCTCTCTGCTCCCTTTCCCCTGCTAGCCAGGCAGGAAGGACATGCCAAGGAATTCTTGCAAGCCCTGTTACCTGAGAACACTGAGCAAGGAAGAAAGGAGGGAATAAAGTCCAATACTGTGTTATTTGTGAGTATTTATGGGAAGCCCATGAGGTGGCACTACATGAGTGGCTCCCAGCCCTGCAAACAAGCATTTTGGGAACACACCAAAGTACAGAACACCATAACCTGAGGCTCCCACAGAGCAGTTCACAAAGATTTCCCCTGCCCAGCAAGAGGCAGAGAGAGGATCCTGCTCTGAACTGCCTCTGGGATGAGCACAGATGTAGGGCTTTGACAGAGTCCTTTCTCTCCTGCTCTTCCTCCACAGAAAAGGAGCTCACTGAGCTGCATGAAGGCATCATGAAAACCACCCAGAGTAGCCACTGATGACCAGGAGCTTGGACGAGCTGGCCTCCAACTGAGCTCAGCTTATTTCAAACTCCTCCTTAGACAATCCCTTTCCAGGAATGCTGACCCAAGGTACCAGAAGAGCCCAGAATCAAAACCCCTGTGCTGGGATGAGATGGGTGTCACCCTTGGTGTCACCCAGCACTGACTTACCAGACACTCGGTCGACACTGTACATCCTCTCCAGCCTTTTCCTGTGCCACCCAGCCTCGCCGGGCGGGTGCTGCTCCAGCTCAATGGACTGCTGGGAAGGGGCAGCCAGCCTGGTGCAGTTGGGGCACTCCTTGGAGCCCTGGCGGCCGCCTGGCCAGGCCTTGCAGTGCCGGACGCCGTGCGAGCCGCCGGCGCCGTGCGCGTGGTGGCCGTGGTGACACTCCTCGTGGGCAGCCCCCTTCATCACCACCAGCTCCATGCTGTCGTTCTCGTGCTCCGACAGCATCGGCCTCTCGCCGGAGATGGTGTAGACTCGTGGCTTCGGGCCCTCACTCGGCATCTTCTCCGCCTGCTCCTCGGTGAAGCTCCTCTCGAATTTGCCGTCCGAGATGACCGAGAGCCGGCGCTTGTTCTGGGCCGCCTGCTGCATCTCAGGGGAGTCCTCCTGCCCGATGTAGGAGTCTGCTAGCAGGTGATCTGAAACAAAAGGTACATTTTCCTTAAAGCAAAGCTCCACAGACACTGGCAAATTCAGGAGGCTCTTTGGTACTGCTGTGTAGGGGAGACAGATACAGGAGGTTCCCACAGGAACTGTTTCAGATGAGCCTGTGCCCATCGCCACCTCCTAAACCTCCAGAGCAGGCAATGAAATGAAAGATATTTCTCACAAAGAGGCCCAATATTTTAAGCATATGTGGCCACCAAACAAGGCTGGAAGCAAAGGCAGCTCTTACTGCACAGCCTGAAAATGCTGCCATGCAAGACAGCCCCGGGTCAGCTGCAGCCCTGTTCAGCCACGTGACGGCCACAGAGCCGGTCCCAGCCTGCAGGACAACGACCAGCACCAACTTCTCCGAGTGCCAAACTGAGCGTTTGGCACATTAAGTTCTTTCAGAACACTGGAAAAGGGGCAAACCAACAAGGTTTGGAGTTTTTTTTTTTCCCTCCTGATTTTCTGCCAGGTGGTTTGACATGAAAGAAATGCAGCAAGACTTCAGCTGACAGCTGCAGCACAGCACCCCGCTCCCGGCACACCCCGGTCCCACAGATGGCCACGGCACGGCCCGTGGGAGCTGTCCTGAAGGAAAACACAGCCGCTCCCTTTGTAGGGTAGGAAGATCGAAAGGAGAGAGGCCCATGAGTGCAACTATCTTTGGAGCCCACACACTGGATGAAGTGCCAGGAAATCTCAGCATTTCCATGGCAATTCCATGCATGAACCCAACAGTAGCTCCCACCCACGTGCTAATCCTTTTTCAAGTGGCTGTTAATTACCTCTTACACTTCCCTTCAGATGGGAAGCAGCTCGGGGACTGGCAAAAAGGCTCAGCAGGGAATGCATTATTTATGTGACTACTACCCAAAAAATGAAATCATTAGTGTCCAGCACAGACAGAAGTGCTTAAAACAGAGGCAGAAACCCAAGCCTTTACTTCAGTAGATATTTAAGGAACGTAATTTCTTTAGCTACTGAGTCATGACCTGGAAGAACTCGCCCACAATTTGAAGGCTTGGCTACCTTGCAACTGGCTATAAGGTGAAGGAGGAAGAGGAGACCTATCTCTGGACAAGAGTGGTGGTGTATGTGTGTAACACAGACCTGTCATTGCTGCCTATGAAGTGCTCCGGTGCCCCTCTGAGAGGAGCCCTCCCAAGCTGAGGTCATACACTGTCAGCTTTTGAATCTGAAATCCGTCCTGGAACGTGCTCACATTGCCCAGGGCCTCTCCCCCTGCTCAGTCTGCAGCCAGAACTGAGCTGGTACCTGTACAGGGTGTCACCCTGGTCTCATTTTTCTGCTTGAGATACAACTTCCTCCAGCATCACTAGGAAATAAATCGGTCTCTGGCCACTCTGCTCAAGGAGTGACTGTCAAGGCAGTTCAGGCTGACACAAGTCAGGTTTCCTTTCATTTGTCTTCTCACAGTCTCTGGATACTGGAGCTGGCCAGGAGGAGACACTGTAGCAGTCCTGAAGAAAGAGCTGTGCCTTTTGAACCTGAAGCTGATGCTCTGCCCAGGCTTCACACGAAGTCAAAAATCCATGCCTGGATGCAGTGAGGGGTAGTGCACCTCAGATACTGCCCAGGTAATGTGAAAGGCTGGCAGGGCTCTCCTTGCCCCATGGTCAGTGTGGACATCTGCACCTAATCCAGGAGGAGCCTGGTGGACAACAAGAGCCATTCCAGCGGAAGAAGGTGCTCCAAGCTGTCATCCAAGAGCCTGTACCCACCTGCAGGGTACAGTGTCACAGAGCAAACAGTGCAGAGAGTGGGCACCGGCTCCAAAGCCTCTCCAACCACGTGTCACCCCTCAAGAGGCAGCAGGTCCCCTGCATCTGCTCTCCAGCAGCTCAGATCCTCCCCAGCTCCAGGATTAACTGTGCTCTGGAGTGGGTATGTCTTGGGAAAACACCACCAAACGACTCCTCGAGATCTGCCAAGATCTGTGCTCGCTAATAGTGCCAAGCAAACCATTTTTAAAATTAAAAACAAAGGCCAGCTCTAAGTACTCGTCTCAACTTGTCAAATTTACTAATCTGTGTGGGCACAGTGACGCTACAGATTTCTTAAGACACCACAAAATCGCGGCTGACAGCTGCCCCTGTTCCTCCTGAAACTGATAGTTGTATGGAAGATGCACAGCCTCCTCAGAGGGAACACACAGGAGTGTCACCTTCACTCACACACTGACAGCTCTGGAATTCAGAGATCCAGGAATTCCTGAGCTCTGGGATCTGAGGCTAAACGGGAAAATGAAGTCCCCAAAGCACAATATGCCTGAAAATGCTGATGATCACAAGAGCAAAGAGACCAATTCCAGTCTGTTTTATAAGCACTGAGGTCTGTTCAGCTCCATAAAATTTACAGACATGTAAGTGGGCCATGACTGGTTTCAAGTAAGAGTTTATCTTTTACTTAAATCCTGGCAGGATTGACCAGATATATTTGACATAAACTACCTACCTGATCTAGCATGCAAAATGTGAGGATAATTCTTTCTTCCTACCCTACTTGTCCCTTCCTCAAGGTGTTTTCACTTGTACTTATGTAGGAGTTTTCATGATCTACACTACAAAGGGCTGCCAGCACACCAATGTGCTTTCTTTTTGTAAAACAATTGGATAATTCCTCATTTTCATTCAATTTAGCACCTTCAGTAATTACACATTGGAGAAGCAACTTAATATGCAAAGGGAATATGAAGCTTTATTCAAGAGTAGTCGTTAATAAAGAATTTATCTACAGAAAAAAAAAGTGTGGAAGGAAAAGAGATTCAAACATCCATCATAATGAATTATTGGCCTCTAAAACAGAATCCACACCACTTCAGGAGCCTGTGCATTCACATACACCAGCTGTGTCACCAAGATGTGACCAGTGACCCTGTCTGTGCTTGCAGCAAACTGGATTCAGGTGCCAAAGCACTGCACCTGTTGCCACAATGGCATTTGAGGTTAACAGTTCGCTTCTCCTCGGAAAGAAGTCAGGCTGGCCCAGGAATCAGTGCTGAATTAGAGCTGAGCCACAGGGATGCTGGGTGAGGAGAACCAAGGGACACTAACAGGAGTTCAGCAATGACTGGAGCTGCCTTCTGGAGTCAGCTGCAGCAGGCTGCTGTTAACACCCTCGCCTCTTACTGCTGCTCCCTTCTTTCCATTTTCACATCGCTCTTGCCACCTCTCCCACTCCCAGCTGCTCCATCAGCCTGCCACGGCAGCCCTGGCCAGCGTGACTGGGCAGCCTGGCACAGCTCCCTCCTCTCCAGCTGCTCTGGGAACAACTCTGCTCCCCCACCTGCCTCCAGCACCAACACCTTTGTCTCACACAGTTGCAAAGCTACTTAGGACCAGATAAATCAAGTTCCTCAGGTTCTTTTCATCTTGATTCCTGCTCTACATGGATTTGTTGTGCACCAGGGACTGAGCAGCAAGACGAAGGGAAGAAGAGCAGTGTGCTGGATCTGTAGATCGTGTGTCCACTGGTACCAGAAACATCCACCTGGCATTTCCATCACTTCCCTGCCTACCCGGGCCAAGTCCAGCGGGGCTTGACTTCCAGTCCTGAGGGCCAAACCACTTCTCATCCCCCTCATTAGGTACTTGAATACACATCTTTTAGTCTTTTTGGCTTCACTTGCTCCTGTCTGACATTTCTTGCTTCACCTTCCACGCAGCACTGCCCAACACAGGGCACGTGCACGACCAAAGACTGACAGCAGTGGTCATCTGTGCTGGGCAACTGGGGGTGTGTTGGGAAGAACAGAATCCACACTCTCAGTACATGTAGTTCCTGATAATCAGGCATTTATTAGTATTAGATGCTTACAATACATCCTTGCTCCCTCAGTAACTCTAGCTTGAGCACTCACTCTGACTTACGGAACTGAGGAAGGACTTGCACTTTTTCTTTCCGCTGCCACATTTCTCCAGAGCCGGGAACATGCTGGGATCAGCCCCAGCTGACTGATGCCCATCCACAACTGTGGAGCCAAACTCCTATCTGCTGCAGACTGCCTTGTGACCCCGTGGGATGAGGAGTTTATAAATCAAGGCAGAATACAGCCACAAGGCATAGACAGAAGCTCCAAATTTATTCCTGTATTTAGCAGCTAAACTGATGATTAAAGCACCTTAGATTTAAAGCCTCCGCTCCAGCATCAGAGGCAAAGTGGCAAAGGGGAATCCAGATAAAATCCTATTAAAAGAACATCTGTCATCTCAGCAAAAAAAAATTTCAGAGAGACAGTTCTCTCTTCTCAGTTTCTCCTCAGCTGGAACTCTCTGGACCTGATGTTTATGACAATTAAGTTCCAACTTTAAATGAAAGAACTGCTGTAGTCACTGAAGATGAATGGAAAGTTTTGGGGTGTAAAGCACGTGGCCTTGCCCATAGAAGTAGGAATGAAGTTAATGATGTTTTTACCTTGCACCAGGAGGAATCCAGGTCATTCCCTCACTGAGGAGAGCAGAGAGGTGCTCTGGCCAGAGCCGAGGGCACTGCAAAACCCGTAACAACCATTCAAACAGCACAGCTGAGCAGTTTCTCTTGCAATCCTAATTCCAAGACCTCCCACACGCCTGTCACTGCCCCTCAGGTGTGCTGGCAGGTCCTGGTCCCCTCTGCTCCCTCCCAGAGACACAATGCAGAGCTTTCCCCCATGCCAGCTCTGTTCTCCCAACACTGTGACCCCTGGCACAGGATGGGCAGCCCACCCTGCTGGGCTCAGGGCTGAAACGTGATCAAGAAATAGTCATGGGAAAAAATGGGAATTTTGTTCAAGTTACTGAAGCATGAGGCAGGGATATAAAGATGAGAGATACAATAATAAAAAAAGGTCACAGTGGCATCTCAGCCATGCAGTAGCTTCAGAGCCAAGTGAGTAGATGGAATCACAGAACAGCTGGGGTTGGAAGGGATCTCTGGAGATCATCCAGTCCAACCCCCTGCCAAGGCAGAGTAACCTGGAGCAGGTGACATAGGAACATGTCCAGGTGGGTTTGGAATGTCTCCAGAGAGGGAGGCTCCACACCCTCCCTGGGCACCTGTTCCAGGGCTCTTTTTACCCTCCTCATGCTGAGGTGGAACTTCTTGTGGTTTAGTTTATGGCCATTGCTCCTTATCCTGTCACTGGCACCACTGAACAGAGTCTGGCCCCATCCTCTGACACCCCCTGGAGATATTTATGGGCATTAATCAGATCCCCTCAGAGTCTTCTCTGCTCCAGACCAACCAGACCCAGCTCCTGCAGCCTCCCCTCACATGAGAGATGCTCCAGGCCCCTCATCACCTTTGTAGCCTCTGCTGACCCTCTCCAGCAGCCCCTTGTCTTTCTTGAGCTGTGCACAAGGACATGCACAGTGCTCACTATGGGCTCCCTGAGGTCTGACCAAGCCAGCCCTGACCCTGCTGCTCCCGAGGATGGAACATCACACACTTCCCTGCAAAGCCACAGGGAACAGGCAAAGGCTGCTTCTGGAAGGGAGCTGCTCTGAGAAACCAGAAGGTCACTTAACTATGACAAAATGGTTCCAATTAGTCCTCTCTGCTCAAATGGGCTTTGAAAACAAACAAACTCAAGATAGCATTGACCTGGCGTCTCACAGGTGAGCAACCTTTCAGTCTGGCCTGTAACATTAATGTGAATAGATGAAATTGCTACTGTGAGACACGACCCAAAGGAGCAAGTGGCAGCTCCATCACCGGCCTCAGCATCTCCATGGTAACACCGTGACCTACGTCTTTGTTCCCTTTATAAGCCAACAACATATTCCCCTGCAAGTTCCAGGATACACCCACACCATGCTTGCACTGGCTGATGCTGGAAGCGGCCTGAAGCCCTCAGAGATGAGATTTCACACCGCTGCTCTGTCCTGAGCTCAGGCCACCTACAGCTCCCTCCAGAGCACGGGCTCTTCCTAAAAAGGCCACATCTGCCTCATCAGCACAGGGATACACTGAGAGCAGGGCCAGGTGCACTGCTGGGTCTGTCCTGGGGACAGGACAAACATCCTCTAGAGAAAAAGGCCACCCTGGTGCTTACCCTGAACCAGGCTCTGCTGGCAGCCCCACAGTCTGAACCCAGGAAATGGAATGTCCCTCTCAGAGCACTGAACAGCTGCAGCTTTACTTTGAGGTGGCATGGAAAGCTCAGCTCGCAGCTCACTCAGCCTGAAGCACCTGTGAAGCCTCACCTGGGGTTTCTCCAGCCCCGTGCCAGTTTCTGGCAGCATCAGGAAGCTCCTCTGTGCGTGGCTGCTCCCTCCACACACGTGGCTGATCCAGTGGTGGCTTCACACCTGGCACATGGTTTTGCTCCTGCCACCCCTCCCCACTGCCACCTGGCTTGGGGAAGCTCACAAGCGCCCTCTTCTCCTTACACATGCACACTGATGACTGAAACATCACGCAAAAAACAAGGAAAGACGCAAAGATGACTTTTTTTGAGCTTAAAAATAAGCCTTTTCCAGTTTCAGGTAACTGTCCCCTTTGGTCTGTCCTGATGCCAACCAGCAGCCATGCTGGTTTAGCAGGAGCCACAGAGAATTTGGATCAAGGCCTGCTAGGCAGCTCCTGCCCAATGCCCATCACCTCTGCAGCACCAAGGACACCTTGTATTTGATCTCTCCCTCTCTCTTGCTTCCAGAGCCTTTCCCAGACAGCTTACCCAAGGCAGCCAGTCACAGCAGGCAGCCTGGTGCTGCATCCCACAGCACCACACTCCAGCAGCAGCAGCTGCCCTCACAATAACCCCTCCAAGCAAAACAGATCAAAACAGTAACAGGAAAAAACCCCCCACAGCTCCCTCCCGATCCTTGTGTCTGAATCCCAGCTCACCAGGATGGATCCCTGCTTCCCCAGACAGGAGGGAGTTTCTCAAGGGCTCTGCTTGCTGTCCTTTTCAATGTCACTGCCCCATGTCCTGGGTACCTTCTCCTCTCACAGTTCCAGAACATAGAGATAAAATCTAACGCATTATCTCAGTGTAGGGCCTCTGACACCTAGGCTGGAGAATGTCCAAAATTCCAGGAGCTCTGTGAGACTCTGGGTGATTATTTCTTCCACGCTTTATTCTCTGCAGCCTTTTTACACTTCCCCTTCATAACATTTCAATCCCTTTCCACATCTTTCTTCTAAGTCTGTCCCAAGGGACACCCACTTCTACATTAAAAGGTACCAGAAAGCTACAAAAGTCAGCAAAGACTCTGGCCACAGTCTTAGAGGAAGAATGAACGCTGAACATGGCAGAGTGCTCTTCAGAGGAACCTTCCCAGCCCTTCAGCCTGCACGAATAAGTCAGCAATTAATAGAGGCAGGAAGAGAGCAGGAGATGCATCACCACCCTGGCACCAGCTCGCTCAACACATCCATATCCTGTCACCTGCAGCAGAATCCAACCCTCTCTTTCTTTCTAATTCCTCAAAATATCTTAAAGATCAGGGGAAAAAAATCTGAGTGATCCCAAAGGGACAACTCCTCCATCCTCTGCATTCGTAGCCCATCACCAGGCAACTGCCCTGTTCAAAAGGGAAACAAAGGGAAGAACACTCTGTATTGTCATCATCCCTGACATAACCTCCAAGAAAGAGGAGAGGTAAATGCACCTCCCCAGACACCTGGAAAAAAACTCTTCCAGAGTAAGACACTGAAGAGTTGCATAGGAATAGTCACACAACGTTTCTGAGCCATGAAGTTCTCGGGCCTCACATCAGGAAGAATCAGAAGCTGTAACCAACCACAAATGTTGCCATTACCTTTTCTCCCTCCAGGTACACCCTGCAGCGCCTGCAAGCCTCTCTACCCCATGCAGCTGTGCAACTCCACAGCCACTGCCCCAGCCAAGCAAGCAGAGCATGAACACACTGCACTTTTACTGAAAACAGGAGGCAAACACAGCCTTGCACAGAACTCAGCCCTCACTCCCAACGCTCGGACGAGGCAGCTGGCCCGTCCTGCTGATCTGCAATCCCTCTGCAGCTCTGTAGATGCTGAAAGCTTGGTCATACAGAGATTTCCCAGCTTTCTGCCAGTGTCAGCATGAGAACAGTTAGAAGTTTTTGTAAACTAACTTATTATTATTGCAGCTGCAGGAATGTTAGGCATATTTGTGATATTGACTAGAGAAATGTTTTGAAATGGGTGTTGTAAGAATAAACCAATCATTCTGAGAGGTGGTGACTAGAGACCAATGGTCTCTGGTCACTCAAGCGAACTAAGATGAACGAGTTTGTAAATTAATAAATAATGTCATTTTCTCCCTAATTCGGCGTGTGTCCTTCCTCATCGTCCTCAGTACTGCTGTGACACAGCTCTTCATTACCACCCCCCAGTTTCTCCAAAACATTCTGCCACACACATACACACAGAGGAGCCACCACGAACAGAAGTTATGACTGAAGAAGCAGCTCTTTGATCGGCTGTGGAACATGAAGTTAGGAGGGATGCAAAAACCATTATATCTTTTCCTTTCTTTGGAGTCAGGGGACTAAGAAGATTAAAACAAGGCAAGCTAAAATGGACAATCCTCAGAGAACAAAGTGCAGCGGAAGTGGAGCAAGTTGGGGCAGTGTCTGCACATCTGGCATCTCCCTCCACATCTCCATGGGTCTCCTGGGGCTGCCTGGGGTGTCAGAGCTTCACCCCTCTGCTGAGGAGCTGAAGCAGCTGGTAAAGCAGCAAAGAACTGACATCCCAAAGAGTCACACCTGCCTCATTTTCTGCATGATGATTGCCCTGTGCAGGGAGAGAGAAGGGTTCTAGCTCTTGGGACAGAAAAGGAGGATCCTGCCCTTCCCTCCTCCATTTATGCCTTCATTGTCCCACTGATGGCTCTAGCACCCTCCTGCTCCTCAAAATCCACAACTCTTTTCTCTCACTGCATTCATCAGCGACTTTAAACCTTTCTCAAACCATGTTTTTCTAGACTGAATCAAGGCCTGCCTCCTTCCAGTCATATTTAGGCCAGAGCCCTCATGCCAGCTCAGTCTGCTGGCAGTGCAGGGAGCACCTGGGTGCACAGCTGGGGTTATGAGAGCAGAAACGGGGCCTGCCCCACCAGGTACACTCAAGGAGAAAGCCCAGAGTAACAGACACACACAGGCACTGAAGACTCAATTCTTTGGAGCACTGAGCTTTCAGGACCTCAGCCACCAACACATGCAAGTGGGAATTCAACCACAGGATGCAGGTGGGCTCCTCCCTGCTCACACTGCCTCTGCCTGCTCTCTGAGGAGCTGGAGCAGATTCACCTCTGGATCTGTGCTATGTCTTCAGCTTCTGTAGCAGAGGCCCTTCCTTTGCTCCCCTGGAGTCACTGGGTGACACCAATCCTGCAGCTCCAGCACCCTGCCCGGCCAAAGGTGAAGCCTCCAGAACTTGCACCAGTGATCCTGAGATGGAATTTCTGCAGGAAGGAAAGACGTGACTTCCCTGTGATCGGGCTGCTGGGATGAACTAAAAGGAGCCAAATTTTCTACTCGCAGTGTTTTTTATTGGATAGCAACCTTCCTACTGGGGTTATTTATAAAGAAGTGTTACAGACTGTGTTAAGTTATACATCGCAGAATTTCAAAAGATGACTTAAAAATGACGATTCTTTTTTTTTTCCTCCCCTCTTCCTCAGAATTTAGAGTAATTTCTAGGGAATTTTATTTCTTTCCAAGTGAATACTTAAGGATCCCATAAGTATCATGGTATTTCCAAGTGTGTCTCTCACTGCTTGAGTTTTGCCTGTGGCAACTAAATTCACTCAGATTCAAAAACGATCTCAAGGCTGATACACCAAAGAGCAGTGGGTGAAAAGGCTTCCCTGGAGACCTTATGGGTGTCACAAGCACAGAGAGGGTTGAAATGCTGCTCTGGGGAGCCTGGCTGTGGCACATGATCCAGGAGTCACCGGATCAGCGCCGTTGACTCCTTACCTACAGCCAGAGAGCAACCAGGAGCACCCCAAGGACGAGTTAAACAGCAGCTTTTTAAGTGCACATCAGAGAGGCTCTCACTCCTTGGATCTGACCAGGGCTGCCCAGGCCTCAGGCACCTGAACAGATCTGCAGTTTCCTCTTGTCTCCATCAGAGATTCTCTACCTGGCCCCAACATGACCCCTCTGGTACTACAAGGGCCCTACAAAGTGAGCAGGAACCAACACTTCTCCCTGTTGGAAACTGGGGTGGGGAGGCTGCAAAAGGATGGGCAAGGACTCCAGGTGACAGAAGCGGCTGCAGAAATGGCCACGATGGAAGGAACAAATAAAAGGTTTTGCCATTCTGGGAAGCTCCTGCCAGCCTGTCTCTGCACAGTCTGTCCAGCCCTCCCTTCCTGCTGCCCCACAGACTCCTCAACTCAGCTGCACCAAACCCCAGCCTTTCTCTACCTTCCCTTCCTACTCCCACATGCTGTTCTTAGACCAAATATTGAAAGTGAAGTGTCACTGGAGTTCTTCATGAAAAGAATCCAAGAAAACTGCAGTACACTGTCTTAGAGCCTTTCCATTCACAACATTAGCACAATTCAGCCAAGGACAACTTGAAGGTCATTAGAACAGACCCAAGAAAAAAGGCAAGGACTCAGCTGGCTGCCAAAGACTGTGACTGCTCTTACAGCAAGAGGCATCTCCTGTACAGGCTTAAACACACACAGCTTACCTAAAACGATTACATGACTCTACATTACATTCTATTTAACAACTTTATCCCCTCACAACAGTTCAACAGCACAGAACAATTTGTTACTTGTTCACACAGGATTTTCTGTGGATTCCACAGGATCTTCCATAGGTTTTGTAATTAATTTATTGTCTGCAAAATATTTTCTTTCATCACAGAGAAGACATAGCCCTGTTAGAAGTCAGGTGAGTTTATCTTGTGCTCTCCTGCCCATCAAGCAGAACTCACGATAAACTGATGGGGACAATATCTGCATGGAAAATACTGACACATTAGCCAGCACATGTTGTGCCCTCATCTAGGCAAATCTCAGTTTAACCCGTTGAAGCAAACACTGGGAATAAATCCAGATGCCACCTCTGCCAGCAAGGATTCACACCAGTGAACAGAATATAACTCACCTGGTTTTTACACCCCAGTGAAAGCAAGACCTAGGAGTGCCAAACCAGTGCAGCAGCCTTGTGCAGGGCTGTCACTTCCCAGCTGAAACTTCTCCTACGCACATCAGCTGCAGGGGTGAATTTATGACAGGGCACTTGTCCACTAACTGAACTCATCCCCACAGCCCACCTCAGCCTTGGGTCACCAAACTGCCTTTTCTCCTCGAGGGCGACTCCTCCTGCTTCTCTGCTGCTGAGATCTCACTCTGTTTATGACAGATAAATAAATGCATTTTCTTTTTAAGGCTATTAACCACAGGTGCAGGCACACATGGCCATAATCAAGGCACATCAGTTCTCTTACCTGAGCCGTTTCTGCCTTCAGGATGGTTTTGTGAAAGGTATTCTCCAAAAGCCCTCGCCGCTCTGTGTCCCAGCATCATGAGGCAGCCAAGGAGAGAAAGAGAGAGATGGGTGATGCTTAAAGGCCAAGGAAAGAAGGAACAGTTCAATACCAATGTACTGCTGTGCTCCTGCAGCTGCCGTTCCCTCAGCCTCAGGTGACACCCATGTAAATGCACTGCCAGAGCAGTGGGGCTTCCTCCTTACACACCAGGATTCCAATGGTTCTGGTGGAACCTCAGTGTTCCCCTGGCCAAAGGGGGGAACAGAGCTGGACTAGAAGTCCAGGACTAGTTTAGGCTTTAGCTTCTCTGTTAAAAATGAAAAATAAAACTGAAATGCACCTGCGTTAAATCTGTGATGCACATAGGAACTGGCTCACTGCCTCCAGCCCCCCTGCGTTAAGCCCCTCCTGGCAGCCCCAGGAAGGAGGTTTCTCCATCCCAGAGCCAACCACCACTCCAGGCTCCCACCTGGGAGCCATCACAGCTCAGATGTGGATGCTAATGCCCATTTTACCTACCTGAACCCTACGTTCTCAAGCCCCAGCTATGTCACTATTTGGATTACTGGACAAGCTTCTTTGAGCGACACCCACAACCTCCCACAAAAGCAGTTCCTGCTTCTCTGATGGATTCTGGTCCTGTGGATGACCGAGATTTTACTGGAATATATTAAGAATCAAGCAAGCAGGGTGAGCTCAACCCTTATCACACATCCAGGCCTACGTAAGAGAGCAAACCTATGAATATTGCAACCAAGGAAGAGCTTTCTGCTTGCAACCCACACAGGAAAAGAATCGTTGGTCAAGGCATGCATTCCCTGGAATACAGTAACCTCCAGACTCCAACTGCCAGGGTATTTGTGATGTCCTGGTGCTGTGATTGTTCTCCTATACCCAGCAGACCTGTGACTCAAGAGAGCCAATACTAGAGCCAGCTTTTCCCCAGCCATCCGTTTTCCCCAGGTTTATAGAACAATCTCTGCAAGGTCCACAGCATCCCAATCGGGCTGAGGTGCCATTGGGCAGCCCAGGGTGGAGACTGGCAAAGAGAGAGGTGAAACAGCCACCCACCTCCTTGGCAAGACAAGACAAACCCACAAACCCAGAGCCGAGCACCCTCAGCCCTCAAGCACACGAGCATCTCCTGGGGAAGGACAAAATTTGCTGCAACAGGGAAGAGTCTCCATACCAAGGCATCACATCCACTGTCCTCCTCCTTCAGAGGTGCTCAGCCTCAGAACATCCTCTCCAGTTCAAGCTGCTGCAAAAGGCTCATAATGGCCATTAAATATCTAAGTGCAAAATGGCTTTGACCTCCAAAACCACCTTCTGCTTTGCATATCCCAGCCTGTGTAGCCAGGATCTTCCCCACTGCTTTTATGCACCACCTCCCAGAGGAGGAAAGGTTAACAAGGCTCCAATGCACTTCCCAGCGCGACTCAGGCTGGAAGGAGTGGGAAGTCCATTTGTCATCCACAGCCAGCAACACAGGATCAATATGAACGATGAAGAAAGAGTAATTTAATCTCCCCGGGACTAAATTTCAGCACAGTCAAATGCAAAATGCTTTGGAGCAGCACAGCTGGAGCTGTGCAAGAAGAAAGGTTTAAGCTTCTGCATCTTTGCAGACTAACAGACAGCGCTGAGGTTTTCTCTGTTCCCGGATTCTTACGTGTCCAGTCCCAGGCTGTACCTTTAGACACTGGCTTGGGGTGGCAGCTGCCCAAACTGTCCTCCTCAGTGCCTAACACCCCCAGAGATGGTCACACAGAGGCTCTGTCACACAGGGCGCTCTACAGTCAGCCCACAATCCCCACTATGAAGAGCAAAAGGGTGACCACCATGGTTCACCCATCCAGGAGGACAAGCACTTCATGGATGTTCCTGGCACCCTCAATCTTTCTGTCCAGGCAAAAAGCAGGACTTGGTCCTGGACCAACCCACAAATGCAAAGTTGGGAACCGCAGTGTGGCTACTTCAGGCAAGTGGTTGAGTCACCATCCCTGGAAGTGTGGATGTGGCACTTGGGGACATGCTTTAGTGGATGTGGCAGGGTCTGGTTTGCAGTTGGACTCATTCACCTTGGAGGTCTTTTCTAACCTAAACAATTCTATGATCTTAACATCAGGCTACTCAGCTGCAAGAGAGTTCCTGAGCTGCTCCTGCACTCCATCCCAGAGGTGGTTGAAGCTCAGCCAAAGCCACGGCTGATCTTGCACACCACCGGCAACAGCATGGCTTTGATAAGGTGGCTGGGCATGAGATTCCAAGATCTCTTCCACCAAAACTACTAGGACTCCAAGACTTCCCATGGAAATGTCTGTCCTTGCAAGGCATCACCAACACCATTCACAAACAGGGCACACGCTTACAGCCTTGGGAAAGACTTTGAAGCTTCTCTTTCGCATCAGCAGTCATTCCACGTAGAAAAAATAACAGCGAGCAAGTTCTCAGGTGAATTATCAGTGAGAGAGCATGGTGATTTACACAAAAAATGATGAAATATGATGATAGTCTGTAACTAGTTCAAAAGCTCCATGAGCTCCAAATTCATCTGTCATTCTCTCCATTCATCTCTTCGCCAATGCCCGAAGCTGCTCTGTCTGTCTGAAAATCTGAACCAACGCTTCACCTTTAGCTTGCAAACCACATGCTCAAAAAACCAGTACAAAGCATTTCCTAAGATCCAAACTGAAAACTGGCTAAGACAGAGCCAGAGAAGCACTGCTGCCCTCCAGCCCACCTTATTCCATGGTGAAAACAGCGTCACTCAGAGTAAGAGCCCAACAGTGTCACTCAGAATAAGAGCCCAAGCTGGAAGGTGCTGCAGTGTCTCTAACCTCACTCTTGTCTCCCCGAGCAGAGGACGGAGGAGGGTACAATCCCAAGTGCCAGAGCTCCCAGAGAACAGGCCATACCCAGGGAACAGGCCATAGCCAGGGAACAGGCCATACCCAGAGCTCTCGAGCAGGTCAGCAGCACAGTCCAGGAGCACAGAGCTGCTCAAAAGCATTGCTCCCTGCCCAGGCTGAACCTGCAGCTCTCTCCTGGCCGTTCCACCCCATAGCTCTCAGACCCTTCAGGCCAGCCCAAGAGCAATCAAACGTGGACACGTGGGCACAGCTCCCCAGCCATGGCAAACACGGCAACGCCACCTGCACAGCACAGTGTGCAACAGGGGGGTTTCCAGCCAATTACACCGGAAACTTCACACTAATTATTCTGCCTATTATCTCAGTGGTTCCCTTCTACATTCCCACTTTCTGAGTGCCATCGGCTTCTCCTTGTTTGTGCCTCAGCAGATCTCCTGCATATGTCTGTACATGCCCTTTGCCAAGGGGACTCTGATGGCCACACTTGCTCCTTATGGCTACTTCCCCCTTGCCAAGCCTCTTGTGTTCCTCCCCTGCCCTCGCCGTGCTCACAGTCACCCCAGTTCACCAGCCTGGATCGTTATTGTACCATTTCTCCCCTTGTCCTTGGCTACCCATTGGCCTGAACAAAATAAAGCCAGAGCAAAATTCAAACAGATGGTAGCTGTTCTATCCATCCCAATCTTCTCTCCCTCTTTTATCTGTGAATCCCAAAAAGCTTTCAGCAGAGGAGTTTTTCCAGCCTTCCCAGCACTTTATAAAAGTCTTGCTTTTCCCAGCATTTTGTGAGAGCTCTCCTTTTCCCATGTGAACTATTAAAAACAATGCTAGGGTTTTTTGTAAACCAATATTGCTATCTTGCAGCTGTGCCTTTGTTATGATATTGCCTAGGGAAATATTTTGAAATGGGTGTTGTGTGGACTGACCAATCACCTATGTGGGTGGCTAGCCAGAGGTCCAATAACCTTTTGCCATTCAAGTAAACTTCAAGCAAACTAACATATATAAACCCATCTGTATATAAATAAATAATTCCATTCTCTTCTTGGACTTCGGACTTCTGTGTCGTGTTTTCTCTCCGTCCCCGCTGCAACAGCGACATTTATCTATTACCACAAGTCACACAATCAGACTTTTCTCTCAGCTCAGCTTTGCCTCCACTTTCACTGCCAATGGAGTTCAAGTCCCCTCAGGCCATCAGATGGCACTGGACATAAACCCCTTCAACTGGGCTCTGAGCAGAGACACCTTGGGATAATTTAACTGGCAAGAGATGAAAAAGAAAACTTGTTTCACATAAATGAGATGAAGTACAAGGTGCCTTACAGCTCCACGGGCCGGTGAGCTACAACCCTGCGTGTGTGACACTGCAAAAGCTGCATACAAATGAGCAGGTAGCACTGAGAGGTGATCAGCTGATGACATGACAAGTTTAGCCCTGACTCATCTGGAGAGAGGTTTTCATTTTAGTGGCAGACCAGACCTGCGTGTCACACAGTCAGCACAGCTTGATTTAACAAAAGGACATCAAGCAGGGACCAGGGCTCTAGCACGCTGCGCAGCTCAGTCTAAGCAGCACAGACAAGCCTCAGAAAACACCAGCATTTCCTCCAGCATTCCATCAGAATCCCTCCAGGGAGGGAAGGAGGGATGGGGCAGCACAACACAGGCAGCAAAGGCAGCTGCCCTTCTGGGGGCATTTTCCAGTACTCACTGTGCCTCAGATGTCAGAGCTGGACTCGGGTCTGGAAGAGCTGTGAAGAAGCACAGACAGTCTAGACAGAGATTTGCTCGAAGGAGCAAAGCCACCAAATAACAAAGATCTCAATTACAATGTAATAAGCACAGAATGGCCTTCATGTCTCTGAAATAATCACATCAGTGGGATAAAAAGGGCCTTGATGCACACGAGCAGCTATGAGAAATTGATGCACATAAATTTATCCACCAAACTGACACTTTACAGAGTGAAGAAATGCAGATTGAAACACTCAGAGATACAGGAAAGACCTCAGATAACTCCATTTAGAGCAAAGAAGCAAGCTAAGCAAAGAAGCAAGCTAAGCAAAACCTGGACTATTCAGGAGTATTATATGGAAAAATAAAGAACACCCACCACCTTCTTGTGCTCCTTCAGAAGTAATGCCCAGAGGAGTTGCAGCAGGAATCTGTTGTGACAGCATCTGACAGCGCTGCATCTCAGGCACACAGGAGAGAAGAGACCTGCATCATCAGGACCTACGTCCTCCTACAGCAGCAATCCTGCTCTTGTCACCAAGCAGAGAAGGGAACACCTCCAGCACATCCACAGTTAACATTAAAGACTGTTGGCACCTACGTTATTTAAGCCTAATAGTAACAATACCCTGACAAAGATTAGTTTTCTAAAATATCTATGTAGAGAAATGGTAGCTGGAAAATTTTAATTTTAAAATTCTCACTCTCAATAAAGGGAGACTGGATGTCAGCAAGGGATCTCAGAGACCACACAGTCTTGGAGCAATTTATGATCACAAAGTTTGGACAGGAGAGAGGAAGAGCAGGCAGAAGTTAAAAGAAGAAGGCAAAGACACAGTTCATACTACTCATTAGAAGATTCACAAGCAGACAAGAAGAATCTAGACTCCATGAAGAACCCCAAGCTAAGCCAAAAATCACTCACGCAGCAAGAAAGCTGGGATTAGGTACATGGTCACTTACCTCTGCATTTCATCAATGAAAAATTTCCCTTTCACAGCAACTGATGCTGTGTACAAAGCCACTCTTCATCCCTCTCTAGGCAGGAGAGAGGGAGTGAGAACAAATTCTCATCTCCCTGTGGCTATCTTGGACTAGATGCCAAGGTCATGAAATTGGGCAAGATGAAGCACACTCCCCACTCAAATATTTCCTGTGCTAACGACAGCAAGAAGAGATGGTTCTGGAACACCCAGCAAGAGCCTCATGTCTGTTTGCTCTCACGGTCATGCTCTGCCAAAGAACAGCTGTAGGCCAGCACAATACAAAGCAGAGCTGCAGGAAAACATCTGCCTTATTGCCACATTTGGGGTGCCAGTGTTTTCCTGTAGGTGTCAAGGCAGCAAGGGCAACGAAAGCCCATTTCTGAAGGGCTTTGTTCATCTGCACCCTTGGAAAAGTTTTAAGGAAGCCAAGGAGCACAGGTCAGACACTCACAGCCAGAGCCTGGAGAGGTGCTGTCAGTGGAGGGGCAGCACCAAGGTCACCGCTCAAGGAGAACTGCGTCAGCCCTGCCTTCGCCACTGGGGCCCAGGAGCTGCAGGGCAATAAAAGCACAGGCAGGGAGCGAACAATCCCTCCTGACGGGGAGATCTTGCATCCAAGCCCTTCAGAGGTGATCAGCGCAGCAGAACCGAGCACAGCCCCTTCCTGGGCGTGCAGGGCGCTGCAACTCCCCCAGGAGCAGACGACCACAGAGACCAAAGTCAGCAGCATCGTGGGTGCTCTGCACAGTGCTGGCACAGGGCAATTGTGTCGCTAGTTTGTAAGGAGCTGTTTAAAAGACCTAGCACACAACAAGCTGCATGGAGCTTAATTAATGCTCCTGGGACAGGAGACTCTCCTGAATCGCTCTGCAGAGATTTTAATTTAAGAATCTAGGGAACCTGCACCTCCTGCTTGGATCCCATTACTCACGCCAGGAAACAAGCCCTGCTCCTTGCTCAGTAAGAGCCAAGTGTGCACACACACTCCAGCCACACACAGGAAATACACACCATGGCCACTTGGACTTGCAGCGGAATTCCAAAGATGTTTTTTCTCTCTAAAGAGAAGTCATGAGAAATACAAACAGGGCAGAGCCCAGAAGATGCAGAGAAGCAATCCCAGGGCAACTCCTGCAGCACAAGAACAGGATCCCCCAGCTGCCTACACCCACAGGGCACATGATCATTGCAGCAGTGCTACCACACAGGTGACCCAAGTGCCCAGCCCTCGTGGGGTGGACAGAACAGTCTCTCTGGAGCCTTATCCAGTGTTCTGCAGAGTCCTTGCTGTAGATAAGGACACAGGGGATACATGGAGGAGCATCCAGGGCACAGCAGAGGAGCTGTGTGTGATGTGCTCCGGGAAACCTTTCAGCAGGTGGGTCACTGCCACTGTAGGAATTCTAAGCAGGACAGAGCGCATGGGAGCAGGGCTGAACCGTGCCTGGAGTGGCAGGATGGAGGCACACGGACAGCACCTGTCACCACCAGCACCTTCTCCGTGCAAAGAGGCTCTGCAGGGAGCCCCTCGGCAAGTTCGCTGACCTTCTCAAATGATTTTTGAATCAGGAATTTCTAGCACAGGCATCAACAGCGAGACACACAAGATCACCTGTCCTGTGCCATGGTCTACATGACCAGACACTCCTCAAGGGCGTTATGTTCCCCAGCCCAAATCCACTCATAACTTTTCTGGTCAAACCATCTTAATTCACACCATCCAGAGACACCTCAGAGCTCCCACAAACCCATACCTGCAGCTCGTCAGTAGTTACAGCAGGTATGGAGCAAATCAGAACCCCTGAGGCACCTCCTGGACTCCACACAGTTGATATAACCCGAGCAGCATCTGCCCACCCTGGTGCAGGCTAACAAGTCATTACATTCAAAACACATTAGTCGCTCCCAAACACCCACACTAGCATTTGAAATCCTACCAGTTACTGAGTGTGTTGTTTGTGTGACTGCCTAATCCCACTCCCAGAACCCCATCACAGCACTTATGGTGCTTTACGTGTCATTTCTGTATATGCACCTGGCTGACATCACCACAAAGAATCCCACTTCCAAACCTCTGAATGCCGTGGAAAGCATTAATGTTTTCGTTACTGGTTATGGACAGGGCACAACAAAACGCGGGGAAAAGTTGCAGGCTCTGCCTGGAGAGCCGTCCCTCGAGATACTCCAGAGTTTGAAGGATGGATTTCTTTACAACTCAAACAGATGGCAAGATACAGACACCTTTGCATCTCTTCACTTCAAGCCGTAAGACTTCTCTTTCCTCCCAGCACAGCAGAGATGCCGTAATGCTGAGTTACAGAGAGAGGTGACTGATATCTCTCAGCAACACAGATTGAGCCCTACACACAACTCCAGGTTATTCTAATGCCATTTTGTCTAACAACACAAAGAAGGTGTTATATAACGCAGCTGAAAAGTTTATTTCTCCCAATTTTTCCCCAGCAGCAAAGAGCCAGTCTAGCTGGAGCAGAGACATTGAGAGACCTACCCCCGGCACAGCTGTGCTGAAGGAGCAACTAAAAAGCTGCGCCAATGCCCCCAAATAGTCACTGGATGACTGCTGTGACACTTGCACTGCAGCGTGGGAGAAGGGTCCTTTCATCTGGGAAAGGGCACTAAGGCAAAGCTCATCTGTGATAGCTTTTTAAACCTAAGTACAATTAAGCAGCAAATACATTTTCTCTGATCTCCCATGTTTGATACTGAAAAGCACTGGGACCAGGCAGTGAGTGAAATGCTACACTGTAGGACAAGCAATACAAAACCAGAACAGGCACAATATCGAACCCAAATCCCTTAACTGGTCCATGTAGCTTGGGACGCTGCTGGGGAGGGTAGACGTGGTGGGTGCAGGTCTTCAAAGAGCAGTTTTGCCATTCAGAGGAGCGAGACCCCTTGAAGGAGGCTGCTGACTTTGCCCTCGGACACGCACACGGCATTTCAGCCGAGGAGAAACCACCGGGCAAACTGACCGCGCTTCCGAATTCGCGAAGATCAGAAAGATCCATCCCTGACAAATCCACTTCTGACACGCTCCTTGCCAACCCAGCAGAGAAACCCCTGCGGGTGCTGTGGCCGGGCCGGCGGCGGGGACGCCTCCGGAGACAAGTCACCTCTCCAGAGGCTGAGGGTCCGCGGGGTGCAAGGGCAGCACGGCCGCCCGCTGCCACCAGCAAGTGTGCGGCTGGTCTGGGGGGATCGGGACAGCCGGCGAGAGGGACCCACCGGCAGGCGCCATTCCCCAGCCCCGGGATGGCCCTGGGGGACAAACCCCGCGTTGTGCCCGCACCTGTACGTGGGCTCGTCCCGAGGGTTTCGGGGCTCCCCCCAGCCCGGCACGGCCCCCGAGGCGGCCGGGGGCCAGCAGGGTCCCGGCACCGCGGGGCCCCCTCGAGGCACCGCCCGCCGCGCCCCCGGCACCCACCTCACTTTGGC
The DNA here is from genome assembly GCA_013400235.1 of Oriolus oriolus. Taxonomy (NCBI): domain Eukaryota; kingdom Metazoa; phylum Chordata; class Aves; order Passeriformes; family Corvidae; genus Oriolus; species Oriolus oriolus. Next base: position 557,391 of record VXBT01012261.1, on the reverse strand, counting down.
CGCCACGGACGACATGGCCTCGTTCCTGAGCGTCTTCCTTTTGGACACGGCTG
>VXBT01012261.1:418487-551641 GCA_013400235.1 Oriolus oriolus | reverse complement strand
AAATGGTATTGTAAATTAATAAATAATTCATTCTCTCACTAAACTTCCGTGTTGTTGCATCTCTGAATCCCTGCTAACACAGCGACAGGTCTTAAACAAGACGGGGGAATTGTGGTTGCTAAAAAGCAAGGAGCAGAGGAATTCTTTAGCTTTCCCTCAATATTCTGTGAGGACATTCCTTTCACACGCAGACTAGATGAAAATAGCAAAGACGGTTTTGTAAGCTAATTCCTTATCCATGCACCTGGGGCTTGTTGATTCGGAGTTGTTTGGTATTCTGAAGTGAATATTTTCAAATGGGAGTCGTATAACTTCCACCAATCTTATCAAGGAGTGGCTGGTAAAAGACCCAATGGCCTCCTTCCATCTTTGCAAACCAAGGCACGTAAGCTGTCTCTAATTAATAAACGGGGCTCGCTCGCTCGATTCCCCCTGGACTTGGACTTTGTGTCATGTCATTTCTGTCTGTCCCCACTACAACTGCGACATAAACCCACAACACTGAGGCAGCTGGAGGAGCTGACAGGGTTTATTTGTCGCTGTTGCACCAGGGCCTGAGAGATGCAGCAACACAGAAATTCAGTGAGAGAATGAATTATGTATTAATTTACAATCCCATTTATATATCCTAGTTCCATAAAGCAATTGGTTAGTGTTCACACTTGTCCTAGGGTGATTGGTTAAAGTTCTACGACACCCACTTTAAAACATTTCTTCAATGTACCATAAACAGAACTTAGCAAAACACCAGACGTGGATATTATTTACAAAACCTATCTTACTGTTTTCATAGCTTGCGTGATAAAGGAAAGGTTCTGACAGAATTAATGCAAGAAGCTGGAAAATTCTTCTACTAGCAGCATTCCAGTATCCATATTTATTCACACAGCACAGTTTGGAAAGAGCTTGAGGACAGTGGTTATGGCCAAGTGCCTGGAAGCTCAAGGTCTCCTGAGTGCCAGAAGGTCACTCAAGTATCACCTCTCCACCTTCCTGCTTGGCCAGTTTAGTCCCTTCAAGATGTTGCTGTTAAATTCATCAAGTACAAACTTCACTCTAATGAGGCACTGTAAGAAAATAACTTTCCCAACACTGGTATAATTAAAATTAGGCCATATATCACTGAAGCAATATCAGTAGCTAACAAGTTAGAGTTTGCCAAGAATTATGGTTTTGCTTTGAGTGGATTCTTTTGCATAGAGCTGTTCTTACACGGCCAAGCATTTGACATCAGCAAAGCTTGCTCAAACCCAGTCCCAAAGGTAGTCCTGATCCCCGGGTGAGCAGTTCCAAACCAGCTGGGATACAGGGCGCTCAGACCCCATGCTGGCCAGCTGACCCCCAGCTATTTTTAGTAAAAGACCTAATCAGTGATTGCCAGGGCTGGGTACAGCCTTTCAGCCCTGCCTTCCGCTACGTGACATGTCCCAGCCCCGATGTGCTGCTGAGGGCAGCACTGCTGGCAGGGGAACCCAGCCCCCTGAGACCCTGAGCACAGGGCTGTGCTCAAAGATTAAAGCCTCTCCTCCATCCTCCTCAGCCACTGCATTGTCCCAGGTCTTCTAATTTTGCCAGCATTGTGAAGAGGTCAGATACTATTTTATATTATCTTATTATCTGCACAAGGCAGCAAGGTCTTGGCAGAGCAAGCCAGAGCAGCCCTCCCAAACTGGAGGTTTGGAAGGGAGGCTCTGTGCTCAGCTGTGGGTGGAGGGTAGGGAAAAGCAGAGCTTTTTATCCCAAATTTGGGGAAAAAACATTGAAAAAGGTCTTGGGGGCTTACTTCCCACACACAGTCATAGTCTGGGGGGATTTGAGGGCGGGTGCACTCTCCTGGGGCGAGAGCAGCAGCCTGTCTCTGGCAGAGAGAGCGTGGCTGGGAGGGCACAGCACACTCCTGCTGGGCACAAGGGCCTTTCCCAGGCACAGACACCTGTGTGTCCCTCAAATCCCAGCCCCAGAGCCGCTTCCACAACCTCCACCATCCTCCTGGGCTGGATCAGCAAGGACTCAGAGCACGAGCAGCTCCAAACTCAGTCAGCAGCAGCAGCCTGGCTTCCCACTGGGTGACTCCCAGGGTAGCACTGGGTCTGCCTGGCTCTGCGAGCACAACCTGAGCAGACCTCGCGCGTTGTTTGGAGAGGTGGGAAGGTGATGAGGCTGTGGGGTTGCCACCTTTTTGCAGGGCAGGAGCCTCAGCAGCTTCCTCTGAGCAGCCATTGGCGATGGGGAGGACAGGCTTCAGCTTGGTACCTCTGTGCAGCAGCGTCTGGCTGGGCACTGCCTCTCCCTGCTCCCTGCACTGCAGCACCAGGACTGGCACGGCACGACCCCAGTGGGAGGCATCACACTACTTAAAGAAAATTATGTTGCTGGCCTTTTCATTATGTTGCCCAGCAAATGTTCCCATGAAATATAGGCCTAATTATCTACCCACATTCAGATTACTCTAAGATGCAATTTCCTTCTACTCTGTGGAATTTGCTCTCCTTCTATGGATCTCACGATTGAAATACACTCAATTAGTTATTACTCTGCTGGCTGAAACCTTGAGCTGCCTTCCTGACAAGGCTGCTCCACCCACGTCTCACTGGCCTTACAACAGCCAGGTGACACCGGGTCACAGGCCAGCCACAAAGATGTCTCAGTGCTCAGCCATGCCTGTTATTTATTAGATTTGTATCTCAACTGGAAGCCTTGTCAGGACCGAGGGCTTGAAACATGAAGTATCAGCATCATAGAATCACTGAGGTTGGAAAAGGCCTCTCAGATGATCAGGTCACACCATTCCCCCAGCACTGCCAAGGCCACCACCAAACCATGTCTCCAGGTGCCACATCTACACATCTAAATCCCTCCGGGGGTGGTGGCTCCACCACTGCCCTGGGCACACCACTGAGCAAAGAAAAGACACAGCCTCAGTGCGGGTGATTGCTGCGGTCAGTGTCCATCCCTTGGATGGGATCTTTACTAAATCCCTGCGAGGGAGCTCTCTCTGCCCAGGAGAGGAAGACTCTGGGTGAGACCATGTTTCTGGGTCAGGAGAGCTGACAGGAGAGGGAGCATTTCAAGAGCAGCATAACATTATATACCTCTTCTTTCCTTAAAATGGTACAGCAGGGGGAGAGAAACAAAAGCAAGGGGCATCAGCTGTAGCAGGAAGGAGTATTTGAGCAGGATGGCAATGTCCTTTCATTCCTATTGGCTACATCAAATTGACACAAGCCAGTCCCTCAGGATAAACTACAATAAATAATAAAACCAATTGATATAACAAAGGAAACAACAACATGGATATGCCAGACGGGGAAAAGATTCCTTAACTCCTCCACAGAATTTTGGAAGCCCTGGTGTGAAGGGTCTCTGGAGGTCTTTGCTGGAAGTCTGGCACAGCAACTTCTTTTGGCCATACTGAGGCACTTGCTGGATGTTGATCCCTCCCAGAGTGACCTGTTCCCACACTTGACCACCCTCCTGGCGAAGAGAAACTAATTTTGTACCTACCAGAGACAGGTTTTACTCCCAGGGATCCCAGGGACTGCTCAGCAGCTGTGGAGGTGCAGGACTTGGCCCTTACAATGGAAGTTCCTCAAGGTCGGGACTCCAGAAACAGCTCCAGGAACAGATCGGGTGGTAATTGATTGCTCAATGATTCAGTGATTACTCAGGTTTTGCTCCATCCACATCTCAGTATTTCATTGTTTGGCAAAATATCAGCCTGTCTTTGTCCTGACATTGGCACCACGCAGCACAAGAAGAGCTGAAGTTTGAAGTGACTGCGTCATATCTAAGACGGAAGAAAAAATATTATGGTTATGGGAAAGTTTGTGTGACTGTGTCCCTGGAAACACCTCACTCCCGAAACTCTGCTCCAACCCTACCCTGCACTATGTCCAACCCTTGCTGTATCTAAAAGTGCAGAAATGAAACCACTGAAATGAAACATCTGCTGGCAGAAGGGCTCAGATTATCTGTATCAGTGGACAGGGGCACTACAGGAAATGTTGTCTGCCTGGACTTCTGTAAGACCTTTGAGACAGTCTCTCTCTTAACTGGACAGATATGGACTTGACAGATGGACTGCTCAGTGGATGAGGAACTGGTTGGATGGTCACATCCAGAGAGCAGTGGTCAGTGGCTCAATGTCCAGATGGGGATCAGTGACAAGTGGTGTCCCTCAGGGTCTGTATGGGGCCAGTGCTATCAAATACCTTCATCAGTGACACAGACACTGGATCGAGGGTGCTTCCAGCAGACGACACCAAGCAGCTGTGGGGTCAGCCACCAAGTGGTGCGGTTGACACACCTGAGGGAAGCTGGAAGAGCTTCTGAGGGCACACCCAAAGAGCTGGAAATGCAGTTCCCACTCTCCATGGAGCCCAGAGCATGGCAGGAGCAGCTCCCTCTGACATGGGGGCTTCTGCCCACCGTGAGACTGAACAAGGGAGCAGCAGTTGGGCACGTGGGGGACTGATCCTGCACAGAGCAAGGAGCAGGGAGAGAGCAGGGAGAAACATGCAGGGAGATGACTCAGAAAGCTCGGCTGGAGGATGAGGAGGGTTGCACACACATTCAGGGCCCTCAGCAGCTCCTGGCCAGGGTGAGGGTGTAGCAAGATAGGGGCCATCTGCTTCAGCTGGAGCATCACACAAAGGCACAGGCAGTAAAGAGCCTCTTGCTTAGACCCCGTTAGCAAAGAGAACAAATTCCACAATTGCTACCAAAATAGCCCAAGGCACAGGAGAGGAGTGGCCACAGTGTGCATCCAGGTTCTGCTGTCCCTGCTCCTGCCCCACTTCCAAGCTGTCCTGTGGAGAGGAAGAAGAGCAGCCCTGAAAGGTTTGTGGTGATTCAAAGCAGTGCCAAGTGGGATTTGGCTGTGGGCTTGGGATGGGCAGCAGCTCAATCCATCACTGTTCTGCAGGAAAGGACCTGGATGCTGCTGCAAAGCTTCAGCAGAGCCAGAGTCGAAAGTGCTGTGATTGTGCAGAACAGGTGAACGTCCTGGCATGAGAAATAACACAGTAACAGAGCCACTGTGCGTGGGCTGTGCAGGGCTGCCACAACTCCAGCCTGTGATGCTTCAGGGGAGATTTGGACTGGTTGGAGAAGCTAAGAGGGAGCACCAGGAGGGGTCAGATGGTCCAAGAGTGCAAGCTGTGAGCAAAGGCTGAAAATGGGACCGATTCACCCCAGGAAATTAAAGCAACACACTCTGGTTGTGTACAAGGCTGAAGGCAGGACAGGGCAAGGAGCAATGGGTGGGGAAATTCAGGTTCCACCTGAAGAAAAACTGTGTAAGGATTGTGAAGCAGTGGAACAGACTTCCAGGGAGAGCAGTGCAGGTGTGACCAGCTGGAGCAGAACCTCCCTTGGGCACCAGGTCAGATGGGATGGGCTCAGCACACTGCTCCTGCCTGGGACATGCCACCCAATCCCCCACGGCCTGATAGGGCTTGCTGGGCTCTTCATCATTCATGGAACCAGCATTCTCACAAACCTCATGGAGATGGTGACAATTACGAGAATTTAAGGGAAAAAATCTCCTGCAGAATGGGAAATCAGCAGTTCTTTGGACTGAACTTGCAACAGGGGAGAAAAGCTGATACCGCAGAGTCAAGAAAATGTAACTTTGGCTGAAAGCCCATCCTGTAAGTTGGTAATCCTGAAAACAGCCACTGGAAGAAAAATGACACTAAATATGAAGAGGAAGAAAGGGATAGAGACTGATCAATGTGCAGGAACCACCACAACAGTCTGTGGAGCAGAGGTATTGATAGGGGAGGGTAAACAGACAGAGGAAAATCCATGTCTGGTGAAGCCACAGTGAGTAAAGGGTTCTTTCTAAATAAATTAGAAACAAAAGAAACATTAATGATGTTATAGACTCATTTCATAAACTTAGAGAAGCATAAAAGGATTTTGGTCAGGAGCAACCTCAGGTGTCTCCAGTCCAACATCTGATGTCACAGTGGCACTGCCTTGCTCAGGGATTGCCCAGGTGGATTTTGAAGACCTCCAAACGTGGAGAGGCCCCAACATTCCTAGATAAGGAGGTACTTTGCCAGTGACAAGGCCCCCAGTGGGTCCCTTCTGTGTTTGGAAAGGATGGGAGTGTCAGACATGAGGGTGATGAAATTGTCTGCGGTCTAATAACAACCCAGAGCATCTCGGGTGCCATCTGTGGGGTTTCTGAACCAGCAGCTCTGTGTGAGCTGCACCTGAGGGCCCTCGAGCAGCGCACTGAGCCGAGCCGAGCCGCCTCCTCCCGCTGCTGAGGATCTGGAAGCCTGGGACATGCCAGGTCTGGCAGGATGCTGACAGGGGGGCTCGGCTGCCCTGGCTAACAGCTGCTCAGTCCAGCATGACACATCCAGACTGAAGAACGGAGAGGATGCAGAGGATTCAATTAATACAGAATTCAGGGATTAAAAGTACACCCATCAGCGTGTCTTGTCAAATGAGCCTCAGCTCATCCTTTGAGAAAATTACAAGTTTGTAGATAAAGGTTACCATGTAGCCATTATTTGCTTAGCTTTTGGCAACGTGTTTGACTTAATATCCTATGACTCCCTAATTACAAATTTAGTGCTATACAATCCCAATAAAGCCCACATTAAATGGATGGAGAGCTGCAAACCCAGCTCCAAAACAAGGACTCCTCAGTGAACAGAGATGATTTAGAGGGATTCTGCCAGAGTCAGTCCCAGCCTGACACTAATCAATGTTTTCATCATTGATTGAGAAATGAGCACAAAACACAGCTGATAAATTATACAGCTGCTGGGAGCAGAAGGACTGGCAGTGAATAATTATGACAGAGAAGTTCTACAGAGCGACTGGGATCTTTTCTGTGCACAACCCATTTTCACTTGGCAGTGTTAAAATAGGCCAGCTTTCAAACAGGAACGGAGGAAAGGTTTCATCCAAAAGAGTTGGGAGGAAACATTTCATCCAAAAAAAGGATGGGAGGAAAGGGTTCATCAAAAAAAGATGGGATGCAAAGAAGCTAGATATCATCAGGGGAAAGTAAGTCAGAGCAGTTGCTTTTGCATCACTCCAGCACCTCAGTGCTGGCCCTGGGTGAAGAGACTGGAGGCAGAGGATGAGGAAAGCAGGACAGTCCTGCAGTGCCAGGTGGGCAGAGGACACCGGAGGTGGCTCCAGAGGAGAGCTGCAGTGGCAAAGGAGTCGGACAAGGCCCCAGAGAGGAGATGGACAAAGTCCCCGAGCTGCAGACACCCCATGGAGTGCAAGTCATGGGGACAGGCTCCAGCTCAAACCCACTGCCACCTGCACCTCAGAGCAGCACAGGAACCCATCCGTGTTTGTCCCTGCAGCACCACTTGTCCTCATCCTCTCGCTGCCCTCCATAAGCACGACACTAGAAAAAAACACTCACTTTCCCAAGAGAAAAAGGATTGCTTTGCTGAGCTCTTGCATCAGGCTGGGGTTACATTCCTCTCCTCGACATCATTTTGTGCCAGTAATTGTGAGCATGGAATGAAGGGAAGCTGAGGGGGTTTTCTGAGGGGGCAAATGAGGAGGCTGGAAATGAGACATCCCCGGCTCGCAGGAGGGTCTGTGCAAGGAGCAGGGGCCCAACTGCCAGGTGACTTCCAATGATTTACACACCACCAGCAGAGAGACATTTTCTCCTGTGGATTCTGCACCTGCAGCCCAGAGGGGCTTTTCCATCACCTGCTCCTCGCCCAGCCTGGCCCCAGCAGCCTGAGGGCCCTGCTGACCCTCTGATGGCCACAGCCTGACCCGGCCAGGCCGTGGCCCTTCGCAGCTGCCGGGGAAGCGCTCGGCTCTGCCGGTATTTTTAGCTCTGCCCACGACATCGCTCGAGTTCACGGCGTGACCTACTTTGGGAAGGCAGAGCTCTCGCCCCGCTGGGTCCCCACGTGCTGGGAAGATGCTGTCGGCCGCAGGAACAGCCCCTCCAGGGCACCCTGTCCCCAGCACGTGGTGCTTGGCTCCCTGTGGATCCACACAGAACCCAGGGGCAGATTTTGGGGAGGAGGAGGAGGGTCCTGTGGGAGCCAGGGCTGTCTGCAGCAGGGACATGTGCAGGGCTCCCAGGTGGGTGCTGCTCTGCAGGGACTCAACAGCCTTTTGCTTGGGCTCTGCATTTCCACATTTCCCTTGTCTCCAGGCTGTGTCCGTGCCAATCTGGGAGCTGCTGATTTGGGTCCCCAAGGGAGTTATCCTCAACAACTCAGCTTCCCAGTGGGCCAAACTGTGTAGCCAGCCCAGCTGGGCCTTATGGAGCCTCCAGCTTGGCTCTGGTGGACATAAAATCACAGACTGGGTTAGGAGGGACCTTAAAGCACCTCACTGCCCTGGGCAGGGACACCTCCCATTAGACCAGGTTGCTCCAAGTCCCGTCCAGCCTGGCCTTGGACACTTCCAGGGATGTGGAGTGGAGCTGCTGGGATGTGTGGTCCATGCCCAGACTCTGCTGTCCACCCTGCCCATGGCTCCACCAGGGACCAGGCTCCTTCCCAGTGTCACTGGGCAGCCGATGAATCTGTCCTGACCTTCTCTCCTGGGCACTGGGAAAACCTCTTTCCTGTCACCGGGAGTGCATGGCGAGGTTCACCACTTGCAGACAAGCTCCACAAAGGGACACACCCACCCCAAAGACCCCTGCAAAGTTCGGCTCTCCCCTCTGCTTTCAGGAACAAAATCTCCTTCAGCACCAAGTCCGTGTCCCAGCACGAGTCTTGAAGGTGGCTGTGGCTGCCTGGGTTGTGCAGCCCCGTGTCAGCACTCGTGGCTGCAGCCCGGGCACTGATCCACGAGGCGGGCACAACCTCCTCCTTGGAAGCTCTTTCCTGCCTCATTACCCCCAAAGTCCCAGGGGTCCATCGCTTTGCCGGTCCTGCTCTAAGAAGCTTTTCTGAACTTTGCTGCATTAAAAGCTTTCTATTTCCAGCAAGGATGCAAGTGGAGGGGAGGGATTTTACAGCCACCAGGTGACAGTGCCGGGGCTGAGCCATGGGGCAGCAGTTTCAGGGCGAGAAGGGGAGAGAGAGGCAGAGAAGTCACCCACCAGCCACTTCCAGCTAATGCAGCACCTAACTGGGGAGAGGAACAGCAGCAACAGCCTGGTCACACACTGGGGGGGCAGACCCACAGCAGTGGTAGAGGGGAAAGCACCAAGACAGGACTGAGAACAACGACGCCGAGGACAATGGAGCCGACACATGTGCCCTCCCCTGACTCATCCGAGCACGCAAGAGCCAACGCCCCGCACAGGCTGGGCAAATTCTCATTCCAAACACAGAAACAGCCCTGCTGGCAGTGGCAGCCATCAGCTGAAACCTTCCCCTGAGAGCCCGTGCCTCGAGGCAGCCGTTAGTCACGGTGAGGAAGGAGGGTTTGGCAGCTGGGCCCACGCAGAGCCGGACGCTCACGTGCCAGATGGAGCGAACGCCGCGCGCTGGATGCCAACGCAGCCGCCGGCACAGCCGGTGCCACACAGCGCCTCACTGGGCCTCACTGAGCCTCCCTGGGCCCAGAGGGCTGCAGAGCAGCCTGGCCAAGGGCAAGCAGGGCATTTGGGGTCACCTGTGACACCCGGAGTTGCCTATGCAGCAGCGATGTGCTCAAGCACGGGCACAGCTCGGAGCTCGCCCCAGGTCAGGGCTGCTCGAGCTGCACCAGCCTTACTCGGCACGTTCCCCTGGGGCTGTGCATCACATCTAATGTGCCTTACCCAAGGAAAAAATCTGTCATTTATGGTACATTTAAAATTAATGCACATTTGGCGTTCTTGCTGATCCCGAATTATCCCCGCACGCGTGCTGCAGCGGGGAGCTGTGCTCGGCCCCGCCAGGACAGCGGTGCCCGCGGTGCTGCTGAGCCTCCCTCCCTGGCAGCCACACTGCCAGGCACAAATTCCCCAAAATAAGGATTTCCAGCAGCACTGCCAGCACCTGTACCTCACCAGTAGCGACTCCTGCCTGGTGCCAAGGGGGTCTGTGCCATCCAGGAGGGCACGATGGACACAAATGTCACACCTTATGGGTAAACCTTTCCAGAGATGGGGGCCCAGCTGCTTCCAGGTGGGAAGCTCATTCCTGTCCACAACCCCTGAGTGCGTGAGGCTTAATTAAAAGCTCTCCCTGCTGATGCTGGTGGCAGTGGTGACCATGGCTCTGCCATGTGCAAATGCCACGTCTGGGCTAAGTGATGCTCAGGCCACAGGTGCCTTCCTAGCGTTTGGAATGCTGCTCTTGCTGCCTGCAAGGAACCTCCAGGAACTGTCCTGGCACACACAGAGGTGTATTTATTGTATATTCTCTCCTAAAACCCAAATTAAGGCCACTGGGAAAAAGGGGGTCACGCCCTCCCTGAGCTGAGGAGGGGACAGGGACAAAGAGCACGAAGGCAAACCCCACCAGTCCCAGCGGGAGCAGAACCAGCCATCAGCTGGGAAGGGATATTTATGGGAGTCAGTGCTTTGGTGCCAGCAAAACATCCCAAAATCCTGTTCATCAAAGCAATGACACTCACCAGTGCCAGTGCCTCCTGCCCTGGGACACCATGGTGGAACCTGGCACCCCATGGCCATGTTTTGGTGGGGCTCTCGGGACAGAGGCAGTGGCAGGTGCCAGTTCCGCCACGTGGAGCCCTGGAGGGAGAGAAAAATATTTTCCATATATTTCGTGTTTGCTGATTTTCTCAGCAGCTCTTCCAGCGACAGCGAGTGAAACCCAGCGGCGCAGCCAAGCCCCCGCATCTCGACAGCTCAAACACAGCCCTCGGGCGGCACGCAGGGAAAATCACACGCTGGGGGAGGTCAGGGAGCACCAGTAAATAGGATGAGATTAATTTGGGAACAACATGCAGGGAGAATGACGTCTGCCAGGGAAGGAGCATCGCTGGGCTCCACCACAGCCTGGCTGTCCCCGCCCGAGGAGCAGAGCCCGGAGGGGCTGCACGGACACATCGGCCCCACACGGGCACAGAAACCCGAGAAGCCACAGCAGGAGCTGTCACAGCCAGAGCCCCATGCTCAGATCAAAGCTCCCCCCCCACCCCAGCCTGGGCAGGGCTTCCTGCAGGGTTTGGACAGGTGCCTCCAGCTGCCACATGTTCCTTCTTCTTTCTCAACCCCACTGCAGATTCTCTAGGAGCTCGTGTGGCTGCTCCAAGGAAGCAGCTGAGTTTGTTGCTTGCACCGAGCCATTTGCAGCAGGTCAGGCCCAGGGTGCTGCCCGTGGGGACAAGAGTGCCACTGCCATCAGCCCTCCGTGGGGACAACCCCGAACGCCCTCCCTCCTCCACGGCATCCTCTCTCCAGAGGGAGCCTGGTTCCCAAATCCCTGCCTGGAGTCCCCTGCTGCACCCGGTCACTGCAGGGCCCGGGGGTGTTCCCCCTCTCTGGCTGCTGTCAGGGGCCCTGCCCAGGCCCCCGAGCAGGGTGGGGGCTTGATCTGCTGTGAATCCATCACTGGGACGCGTTTCTGAGAGCCCAGTCAAGGCTTTACCCCCACCAGACGTGTCACCGAAAGGTTTTGAGGGGAACATTCCCACTGCAGCTCCTGCTCGTGGCCGCAGCTCCTCAGGACCTTGCTCCGACCCTACTGCCTCGGGGTTGGCACTGGCTGGCATCAGATTTGTTGTGGGAACAAGCTCTGTGTCCTCTTCACCCACGATGAAGCCTTCAGGCCTCAGCAACTGCTTCAGCACTTCCAGCAAAGACAAATTCATTCAACTTCTGGTCAGATTTCACCTTTTGGGGGATGTCACACACCCATGGAGAAACTGCAGGGTGGTTTCCAGGCGAAGCCTGCCCCTGGCCCGGGCCAGGAGAGAGCAGGCAGGAGCCTCAGGCTCTTCCAACCACGCTCCTCCCACTGCATTTCCAGCAAAGCAGAGCCTGGGGGACAAAGGGGTGGCACAGCACCGGCTCCTTGGGGCTCGTGGGCAGGGATTGATTCAAACCTCCTGACATGGAACTGCACCCACGGTCAGTGGGGTGCCCCTGGGTGTAGGGGCAGCATGGGGCAGACTCACCTCTGGGACCCTGCCTTGCCCAGCCAGCAGCAAAGCACAATGGAAAAATAGCTTTGCTTTTAGATTTGTCCCATTATTGGTTTACATTCCTCAGCACGGAAGAACAGATGGGTTTAATGTCCAGGGCTCAGCTCCAGGAGGTGCAGCAGGGAGGAAAGACGTGATCAGTTATTTAGGGGAGACTTTGAGTCTCACATCAGAGGTTCATCTTCTGAATTCACACATCTGAATTCACTGTGGTACAGGGCACAAAGCAAATAGAGAGCCTCTAATTAGCACACTCAGGAGGCCAATATTTGTATTCTGTGACTCCTTCCATGAGCCCAGCAGTTCCCACCCAGGCTCCTGGAGCACGTCTGGCTGCCAGGATGTTTGTAAGGAAAATACACAGCTTGGAAAGGAATTACCTGTTTGAACAGAGGGGAAGAGCTCTCCTGGAAGAAGAGCAGCTGGGTTCAGGCTGACAGAGCTCTCACTCTCCTGCACAATAACCCGTGGTGCCTGTTCTGCCCCCGGATGGGGGACGCCCTGGGCAGAGGGAACACGGGGAAGCGGCTCCTGCTCCAGCAGCACAGCACAGCACAGGGCTGTGACAAACACAGTCTGTCCATTGCCAGGAGGTTGGATCCAACCTCTGCTGAAAGCACTTTTGGTTTAGCTGTATCCTTTGGAGGCAGATGGCCCAGGATGGGCTTGGCAAGGGCAGCCAGAGGACCTCAGCCATCTCTGGGGTTTGTGCTCCAGTTCTAATCCCCATTTTCCAGGGAGAGGTTCCTGGAGTGTAACCACCTACACACACAGACACTGAAGGGCCTCACATCTGGTTTGCCATCCCCTCATCAGAAAAACAAAGCTCTGCATTGTTCTGCTGCTGCAGGAAACGTTTGCCTGGAAGTTGCTGGAAGGTGGGCACTCACCTGCACTCACCTGCGCTCACTTCCAGGCTTGGTCCCAGCTTAGAACCTTTCCTATAAGCAGCACCACCATCCTGTAACCAGCCTCAGCAGAAATTCAGTCTCTCCAGCTCCACAGGAAGCCTGTGCCTCCACAGAAGCTCCCAGCTGTTCTACCTTCACTTCTAAAGCCATTTTAAAGTTTTCTTTGTAAGAAGGAATTCTTTGCAATAGCAGGGAAGAGCCTCCAGCGACTGCAAAGTGTTCTGTACACCTGCATTAACCAAAATCTGCGTCAAAGACCTGGATGATCCTTGCAGGGAAGGTTTCCAACTGCTTCCATTGCTTCTGGATGGGCCTGGAGCTGCATGGAGGTTCAGCCAGGCTGGGTGGTCTCACCTGAGAACAAAACACTGACCTGGGGCTCTGACACTTGAAAATAACATTTTGTGTAAGAGGAACGGCTTCCCTGGGCACAGGCTGCACATTCACGGACATGCCCCACCTCTGGATAGCAGAAGGTGTCCCTGCCCATGGCAGGGGGTGAGACTGGATGGGCTTTAAGGTCCCTTCCAACCCAAACCAGTCTGGGATTCTGTGACAGAGGAAAACACGATGCAGGGCAGGTAGAGGAGAGCCTGTGCCAGGAGGGGAGAGGAGGTTAAATACAGACCACAGGCCACAATTCACAGCTTTTACAGCCCCTGGTCCTCAGTGGTGCCACCAAACACGTTTCTGGCCTTAGGGTGCTGCCCAGCTCTGGTGCTGCCTTGAGGGCTGGGAGAGCTGAGGGAAGGAGGCAGCTTTGGGGGTGTCCTCGGTGCTCTGGTTGGAGGACAAATCCCTTCAAGGCAACAGCACCCACAGCTGGAGGTTACATAAAGCAAGAATCAGCTTGGTTATGCAGCCAGTGGCAGTGACAGATGTGGCACAAGCTGAGCAAGCACCAGGGGATGTCTGGACAGGCTCCAGCTGCCATCAACAGCTCCAGCCCTGGGGACAGAGCACTGGAGATTCCTTCCCAGTGCCTGACAACACCCGGAGTGACTCCTGCTGGGGAGAGCAGCTGGAAACCCTGCGTGTTCCCTCACAAGTCTGATAAAGGCAGAGGCAAGTTGGGCTCTTAGCTGTTGACTTTTCTCTTTGTAGGACCTGATGCAAAGAAACAGCCAGACACTTCAATTCAGCAAAATAACTTTAATTCGACAGGGCAAGTACAGCCACGTGGTGATTCCACAGTTGCCTGGCAAGTGTCAGGTCCATGATCCGTCAGTAAATGTCCTGCTGATGACTCGAGGATCCAGGCTCTGTGGCCACCCTTCCCAGTGATTTCTTAGGTTTAGGTTTCAAGTGAAATACATTCAGATTTGCTCCTGTCAGAGCATTGCTCACCAGTATGTGGTTGGAAGTCACTGAGGAGTTAATTACACAGTTACCTGATTTGTGTGAAAAGAAAGCAACGCTGCAACCCACAAACCCCTCAAACCCCTCCCTCTCTCCAGTGCTGCTGCTCAGAGCCTTCCCAGCACCTCGCAGGGGGAGATCCCGGCCTTCCTCGGGCCTTTGCGGTAAAAACAGCAGCTAAAAACACAGCAGCAGCAATCAAGGCAGCTCTGAACCGCACATTTCCCCTCTGGCAGTCCGTGATCAGTAACTGCTGCTCCTGGCACCTGCAGGAAGGAGCAGGGCCCACGGCAGCCGCCCTCCCCAGAGGGACTCGGGCACGGTGCGGGTTGTGCTCAGTGCTCGGCCCTGGCTGGAGAAGGATGAGCTCTGGCTTCGTTCATCTGGGCGTTGGTTTGGTTTGGTGAAGTGTTACATAAATAAATAGGGCTGCTCTGTCAGTAGGATGGGCTGTGGCTCTCAGCTGGCAGCTTGGCCTCTCCCCAGCTCTAGCCTGGCTCTCCCGTGCTGCTCGCCTGGCCCTCCCCGCTGGGGATGTTCCTGCGCTTCCTCAGCTGCATGTCCTCATCCTGCAGGAGAAAAGGAAGCACAAACTGATCCTTCAGCATCCACTCTGAGCTGGATAAAACCTGTCCTCTTCCCCTTCTTTGCCACCAGCTCGGATAAGCCCAGCAAACAGAACCCGCATCACTCCAGCTCCTCTCCCGAAACACTGACACCCTGTGAACCCTTCACATGGGCCCTTCCCAATCCACCCTCGTGCTCCCACTGAGCAACTGCTCATGACTAACACAACAGGCACCTTTTAAACCCACAGTCAGAGCAGCAGGGATGTGCCCTGCCTGAGCTGTGCTGCTCAGCCTGGGGCTCACACCACAGCACACCTCGTCTCACAGCACACATTTACCTCAGGGTGGACTTGCTGTCCCACAGAATCAAACCCCTGTGGTTGGAAGGGACCTCTGGAAGATAAATCTGCTCTAAGTAGGGCTGACCAAAGTGCTGGAGCTGGTTCTTCAGGGCATGGATTGGCTGTTCAAGTACCCACAAGGGTGCTGGCAGCTGTGTGTACAGGGCAGCATTTCCCACTGGCCCCAGGGGGGGCTTCCTTTAGCACAAGTTGTGCCTGTCCCCTCTTGGCTTTTCGCTGGGCATCTTCTCCACCACCACCTCCTTCTCCATAACCACCTCCTTTCCACCCACCCCACAGGCAGCTGGCAGACCCTGCCTTCAGCTCCTCTCCTCCAAGCTGGAGGAGCAGCTCCCTCAGCCTCTCCAGCCCTGAACCACCTCACGAGCAAACCCAGGGGGCTGCAGGACCAGGATTTAACTGTGCCCAGGTTTTGCCACACGTGGCAGGGACTGACCTGAGCAGGGTGAGCATGTGCCATTGAGTGTCTGCACTAACAAAAATCAAACTCATTTCTGCACAGTCCTCCTCAGCCAGTCCCTCCCAGACGCCTCTCCCAGCATCTTTCCCAACACCTCCACCTCACACCACTCAACAATGAGCAGCCACCGCTTGTTCCAGCACGGTTCGTACCGAGTCAGAGTCTTCCTCAGCCTGGTTGCTTATGAAATCGAGATAATCATCCTTCTGGTTGTCCAGAACTTCTTCCTCGTACTCAGTCTGGTAGTCTGACTCATCTAAAGACAGGAGAGACAAAGCACAGGGTTTAACTGGCAGGCAGAGAGGCAGAGGAAGCCGGGAGAGGAGTGATTGCCACTGTCACTGAGCACGGGCAGGACAGTGCCAGCAGCTCTCTGCAGCTCAGTGAGCTGGGACTGCTCACACACAGATCTCAGCTCCCCAGCACATAAAAATAAACCATGTCCTCTCTGTGAATTGTTGTCCTGGAGCCCTGCAGAATCTGAGGAACCACAGCACAGCAGCCCTGTCCAACTGTTTGGGTCATTCTGGTGGGTGCTGGTCCCCAGCCCGAGGGACACAGACTCTGGCACTGGGGGATGCTCCCTGGGGAATGCCCTTCACAGCAAAGCTGCTGTTTCCCACCCCTCAGCCCAACCAGACCCGTGGGACACCTTCAGAAGCCTTTGAGCTGCCAATCCCAACTCCCCTGGGCACAGCAGTCGCAGACTCTGGGAGCAGGGATCCCAGGCTTCGGGTGAGCTCTGCCTCGAGTGCAGCTGATAACTGAGTGTCTCACAGCCCCTGTGCCACAGGGGACCGTGACATTCACATTCCCTTCCTCTCTGCAGAGGACAATCACTTGCTTTCTCCAATCCAGCAGATTAACATAATTTAGGGAGTCTCAAGAGCTGTGCACAGCAGCAGGACACGCCAGCAAGGCCCCAGTCCCAGCCCCTTCTCGTGGAATGAGGACACATCAGTGCAGAGCCAACGCCTCTCCCAGCTCCTGCAGATCACCTGGGGGGGTCTGCAAAACAGGCAGCAGGAGCAGGACCTCACAAAGGCCTGGAGGGACAGGAAAAGGGGGAATGGCCTTAGGGATGGCACGGATAGATGGGATCTTGAGAAGAAATTCTTCCCTGGGAGGGTGGGGAGGCCCTGGCACAGGGTGCCCAGAGCAGCTGTGGCTGCCCCTGGATCCCTGGCAGTGCCCAAGACCAGGCTGGACAGGGCTGGGAGCAGCCTGGGACAGTGGGAGGTGTCCCTGCCCATGGCAGGGGTGGGATGAGATGAGTTTTAAGGTCCTTCCCGACTGAAACCCTTTTAAGACTCCACCTGCTGCCAGGGCTGACTCCCCACAGCAGCTCCAGGAATGTGCCGGGCTGGGGGGGCCCCCTTGATGGTCCCAGCTCACCCCCCGTGCCCCCACAGAGCCTGTCCTGGCCACTCGTGGCACCAGGGCACGCGGGCAGCGAGGCAGAGCCCGCGGCAGGCAGCACCTTCCTCCGCTGGCACCCGGAGCTCCGGGGTAAGGCGTGAAAATGACATTTCATCGTCACCATAAAATCACATTTGTGTGACACCAGCTCTTCCAGCCCTTTCCTGAGTTAACTCTGGAGCAATACCTGGGTTCCAGCCCACTGGTGAAGAGAGGCTGGAAGGATCCTTGATTAAGTGTTTCTCCTGGGAGCTCTCAATAGCATCTGCTCCACGCTGAAGACAACAGCACAGTCTGTTCCACAGCCTTGTCTCCTAACACATAACTACAACCAACTGCTAGAACATTGGGATTAAAGACATTTGGTCTTTTTTATTTTCTTTTATTATTTTTAGTGGTTTTGGTTTTTTTTTTAACTGTGAATTAGAGAATGATTGTTAGTTTTTACTAAAACCACTAATGGTAATACACCAGAGAAACTGGAAACTCATCTGAACTGCAACAGACACCGCAAACAAGAGTTTGGAGTTTATACCTCCAATAAAACCAGCTGCCATCAAAACCAAACTCCTTGATTTTCCCAGCACTATTCAGCATTTAACAGGTCTTCCTACAGACACAGAACCAAGAGAGGGGTGACCCTTTTCACACCCTTCACACAGCAGCTCTGGGTGCTGGAGGGGGGAAAGGAGAGCAGGAGGTGGCCCTGCTGTCCCCATATGTCACCTTCCATCGAGGCTGAGGCTCACAGTGACTGTTCTGGGCACTACAAAACCTCCCAGAAGCACCAAGCAGGACCAAGGCCTCGCTGCTCTGCTCAACTCAGCTCCACCCAAAGAGCACAGCCCGAAATCCAGGCAGCCAAGAGGAGAACCAAGGTGCAGGCTCACAGCCAGGCCACCAAGCAGCTCCCTGTCCCCTCCCCTACATGAGCCACAAGCCTCAGACCACCTTCACCCCCACGAGCAGACCAACGCCAGGGCTCACCAGCCTCGAGGAGCCACCTGACAGCCACGAGGCCACTGCAGGGAGGTGTCACCCTCCCACCTCGCCACAGACCTTCCCCCGCAGCTCCAGGCAGCTCTTTAGCAAGAGTCTCATGCACAGAGGACACAATGTCACTGCTGTCACCGCCACCCAAACACGGGCAGGGTCCCTGCAGCCCCACCCACGGCAGGAACACAAAGGATCCTTCACCAGACGGTGCCCACGTGCACGACTCTGCTGCCATCCCATCCTCCTGCTCCTCCAGACTCTGGAGGATGAATTTCAGCATCCTGGAGGAGCACGTGGCCCCTGCCCATCCCATCCCATCCCCTCCCCTCCCCAGCCCAGAAGGTGCCACGTCCCTTTGCCACGCTCACAGCCACGGCCTCGCTGCGCAGGAAGCAGGAGCCTAACGGGGGAATAATCAGGAACGACAGAAAGGAGGAGGATCTGTCCCAGTGCTCTGGTTAAATCTTAGCAAGTCTCAGCACCTGAGCCTTAAATAACCACATACCATGAACTCTTCACTCTTATTCACAATGGCTGCTTCAACCACGTTTGATTAATATTTTCTTCATAAGGCATATGATTGTAATTAGCATTTCAAATTACCACAGGGACATCTCCACAAACAGTCACAGATGGGAGCACTGCTAACTTTAGCTTTCCCTCTGCAGGAACAAGAATCAGGAGGAGGGGAAAAGACTGTTTAGGAAGAGCTCCAGCCCTGGTGACACACTCGGGGGTTTCAGGCCTGCAAGGCTCCGATCCCTTCGGATCTGGGAGCTCCATGACCAGGGAGCTGCTCTGCAGGGCAGGGCTGTCCCAGGGCACGGAGCACCTCTGTGTCACCCTGCAGGAGCTGGGACCTGCTCCTCATCAGCTCACGGCTGCTCCCACAACGGGAGCAGAGCCAGTGAGTCACTCCTGATCCTCCTCACGGCAGCAGGGAAAACATCCCCGAGGCAGAGCTTTAACTCAGCCTCCTCCCGGCCCAGCACGGCCAAGGAGCCATCGGCAGCAGGGAAAACATCCCCGAGGCAGAGCTTTAACTCAGCCTCCTCCCGGCCCAACACGGCCAAGGAGCCATCGGGAGGACACGGGACAGCCCCAGGGGATGGAAGCTGAGCTGCCACTCATGTTATTTCCCTCAGATGAGACTTGAGCAGGGGTTATTCCCACCTGAGAGCACACCAGGCTGACAGCAGGTGCCTCGCCATGGCAGGGACATCCCGCTGCTGTCCGTCCCAGAGGAGGTGGCAGGAGGGGGACACAGCCCAGGAGGGGCTCTGGGGGGAGCAGAGAATGGCCCCCATGGCTGGCAGTGCCCTCCCTGAGCACAGGGAGGGGAGAGCTGGCAGGCAGAGCAGGAGCTGTCCCTCCTCCCAACCCCACTCACCGTCCGCCAGCGGAGCCTTGACGGGCTCGATGCGGGACACGATCTCTGCCAGGTCTGTGAAGGAGGTGGTGGGACAGGTCACGTTCTGAAACACAGGGAGAAGGTGAAGGTGTGTCAGCAAATACACACAGCAAATCCAAACAAGCCCAGACTGTATAAAAATGATCTCAAACAGACAAAGCTCCAGACGCACAAATTCTCCACAGCTGCCCCCTCAAAAGCCATTACTCATCAGTGAGAAATCCTCAGAACAGCTCTCCTGAGGCAGGTCTGGTGGCAGAGATGGGATTCCCAGCAGTGGCACACGCTCTTAATGGCTCCTATTCCACCCATGCAACAAGAAGCCCAATTAAAAACTCAGCAAACCATAGAAAAGACCCCAGAGACGAGCACAGGAGGGGCTGGGCCCTGGGATGGACAGAGCTCAGTGCACGTGTTTTTCTCCATCAGTGTCCCTTTACAAGAGGGACTGGCTGGGCCAGGTGCAGCCCCCAGGGAGCTCCTGCTTTCCCTTGGGAGAAGGTGTCCAGGTGGGCCCAGCCCTCAGCTGGAGTGATGCAGGGCCAGGTGGGCACTGGGGTGACCAGGAGCCCCCCGGGGACCCCTGCAAGCCCCAGAGCTGGAGGTGCTGCAGCGAGCAGGAGCCTGCAGAGACATCTCCCACTGCAATTCCTCCTTCCAATAAAGCCCTGCTACCTCCCCTCTGTCTCACTCAAGCAGTGGGCTGAGGGCTCTCTATTTTGAGAAGTTCCTGCTCCGGTCTCTCCTTCAAGAAAACCCAACTTTGGCATTTAGGAACCTTCTCGGGCTTCCTGCAGCCCCACCTCCCTCCTTGGGGCCGGGCACGAGGCCACCAGGTGGACACCTGAACACCCCTCAGCTTTTTTTAAACCCAGTGAGAACAGCCCCCACCCAGAGGAAAGGGATGGGGAAGGGCTGGCAGAGGGACCTGGGCTGCCAGGAATTGCTCTGACAGTTGTCTTCCCAAACACCCAGACCTGCCCACGTGCTCCCAGCCAGGGCAGCTTCCTAACACGGGGTTTTAGGAACAATCCTTTGCTCTTCTGGCAAGAACACCGACCCTGTGAATCACACAACCCCTGCAGGGTCACAGCAGCAGCCCATCACTGCTGCAGCAAAGTGCTCTCAGTTGACCTCTCATCTGTAGCTGATTTTGATGTAATTTGGAACAGCCACAGCACAGAGCAGATCCAGGACAAGCAACAGGGGCAGAGAAAAGCCTGGAGGGAATGAAAAGGCGTCTGTGTGAAATGGAACAGCAGCAGCTCAGGACACACATTTTGAAGTATGAAGAAGTTGGGAAGCTCATTGTGACTGTTCAGGAACTGCTGGGCAGGATGAGTCAGCCCAGGCTCGCTTTGAACATCCAGCCTGAACGCTCCCGGTGCGGCACTTGCACCGAGCTCCTGCCCAGCACGGGGAAGGAAAGCTCTGCCACAGCTCCAGTCTGTGCCACACAGCCCTGGGAGGGACACGAGCACCCCTGGCCACCACACAGCCACAGCCACGCCCGAGGCCATCCCTGGCCTCCAAACCCCACGGGGACGAGGTGGCTGCACAGAGCACTCGGGCAGACGAGTGCCAGGCTGTCCCTGGGAGCGGGGAGCAGGCAGGGACAGCTTGGGACGGGGTGGAAGCCCAGGGCTCTGCACGAACAGCTCAACAAAATCCTGCAGGGCCCAGCACCAAAGGGTGCCCCAGGAACACCATCAGCAGCTCCTGAGGTGAGGATGGATGGCAATGAAGAGTGACTGTGGCCTCAGGAGCATCTGTCCCCCAGCTGCCCCCCAGGCCAGCCTGTCTGAGGGCACCTGGGGAGGCAGCTGCACCCAAAGCCTCGGCACCAGGACTGGAAAACCACCTGTGGGAAACCGGGTGTCTCCCCACCCTCATTTGGTGTTTCACAAACAGGAGCTGAATGTCAAAGTGCTTCCTCTCACTACTTTTAAGGACAAAATCACCCTCCCATCAGATAACACAAAGCAAAGAAGGGTCTCAGATCCACCCGAAACCTACTCTCAAACCTCTCTGATATTTTTTTTTTCCAAGGAGAAAAGTCTTCTCTTTGGCACAATCTTATAAATTAGAGGAGAAAGACAGTTACTATTGTAGTCTGCTGGATTATATTTAGCTTTGACTATGAATAACACCTCAGTAGACAAAACTTCCCCAAGGAGATCCAATTAACCGGTGCTGCAGCATTCCACGCTGGGGAAGAGTTAAGGGCTGCTCAAAGTAAAGTTTATGTAAGGTTCCTGTTGTTTGTGTCTTCAGCATTTGCATTTTGGAGACAAGATAAACAGGGACTGAATGATCAAAGCGAAGGAAAAGCATCTAAATGATTAAATATCTGGATTTTTAAATAAAATTTCAATGCTCATGACATGGAAACGAGACAATGAGAAATGGCACTCGGCTCTCAGATGCTGAACACTCCAGAAATAGATGAAGAACTAAAGCATATAAAGCATCAAAACCTTTGCTAATGAAAGGCAAGTTAAAAATATCAGCTGGTCTGCCTGGAAGATAACACAGCTAAAGGACTTAAGTGACCCTAATGGACTAAGGAAAGCAAGAAAACTGCCCCAGTGGGAGCTGCAACAGTTGTTACTCCTTAGAAATAAATCTCCTGCAACAAAGACGCAAAAATCCTGGGTTTCAGTGGGCTCCAGAGTTTTAGGAGGACGAGCAGATGATCCTGCAGGTCCCTGGGAGCACCCGGGATGCACAGAGCCCGTGGTTCCCGCTCCATAACCTGGCAGGGTTGGCGAGTCACTCCCAGCCCTGTTGTTATTTCCATGCTCTGGCACCTCAGCAATCAGCACTTGGTGCCTCGTTATCCAGTGAGTGCAGGGCCAGGCTGTGTCTGCAGTGAGGACAGGACACATCTGATCTCCAGGGCCCTGGAGTGCCACAGAACCCAGGGGAGGTGTGATAAATGTCCATCATGCTGCTGTGATACCATGATTTAAGTGAAGTATTCCCCCCATTACTGCATCCCATAAAAAAGGCAGTTTTAAAAGCAGTCTCCTTTAAAAGAAGTGCCTGTTACAGCAGTGAAAATGTTTGAGGCTTGTTACTGGCTGGTGATAAAAGTGAGGCTGAAGTAGGGCACAACCAATTCTGAGAGAGAATTTTCCCTCCCTTGACTTCTCCTCATGACTTTTAACACAAAACCTGAACCCCAACCCCTCACGTCTGAGCAGGAGGTGTCAGAGGTGGATTGGGGACCCATCTTCTACAGTCCCACTAAAGCACCTCCTCATCCAGGTGTGCTCCCAGGGAGAAATCCCAGGCTGCGGAGTCTGGGGGCTCCTCAGGGTCATGGATCACCAGCTGCTTTCCTCCATGGCTCAGGCCCTGTGTGCTCCTTCCAAAGCCACTCTGGCCCTGCCAGGCAGCGTGGGCAGATCCATCTGATGATGGGAAGTGTAAGTCCCCCTGGAGCTGAGGGTGACATTCAGCTCATCCCAGCAGAGCCATTCCCCCCCCCTCAGTGAGTCACAGCCTCTGCTGACACCGCGGGCTCCGATGTGGAATCATCCATCCCTCATCTCTGACCCAGGGTCCATCCTGCCATCCATCCTCTCCCTGTCTCCAAGCCAAAGTGCTCTGCCACCCACCCCTGGAGAGCTGCAAATCCTCAGTGTCATCTGTCACCTCACTTGACTTCCCTCCGTGAGGCTCACGATGGTTATGATTCATTCTGGCCAGCGCTTAAAAAATTACCGCTCATTTCCCTCTCTCTAAAAGATGATAAAAAAGAATTACTGGGTAAAACAGGAAGCCTTTGTAGCACTTGAGTTTCAAATCAGAGGGATTCAAAGAAGGGGAAGGAGAGATTAGAATATATTATAATATATTATCCAAGTTCCTCCGAAAGGTGGGAACTGTTTCTTAAAACCAACTGGAACTTCCCTGCCAAGAAATCCAGAGCACTGAGCTGTGACCCAGCCTCAGGGCAGTCACTGTCCCCTGTCCCAGCCCTGAGCAGCTCCAGCAGCACACAGCATTTCCCTCAGTACTTACATCCGTTTTGGATTTGCAGGTCTCTTGCCTGTCCTTCAGCATCTTGTCAAGGACTCCACTCCTGCACCACACATTAAATACGGTTTTCCCGTGCTGGTATCCCACTTCCTGGAAAAAAAAATACAATCAGGAGGAAGAAAAGTAATTAATAACTGCCACTAGCATGGAAACAACTGGAAAAAACAGACCCATCACTCAAAGTTTTACTCTTTTTCTCAGAACACAGTAGAAATGATGTTGAAAAACCAAATGGGAAGGACAGAGCAACAGGTTTTGAGAGCCCTGAATCCCCTGCCCAGCCCTTGTGCTGGCAGCAGCACCAAACCTCTGGAGTTGTCTCTCCTCTGGTTTTTGGATGAGGGTTCAGAGCATGGGAGACCCTGGGACTGGAATTCACCTCCCACAATCTATCCCAGCCCAGGGTGGGGGTGATTGAGGGGAGGAAAAGGAGCTGACAGCTGCCACTAGAAGGGTCAGGCTGACCCAAAAAAACCACAAGAAGCGGAGCTTCAGGAACTGACACAGCCCCCTGTCGCAGTTGTAGTGGGGACAGACAGAAATGACACGACACAAAGTCCAAGTCCAGGGGGAATCGAGCGAGCGAGCCCCGTTTATTAATTAGAGACAGCTTACGTGCCTTGGTTTGCAAAGATGGAAGGAGGCCACTGGGTCTTTTACCAGCCACTCCTTGATAAGATTGGTGGAAGTTATACGACTCCCATTTGAAAATATTCACTTCAGAATACCAAACAACTCCGAATCAACAAGCCCCAGGTGCACGGATAAGGAATTAGCTTACAAAACCGTCTTTGCTATTTTCATCTAGTCTGCGTGTGAAAGGAATGTCCTCACAGAATATTGAGGGAAAGCTAAAGAATTCCTCTGCTCCTTGCTTTTTAGCAACCACAGCCCCCACTGCTCTGGGACTGTACACCAGAGGGGTTTCACAAGAGGAGATTTCAGCTCCTTGGAAAATGCTGGTGCCCATTTCTATTTCCTGTAAAATCCAGGCAAGCAGCTGAAATGAAACCCCCACTACTGCCCAGCCCCTAAGGATAAAGGAATGCCTGGACTGTCCTCCTCTCTGAGGTCAGCACAGTTTAAAGCTTCCTTGTGGGCAGAAGTCATCGAGCTGTGCTGCAGGGAAGGAGGATCCAGGAGGTGCTGCCCCTCCATCCCTGCAGAGTCTCGTGCCAAGAACCTGCTCACAGACAGTGACATGTGTGAGGAACTGCCCTTCTCTCAGGTTTTATGGCACTGACAAGATTTGCCTGGTGCCCTTACATCTCTTTATTAGCACCACATTAGAACAGAGCAGGGATGTGACAGCCCACGATCTGCTCCTGTGATGAACTACCACACCTGTCTGTCAAGGTTTTCAAATCAGCCAGGGCTCTCCAGCTGGCAAAGAACAAAGAATTATTTATCAGCAAAGTCCTAGATCCAGTGGCAGACAGCAGTGTTTGCCCAGGAGCCAAGAAGCACCAAATATCCTAGAGAAAATATTTGGAGTGGGGAAATCAGCTGGTGGTTTGGAATAGTTCTGTGTGTGCTAAGGAGTCTCTCAGATGAGAATCTGCAGAGCTAAGTTGTGCTCCTGGGGCTGGTCACTGTTTGTTAAGCCAGGACCACAGAGATCAGGCTGCAGCCTAAGGAGCATCACAGCTTCTCACTGAAGTGTAATAGAGAAGGACTTAAGGAGTGGTGGTTTCCCAGCCTGGGAGAGGAGCAAAGCTCTGCAGGAATATCTGCACATGGAAGATGCCTGCATGGCTACAACAGGCAAAGAATGGAAGGAGACAGTAAAATCACTTTCTTGACAGGAGACACTGAGCCAGAATCGCTTTTGCTGCCCTGCCTGGGCAGGGACATTTCTGCTGTGAACATTGGGTTATGTCACCAAACAATTCCCTGCACGCCTGGAGCCAGCTGTGCCCGTGCTGGGTTCTGACACAAACAAACACAACCCAGTGCCAGTGATGCGTGACCTGGCACCACCACCTCCCCAACATCCTTCCACCGACCCCAGTGCCATTTCCCGACCCTCTAAGGGTGCAGAGGAATTGTGGATGAGGTTTTATTCACAGAAGTGTTAAAATGTTAACAGAACCAGGGATTTTCATGTTTCCCTCCACTTCCAGGATTCGAGGACCCCTGACAGACTCCTGCAAATCTTTCAGGCTACAACAAGGAGGGGAGAGCCAGGGCAAAGCCCAACTGCCCAGAGCAGCTCAGACACCCACGAGCTCTCACCCAGCAGCCAAGCAGGAACCGCCACGAAAAAACAGAGAGAGGCAACCGATCCCTTCACAGGTCATTATATAATCAAGATTGCTAACTCAATTCCTGCTGCTAATCCAATCTCCCGGCCGGGATATCATTCCACAGCATTATTGAGTGTCAATTATTCACTCTGTGCCAACTGACTCCTCTCGCTCTCCGCCGGCTCCAGCACTAATTAGCGCCGGCAGAGCCGTGAGGAGCAGCCCAGGGAGGGAGCAGCCCAGGGAGGCACTTACACAGATCTCGTCGAACTTGCCGAAGTCCAGGGTGCCGTAGCGGTCGATGGGGGGCCGGATGTACTCGCAGTAGTCGCTGTTCTTCACCATCTCCAGCTGCCGCACGCAGCACACGTAGGCCAGGCGCGTCTGGATCTCGGCCATGTTCAGCACCTGCCCGGCACACGAGCCACAAACCCGGGTGCTCCAAGTGAATTTCGGAACGTGCTCTGCGTGCTCCCGACGGGGGAGAAGCGAGCTGGCACACAGGAACCCGGTGGTGCCCTCCCAGGGGGAGTCTCCATCAGCAGCAGCACAAGGGGATTGCCTCCCAACAGCTCAAGCTTGAACCAAGACTTTGATGCCAAGATATAGTGAAATATGTATCTATCACTTAAAGATCTGTGCTGAGGTGAGGGGCACAGCGATCCTTCAAGGCAGAAATCAGTGATGCCCCATCCCTGCAAGTGTTCAGGGCCAGGCTGGATGGGGCCTGGAGCCTTGGTGGGGAACTGAATGAGCTTTAAGGTCCTTTCCAACCCAAGCCAGTCTGTAACTCCATGACTCTCTGATCTGTCCAGTGCCAGGGCAGAGATTTTGCAGAATGGCTGAGGTGGACAAGGACCCTCAAGATTGTCCAGTCCATTCCTCCTGCCCAGGCAGGGCCAGCTGGGGAAGCTTGTCCAAGACCACATCCAGCTGAGTTTTGACCATCTCCAGAGATGGAAACTCTACCAGCCCTCTGTTTGGCCAGTGTTTCACCACTACCAGTCAAAAAAAAAGTGTTTTGTGGTATTCAGAAGGAATTCTGTGTTTCCATGGGTACCTGGAATATTTCATTGGGTACTACTGAGACCAATTCCAACTGCGGAATGCAACTGGGAAAAAAGAATTAAAAACAATATTCACTTGGGGGACAGCTGCAGAGCCAGGTAATTTAGGAAATGCAGAATAAGGAACAGAGTTGGCCTGACCACATGCAACAAAAGGAAAAAAAAAAAAATCATGGTCTGCAGGCCCATGTTTATCAGTTGTACTTAATTACTGCCAAGTGCTAAAATCTCCCTAAATCAGCAGTTCAGAGACATATACACTATAGAATGTGAACTGGACAGATTGACTACTTCTATTGGTAAAATTAATAAATTCTGACTTTATCAGAACATATGCAGCTCCAAGAAAAGGTTTCTTTACTGTAAGAGTTCTGCCAGCTCCTTCCCAATCACTGCCTTCCCTTTGGTGTGAGGGCACTGCCCAGTTCTCTGCACAAGAATTCAAACCCAGCGAAACAACAAATCTGCCACAGATTTGCTCCCTGAACAACAGGGGAAAGCTTCCTGCTTCTCCCACTATTCCCACTGCTCTGGAGAACCAGCTGCCATTCCAGTCTAGCCCCCAGTACCTTGACTTTCTCAGCCAGGGGGTTCCACCTCTTCCAGAGCAGCCACCAGCCGGACAGGCAGTCGCCGTAGTTGGTGAGGTCGGTCTCGTCCCGGCTGCCCACGTCGATGGCGATCACCACCTTGGCCCCCATGGACCTGGCCACGTCAGCTGGGGGACAGGAGGTGTCAGAGCCCCTCTGCCCTCCCTGCTGCTGCTCCCAGGTGCACACAGAGATCCACATGGCTCAGGTGTGACCTGAGGTCGCATCTACCACGAGCGAGCAGCCTGCCAGACGTGACCATCAGTGCCCAGCCCTGCAGGACTCAAAAGCCAGGTGGATGTGGCACTTGGGGACAGGGGTTAGTGCTGGGAGAATGGTTGGATTCAATAATCTTAGAGGGAACTTCAACCCAGACAGCTCTGTGATTCTATTCTGAACGTGTGCAGCAGCTCTGCCCAGACCATTCCCGCTCAGGGAGGCCCCGTGTGGAGGGAGGGATCCCAAATCAAGCCCTGAGCGACCCCAGGGTGAGTCCCCACTGCTGAACTGCTGGGGGACATCACTGACAGGGGATGCTTTGCCCCAGAGCAGTGGGATCACCTGACTCTCCCTGAGGTCACCAGAAGCCTTGTGAGGCAGCAAGGGACAGGGGGTGGGACGCAGCACCAGGGCAGTGACACCACGTTGGGAATAATGGGATAGAGCACATCAAACCCACGTTAATTCTAAAAAACCACCTGGGGGACCTGCAGAGAGAACAAGTGGCAGTGCCTTAGAGAGGGGAGGCAGCTGTGCCAGCCCTGCAGGGTGAAGGTGACAATGGGAGGAGCAGCTCAGGGACCTGCCAGCGAGGAGGGGCTGGATGTCAACCTGAGAACAGCTCTGGATGCAAGAGAAAGATTCACATTCGAAAGTGGGAGAGAAATGAGGCAACACTTCCTACTTCAAGGTCAGTAAAAGGACGAGCTGCAGTCTTTGGATAGCGGTGAGGATTTAGGGAAGCGCCAAGGGAGGGAAGAGAAGGACATGAACCTCACAGAATGAATTTATATTTCTTTCACACCCCCAGAGTCCAAGATAGTTGCAGTTTCCAGAATAGTTTTGCGTAGGAAAACCACAGCTCTCAAGAGCCAATTTAAAGGCTTAATTTAGACACTTCTTTAAATCAGATCTGTTCTGTACCTTGGATTTACATTCCTGGGCTCCTTCAGTCTGTTGTGTGTTTCCCACCCAGGCTCACCTGTGTCTGCTCTTTGCCCTCCCCAGCTGTGGAGGTGCTTTGGTTTGCAACTCACACCTCTGCTTACAGACACAGAGAGTGCCACATGCTGATCTGGGACATCTGCTTTGTGCTATTTCTGTTTCTGGGTTCTAGGTAAATAGAGCCCTGATGGAAAATCAAAGCCAGGGTGTGACAGGAAGATGCAGCTGACTCGGGCTGCTCACGTGGGGAGTCTCTACCCGAGCTTCCTCCCTGTGCACAGTCACAGACTGCAGGGACCGCACGGGGCTCTGCTGCCTCGGCCACCCCCTGAGCCACCCACCCTCCTCACTGCCGTGAAACCCGACACAAAACACATCCCAAACGCTGCCACTTCACACCCTGGGACCCTGCTGGGGGGTTCTGACCTCATCCCACACCCCACAGCCCTCGTTCCATGGCCCCGTGATTCCCCCACTGCCACGTGCTCCAGGTGACACCAGCCTGAGCAGCAAATGCTGTTGCTCTCTCAGAATTATTTCTTAATTAACTGACTGAAGAGAAACTCCAAGGTAGATTGTAGGTCTGTGGTTTGATTCCTCCTCTTAAGCAAGCACTAAAATAACTCAGAATTAGCTGGGAGTTGTATGTTCAGAATTATCAGGAAATACTTCATTTAAAAAGTGTCGATAAAGCCAAGATAAAGGAAACACCCAGGAAACTGAGAGCAAAGGCTCCAGGTAAGTAGCATGAGGTTAAAGGTGTCCATGAGATTTCTCTGTGTTTTAGGGAAAAAACAAGAGGCCCAAGGCTTGCAGGCTGTTTGATGGGCAGTTCTGGGCATTTCCTCCCCAAAAAGCTATGCTCCTACCTGGCAGGTTGTTGATGTAGCCTCCATCCATGAGGAGATGGCCATCCTTGGGGTCACAGAGGGGAGGCATGTACCCCGAGAGGGACATGCTGGCACGGACGTACCTCCACAGGGAGCCTGCAGGGAGGGCAGCAGCATTAATTACCCAGCATTAATTACTGCCACGCAGGGGGGAGGCTGGTGCACTCATTAAAATAATCAAGAGATGGAGGCTTTCCTCAGAGCACTGTGAGGAAGTTATTAAAGTAGTTTATTATTTTCTATATCATAATCCTGGCTAGGACCAAACAAAGACTATGCAGACATCAGGCAAAAGTCCCAGAACCCAGGGTTTTAAGCCTATCCCTCATATTCACTGCCTTCTGTGAGATCCCAGCATATTCCTGACTGCAGGGAGCACCAGGGCTTTGTGGAGCTGGGGCTGAGGAGGGAAGGAAAAGGTTTCTCCTGAGGACAGAGGGATGGACAGAACAAGTGCAGCTGAAGCCACTGTGTTCTACAGAGACCCACGAACCCCTGGCTTTTAGCAGGACCTGAACCTGAAAAGCACAAGCTGTAGAACCCCCAAAATTCTATTTTCCCTCCTCTGCAACAAGCAAACTATATCACTTGTGAAACCACTGGAAATGCCTGGTGGGGGTCATTATCTTCTCTTGGGCCATCTCTGCTGGTGCTGTAAGGAGCAGTTACAATCCTTCAAGCTGTTAGAAACAAAGTTTAGTCAAGTAGAAATTGATTGGACGTGTTTCCTGTAAAACATTCTGCTTTAAGGCTCTTATACACTGATTTTTCTCTTAACATTTGCATCAGCCAAATTGGGAAGACACTGCATTTCCACAGGCCAAGAGGCTTGTCTGAGAAGTGAGTCTTTAGAATACCAGGAATAAGTGAGCCTTGCAGTGTTAACTCACTGCTCAGTAATTAACTGCTTGGTGCTTCCAACAGCAACTCTTCCCAGCAAATTCCCTGGGAATTGATTTTTTTTTTGTGTCTTTTCTTTTTAAAACAGATAACAGCTCTGCCTCTAATTACAGCCCCAGCACTCCTGCTGTTAGCACAGGTTAATACTGGCACATTTGGGGGTTATTATTCATAGTGTTAGTGGAACTTCCACCCAAGGAAACTGCTGATGTGTGTTACACCTCACAGACCAAACCAAGATGGGAAATGGCAGCAGCTGGGAACTTAATTTATCTCCATTCCGTGGAGACAACCGTAACCATTCTCCAGCTGATTCCTATCCTTACATTAAACTTCCACGGGGACAAGCAGCTGGATGGGGTGAGTTTCCTGACCTCAACTGGCTTAACCTGCTCTGGGATGGGAATCCAAAACCTCTGAGAAGGGTTAATCCTTTTTCTGCCTGTTTTAGCTGCCCTGATCAAAGCCCAGAGTCCTTCAGCAGCTCCACAACCCCCCTGGAACGGCAGGAATGGACAGAGTGACCTGTGCCAGCTCCAAGGACAAACATCAGAGACGTGGCAGCAAAGACTGCAGCTCCCCCCAGGAGTATCTGGGGCACCTGGAGACCTCCCCTGCAGCCTGAGTCACTGCCCTGTCACCCCAGACAGACAAAAGGCAAAGGCAGAGACACATCCCAGGCACCTCAGATCCCCTTCTCCTCTTCACTCAGTGAGAGACAGAAAGGACTGGCCACAAACGAGAGCCTCACCCAGCCCCTGCTTCAGGCAGAGTCTGCTCTGGGGGAAGGCAGCTTCATTTAGGGGAATCTGAATCTTCAAAGGTTTCGGTTGCTTTGAGTCTGATTTATGGCTGAAACACCTGCACTTCACTTTAAGGAAACAGAAAGGTGCCAATGGACCCATTTTCTCCCCAAACAGCGAATGCAGCATCTCAATTCATTCCTTCCAGCAGCCCTGCAGTTTGTCTGTGTACAGCCACAGTTTGGGGCTCAGCGAGTACCAGAGAAGGGAGAAACAAAAGGAAAGACAAATTTACAGGTGAGACAAACTCCAGGAATAAGGGGTGACCCTGAGGTCTCACAGGATGATTTAAGGCCTGGAGAGGCCATGTGCACACTCACCATCCCTGTGCACCCTCATGGCCGAGGCGGTGATGTCGGTGGTGATGGTGAAGTAAGGAATCCACAGATCCTGCAACAGAGGAGTCCCAGTTTCACTAAATGTGTGACCTTGCACTTAACCACACCCTGTGCCTGACACACACCAGGGCAACAGCCTCTGGACCTGACCAGCCAGAGCTACAGACATCTGCAGGGATGGAGAAAAAACCCTCAGCTCTGTGTTTAAATTCATAAATTTGTCTCTCATGCAAACAATTCATTCAGAACCAAGGCAGACAAACATCTTCACCTCCTTCTTGCAGTAGCAAGAACTCCTTGCTCCAGCAGAGTGTGCAGAGGCAGCACAGAGAGCTCCTCACACAAGCCAGAGTCACCTTCTGCAGTGTGTCTTTAACTTCAGGTGCAGGGTGGGGGTCTGATGGTCACTCCCATCCCAAGGGATCCCGAGGCTGTTTAGTGCTGGAGGACATGAAGAACATGATCCATGGCCTCTTGACTGAACAACGTTCAATTTGTACCTCCTGGTGACGGAGCCAGGGGTCATTTCAGCAGGAAATGCAAACCCAACATTTTCTGGAATCAAACAGCACAACACCAAACTCTGGAGCACTGGCTACAGGAACAAAGGACCCTGCAGGGTAGAACTCCAAGAAGATCCTAAAGATTGCCCGAGATCCTGCAGGGTAACACAAGAGTGGGGAGTGTGGAACAGAAGGAGGGTGAGACACAAAAAGAATGGCCAAGCCAAGAGCTTTGCGAGTTTATTCAGTGGGGCCAGACCAAAGCGCCCAGCTCTGCTCCTGGCAGGGGAAGTTCTCCCTCTGGTTTCAGCTGCGTCTCACCTCCCACCAGCTGCAAAAAGCAAAGGGGAAGGTGACCTCCCAACTGTGCAGGGCTTTGCTGGGGAGAGGACAGTTTTGGAAAGTTTCCATGGCGCCTGGTGAAACGGTAGCTGCCAAGGGGAAGGAGGAGGACTTGTCTGAGTAAACTGAGCTTATGCCCAGGGAACAGCTGATGCTGCTCTGTCAGTCAGAAAAGCTGAATCAAGGCTGAAGAGGAAAAGCTGCTCTCCCAGGCAGCCTTTGGTCACTGGGCACTGTGTCTGGGCCTTCTCCAGTACAGCTTTGATGCGCCTTAAACCAAACACAGGGTTGGACTCCAGAACCATTGGAGCTGGAAGCCCTCCCTCACCAGTCAGGCTGCAGCTCCTGGTGTGATTTCTGTGCTGTTCAGTCTGAAATTCTGCCCTGCCAAGAAGCAGGGGTTTTTTTTCTGGTGAGTTTCATCTCTTCAGCAGCTCTGCAGAGATTCTCAGACACTGCACCAGTACCACAACCCCGGTGTAAATGCCAGAGGGAAGTGGGTGAATAAAGTGTGATTACAAGAGAATTAGGGTGCCTCTCCATGCTGAAGGTGTTCTGGGGATTGCAGCTCTCAGTGCATCAACCACATACTGAGCAAAACCAGGGGAATGGGAAAAGAAGCCTCTCTGACACCTCCTTTCATGCTCATGGAAACACCTGCACAAAGCAAACTAACCCGAGCCCTCCCACGCAGCAATAAAATCTTCTTGCTCAGGGATTGTTCCAGTGATTTTGGAACAGAGCATCATTCAAGTCTGAAACAGGACTTAATAAAAGTCTTGTCTGATTCCTCACACCTGAACTCCCAGCTGAGATGATTTACAAGAGCATTTTGGCACGGGGATAAGAATTCTGGCACGGAGAACAAAAATTCCAGAGGCTGATGTTCTCACAGAATGATGGGTAATTCGAGAGGAAAATAGCTCTGTTTCTTGAGAAATTTCTTTCAAGCACCCTGGCCTGGGTTTGTGTGTCCAAGTGGACACCCATCCTGGGTTTCTGTGTGCTCCTTGAGGGACCCACATGGATGATTCCCGCTTGGGAAGTGCCTGTGATGGGGTTTTTGTCACCAGGGCCCCCACACGAGCAGCAGTGCTGGGAAACAGGAGACACCCACGTTACAAGGGTTGGCAGAGAGCAAATTTTGGAGAAAATGGAAACCTCCCTTTCGGTGTCAGAAATATCAGCTCAGCGTAAGCGCTCCTGCTCCTGGCTCCCGTGTGGGAGAGGGGTGAGGACTCGTGTGGGAAGCACAGGGGTGTCACCTCACAGCCACAGCAGCAAAAAGGAGAATCTGGCCCAGAACTTCTGAAGTTTAAACTTTTCTAGAGCCATGAGGGTCAGAAGTTCCCAGGTTTTCCTGGGATCACTGCGGATCCTCTCAGGAAGGAGCAGCTGCGGCCAAGCACCCAAACACACCCTCTGCTTGTAAGGCTGTAATTAATTTTTATTGATAGGAATTTTCAGGTGGGAATCATTTCTACCCACCCAAACTAGTGAGGAAAAGATGGATGTTTGCAGTTTGGATGCTTTAAATGTTTTAAGAAAATACTTTTTCAAGGTTCCTGGCTCAGCTGCCGTTATTTTCTCAGTCTCCCTTTACCCTGGGGCAGCTCCCAGTTCCAGGACTGGTTACCCCACAGTGATAGTGGGAATCGCAATGAAGGAGTAACTCCCTCCTTCCTGACTGACCTACACAACATTTTTCCTTATTTATCTGAGGGAATTCTTCCCACATGAGGAGACCCTGGGCACTGAGGGGTTGTGATGGTCAGCACACGTGCACAGAGGTGATGCTGCTGGATGCCTCAGAACTGGATTTCTCTTGCACAAAACCTTCCCGTGACTGCAAGGGAAGACCAGAATATGCAACTACAGCTGTTAAAATTCCTGAGGAAGGAATCTGCTGCATCTTAAAAAGGAAGTACAATGAACTGACTGCTGGAATCCAAAGCAGGGACAGACAGAATCGGCCTCAAGTTGCACCAGGGGAGGTTTAGGTTGGATAGCAGGACAAATTTCTTCATGGAAAGGGTGGTCAGGCATTGGAACAGCTGTCCAGGGAAGTGCTGGAGTCACTGAAAGTGCTCAAAAGCCACGTGCATGTGGCACCTGGGGATAGGGGTCAGTGGTGGCCTTGTCAGTGCTGGGGGAATTGTTGGACTCGGGGATCTCAGAGGCCTTTTCCAACCTCGATGATTCCACAATTCTCTAAAACCCATTTGTCTCCAGCACCCTCCCCTCTGCACAGCAAACTGCTATTTTAAGCCACATGATGATTAATCACTTACTTTCATACTTGCATTTAGGTAGGGAATGTTTTGGATTATTTTTACCAAATATATTTAAAGTATATACAGTGTTAATTTGCTACATGATCTTTCATCACAGGGATGCAAACACAGGAATAATTTGGTTAAAATTGCAAATCAGGTGAAGTTCCAAGGCTACCCAAACGCTCTCTGAGCTGGGTAATGTAGGAAGACAAACACTGATAATGTGCTTTACAATCTGCTGCTGCTGAGGGATGGAGCAGAGGTGGATTCCAAAGGTGGCTCTTGGCTCACGTGGACCACACAACACCCAGCAGCTACAGAAAGGTCCCCAGGTGCAAACCAGGCCACAAAGGACTCTGCCATTATTGCAGTTTCCAGTGGGCTGCTCAGAAAAACTCACTCTAGCTTCGAAATTAAAATTCAAAAAAGCCAAACCCACTGCAACCCAATTTGAGCCCTTCTCTGGTGTGCCCTGAAGGTCTCTGAGACCTGATTTGCAGACAAATAATGATGAAGCAGTCTCAGCTGTTCTTCTTCAGTGTCACAATTTTCACTTCTTCTCTCAGACAATGGGATCCCTTTGTCGAACTGAAATAGCTACAAAAAATCTCCAATTTGTGTTTTCTAAATCCACCAAAAAGAACAGGCTCTTTCCTGCAGTCATGTAACACCACGTTCACAGTTCCACCACGTTTTCAGTCACCCAACAGCTCCAGATTTCCACACTAGCATGGAAAAAAGCTACTTCTGCTCCAACAGAACACAGGGACATAATTTCCTATCCCTAAGGTGAATAAACAACCTACCTCTATCTGCTTATCTTTGAAGATGTTGTTGATGCTGTTGTTAAAAGCTGCTCCAGAAAACATAGAGGTTATTGGGTATGTCAGGTCTAGAATAGTCTTAAACACCGAGTTCATAACCTAAAAAGAGAAAAAAAAAAGGCATTTCAAAGGTAAATATAGGGCAGAATCCATGGGAATGTGAGCATTAAGGCTGCAATTCCAAAGACATCATATTCCAGAGTTTAGAGCCGACATGCTGGAAGCATCACAAGTGCATGAAGTGTTGAGGGGACAGAAAAACAACTGCAAAATCTACAACCAGGAGCTCCCTGTGTGGTAAATTTACACCGAGTAAAGCCCAAAGCAGCAGCAAGCCCTGCAATCAGGCTCTGCAAGAACGTGCATTGCTTCCCCTGTGCCCCAAAATCAGCCCCACAGCAGCGTGTCCAGCACAGGCCTCAGCCTTTGCACAAGGGCATGGATGGTGCAGCTCCATTCTTTATATAGTTTTAATTTAAAAATGATGTTATGAGTTATCTTCCTCTTCACATCCTTCCCACAGCACCTGTGTGGTTCAGTGGTGTGGGAAGGAAACCATAAATCCATGGTGGAGGAATTCCTTCATCCATCTCTTCTCATTTGGGGATCACACCTCATTTTTCTCCCAGACTTTAAAGCTTTTCTCTGCCTCCATTCAAGCACTTAGAAAATCATGCCTGGGATTCTCTGGGACTGCAACAAGGTTCAGTCAAGCACATGTTAAGGAGCTATAAACACTTTCTATGGATCAGGGTCCATTACTTGTCACTCCCAAAGTCAGTTATTGGGATGTGTTATGGACCAGCATTTAACTGCTACAGACTCTGCACCAGCCAGGGAAACCAAACCACATCAGGTTTCTCAAAGCACTACAGGTCCCTGCACACCAACCCTTCTCACTGAACTCAGCTCTTCTAACACACAGATCCTGCAATTAAGCTTTCATGGATTCCTTTTTCTTCCATTTCAACAGCATTATTTCACCTATGTACTAAGCTACAAGAGAAAATGATGAAAATCCCTAAACTTTATGGCATTATGGCCATATTGTTTGTCCATAACCAGGCTGTTGCTGTCAAATCCTAATAAATCTTAACAAAATTCTATGCTTAATGTATTACATCACAGTAAAAATGTAAAAGAAGACCACAAAACCCAATGAATCCCTTTCAAATTAAATAAGAGTTTCACTGGATGAAATATTTCTATGAGATGAAATATTTTCTCTCTCTGCATGTTCTCTGTAATTTAACAAACAACTTCTCAGAGATCAGGGCATCATTCCCAGGCAGACACACGGAACAGCCTCAAAGCTGCCAGCTGTCAAAGCAGCTGTGAGCAACATCTGGCCTTGGCTTTACTCTTGCAGTGATTTGAAGAGCAGCAGGATCAGCCTCCATTGTCATGTCCAGCTGCTCTCCAATTTCTGTCAGGGATCTGCCCAGAGAAAAGGAGTGCAAGGATAAAAAAAGATCATTAAGAACAAGGATGGGAACAGGAAATGTGGGAGAATGCAAAAGGCTGAGCACAAACCCAGCTTCATTCACATCTTCACTCCGGGTTTGATGTGCTGAGGACAGTGTGCCAACCTGACTAACTATAGACTGCTACCCACAGCTTCAGAGGGAGATGGAATTAGTGCTGCACCTAAAATAGGGATTAGGTCTCTGACAGTAGTCAGAGTGATTAAATCAGGGGAAGAGGCATTTATAAAGAGCCCTTTATTTAATACTGAAGAAAAATCTCTCCCACTCAGCACCAGCCATCGGGCTTCCCTTGTTGCAGATGATATTTATAATGCTGAGCCTCTACGCTTCTCCTGATCCCAACAGTGATCTTATCCATGGACAAAACACTTCTAATTAACAGTTATTTCTTAATATTCTCATTTCTCAGAGCTGGAAGATGCCCTTTAGCTGATGCTGATGGCCAACAGCTTCCCTCCCTCAGGCTTCCAAGAATAGCTGCTACCACCTCCTGTTCCCCAGATAAATTCAGTTAAAGATCACCCTCTGGAAAGGCAGACAGAGCCTTCTGGCTCTTGCTCCACTTCCTACCAGGAGTTCTGGGATCAGCTCCAGCAGCTCCAAGAGCTTCATCCCCTGACACCACCAGGATGGGAAGCCCAGCCCTGAGCCAGCTCTGGCAGTGCTCTCAGGGTTTGCAGGTCATGGAATCCTGGAATGGTTTGGGTTGGGAGGGACCTTAAAGCTCATCCCATCCCACCCCTGCCATGGGCAGGGACACCTCCCACTGTCCCAGGCTGCTCCCAGCCCCGTCCAGCCTGGCCTTGGGCACTGCCAGGGATCCAGGGGCAGCCACAGCCGCTCTGGGCACCCTGTGCCAGGGCCTGCCCACCCTCCCAGGGAGGAATTTCTTCCCAATTCTTCATTAACTTCCCATGAGCTCTCATTTCTACAGCTCTGCTGCAGGATGAGCTTTCTTTTTAAAAAGACCTTCAATCCTAAAATAATTTTTTTTAAGTGACCCTGGGGTATAGAAAACTTCAGCAAGGAAGAAAGAAGGTTCTGCTCACAGAGCAGAAGGACAAGAGCAAAGACAGGTGATGGTGGACAAGAGGAGTTTTCATCTCTGGCTCTTTTGTTCTTTGATGCAGAATTGTGGCAAACTGGTGTGCAAAGCCAGCGTAATCCCAGGATTTGTCAATGCTCCTGACTATAAAAAACCCCCAAGGTTATGGGAAAACTTATGCAACAACAAAAATTCCAAACAGATCCAGTATTTTTTAAACTACTCAAAAGATCACCCAGTGCCTTCTCAGGATTCACCTATAAAGTTTCAATAAAACAAGGAAAGGAATTAGCACAGAAAAAAAATGTTAAATAAATAAAATAAAAACATAACTCAGGGCTGGATGAGCATTGGGATGAAAGGGAAAAAACAGACAGGACTAATTTGTGGCCTGATCAGCTCATTAAACCACAGGATTACCCAGTGGACAAAGAGAGCAGGGTCAGAGGCAGAACCTCATTACTCCATGGTCAGAATCCCCACATTTATTTGAGCTGTCAGTGCCACCAGGCAGCGACAGGCAGCAAATGATGGCAGTGTCCCACCCAGCCAGCCCTCACTCCCATTAGGAGCTTTTTAGCCCCACATACCCATAACCATATTTCTCTCACAGAATATTCCATTCTTTGTGAAGTATTTCTACTTTGAGATATTAATCCTCTAATTAAAAAAACCAACAATCTGCAAACACCAGAGCTTTGGCTTGCTTGCATTTCTGGTTAAATAGAGGTACAGAAGACACAGAGAGACAATAAATAGTAACTAATCTGACTGGGAATTTTCATATTTCCCCCTGTATTTTGACAAGAGTCTTTTATTCCTTTGCTGCTTCATTAGGTGCAGAAAACACATCCCATTAAAAATATCCCTTCTCCCAGCACCAAGCGTACAACCAGAGAGACGCCAATTTCTAAAAACACCAGAAACAGAAATAACTGCAGGACAAACAGCATTTAGCCTGGTGGAGTAAAAGGATACATAAGAAAAGCTCAGAGTTAACTAATCCATCCCCACGAAGACATTTCCCCACTGCCCCCAGGCTGCAAGGTCCTGCACAAGGAGCACTCAGCAATAACCTCCAGCAGCACAAGCTCCCAGCTCCAGAGGGGCAGCATCAGCAGGGCCTGGAGCAGGGAATGCTCCAGCCTTGCTGCACTGGCTGAGGAAGGAGCTCCTGGGGCTCCTCCTGCACAGCCACCACCGGTGCTGCTCTGGGGACAGCGGGGAAGGTCCTGCAGCTTTGGGAATTTGGGGTTATCTGAGGGACGTTTCAGCTCTCCCACACTCAGCTCCTCGGAGTGGATCTTCCAAGAACCCCCTACAAACCTCCTGGCTGTTTCCCACACGCTGGGGGTTCCTTTCCCCTCTCCCTGCTCAGTATAAACACCATCCAGGAGATAACACCTCAGAATAGCCACTGAAAAAAGATTCCTCATCCCCCACACGCTCTGTACATTCGGCGTGATCTTGGAGAGGGGATTTCACGGCTCCCTCCAGTTTGCACCCTCTCTGCTGGACACTGCTGGTACCAGTGGGAAGGGCCTTAAACAGGGCAGGCTTTGCTTTTGTCCTCCTCAAACCCTTGGACAGTTTCTGGGTTGGACATGGACCTGGCCAGAACACTCATGAAGCCTCCATGAAAATCCATTCTTCATTAATAAGATGAAATGTTTGCTCTAACAGAGTCAGTCACCTCTCCCACTACTTATTTGCAGGTTTCAAGGCAACAACATGTGAAACAGCCCCAGGCTGGGCCAAAAATTGCCTTTTAGCTTGTGAAACACTCCCTGAGCTTTGCAATTTGTGTTCAGAAGTTAATCAACAGATTAAATGCCTTCGTTTCATCTCTAACTATTCCTGGTAAAAGTGATTGTGGTTCCATCTTAGGCTGGCAAGCTCCAGAGTGGGAACACAGCCCAGGAAACAACACCTCCATGTCCTGCACAGGGGAGATGTGACAAACAAGGAGAGAATCCTCTGGACAAATGCACAGAGGAAAATTCCATGGCTGCAGCTTAACCAAGAGCTGGGAGAGAGGGCAGAGAGCCCCAGAGTGCTGGGAAGGCACTGCAGGGAGGTGTCAGCACCCACTCTGATGCTGCTCTGGAGGCCTCTGGCAGTGACCAAGGTGGGGAAGAGAGAGCAAGGTTAAAGGGATGTCTGACACAACTCAGCGCAGTTGGTTTTATGTCTTTAATCTTGAGCCTCCCCCAGGTTTCTGATTCCAGCAAACTGCTCTGGATCATAAACAGTTTATGTTCTGGGTGCTTCCCAAGCCAGCCAGGCGCAGGCAGTTCTTCAATAAAAAGCATAAAATCCATATTCTCCTGGCAAGCAGTGATGGGGAGGTGAATCAGTCCCACAGTGCTCTGCCCACCAGGACAGCACAAACATCCCAGGGCCTCAATCTGGATTTCAATGCCTCAGACAATCCAGCTTCCAACAGACAGCTTTTGTTGCAAAGCCATGGCAGATTAAAAGATCCCTGGGAGACATAAACAGTGCCCACGTGCCAGTGACAGGCTCCTATTTCCCCCTGAAACCCCAAGACCTAAGAATCTTAATCTCATTTATAAAATTGCCTATGTCACTTTGTTTTCAATACAAAAATCTACAGGAAAATCTGGTTTTGACACGAAGAATATAAAGTTGTAACCAGCAAACTTCAGAAATAACCTTCACCTCCAGTCAGTCTGAACCAACGGCACCTGGCACAGTTTTTATCCAACATCTGATCAATAAATAAAGCCAAGGCCAGGTTGGATGGGGCTTGGAACAACCTGGGGTAATGAAAGGTGTCCCTGCCCATGGCAGGGGGTGGAATGAGATGGTCTCTAAGGTCCCTTCCAACCCAAACCAATCTTTAATTCCACGATAAATAAACTCACCCACTGAAGTCACTATTGAAAACAACCTTCACAAAACGTGGGTTAACTTTGAAAATAAGGTTTTCTTTGTACTAAATATTGAAAGTTAGGAATTTCTCCTGACCCAGAGTCCCACTGCTGTGGAGTGCACAGGCAGGCCCAGGAATGACACATTTGGGAGTTATTTAGAGAAGGATTACCTCTGTCACTCAGTTCCACTGACACATGACAGCATGTGAGAAAGAGAGAGAATTACACAAAAGAGAAACAGGTCCCAGCACATAAAAAGAGAAGATAAAACAAAGATAACCACAGGTGAGCACACTGAAACAACATCACTGTGCCTGGACAGCGTGACCAGGGTTTGTGCAGAGCTGAGCCAGGCAGTTGCCTCCTGACTCCTTGGACATGGAGCAGCTTTTCCAGGTGATCCATCACTGCCAGGCAGGGCTTGTTCTGCGGCACAGACACTGAATTTCAGGAGGCTGCACCCTCCCAGGCAGCTGCTCGTGCCCTGCTGTGCAGCATTCCCGGCGGAGGGAATCCAGCATTCCCAGAGGAGGGAATCCAGCATTCCCAGTGCTTACCATGGCCCACTGGCGAGCTTTGATCCTCATCTGGTTGTAGCTGCGCTCCTCGGCGTACAGGGCGCTCATGAAGGCGCCGATGGACGTGCCCCCGATCATATCCACGGGAATCCCAGCCTCGATCAGCGCCCGGATA
The DNA here is from genome assembly GCA_013400235.1 of Oriolus oriolus. Taxonomy (NCBI): domain Eukaryota; kingdom Metazoa; phylum Chordata; class Aves; order Passeriformes; family Corvidae; genus Oriolus; species Oriolus oriolus. The sequence continues at coordinate 509,982 of VXBT01012261.1, read as the reverse complement.
ACGCCCACCTGGGAGCAGCCCCTGTGCCGAGGGAGGGAAAGGGAAAGAAAAGCCACTGTCAGGCAGTCATTGAAGGAGTGCAAAGACTGGTGATGAATGGTGCCTTCTCTAAGGAAGCCGGGCCCGCGCCAGCCGAGCTGCCAATCTCTTGCTAAACAAGCCCCGGTGCCAGGAACAAACATTATGAATGCAGGAATCTTCCAAGAGACTCCCAGAGGATCCGAGGGAACACGACCACGCAGCCTGGATCAGTGGGGAAAGGCAGGGAGATGAAAGCAGCCAAGAGCCGAGCTGGTGGACGGGCGAGGGATTTGGGGGAGCAGAATCTACTGGGGTCCTTCCAGAGCAGCCAGGAAAGGCTGGAGTTCAGAGCCCTTCCCACAAGTTCCTTTTCCAGTGATTCGCCACAGAAACTGAGCCAGCCTGGGATATTGGGAGGGGGCAACACATGGATTAATAATGAATTTGAAGGTGGAAACAGAAGCAAGCAGAGACAAACAGCGATGAGAGGGCAGAGGTTGAGTCTGCGCACAGACCCAGGACGGGGGCAGATGAGGAAGCAGCTTTTGAGGATGACACAAATTCCTTCAGGAGAGTAAACATATCCCTGGATTTCAGATGCAAAAGGAATTCTGAGCAACAATGGAGTCAAGTGATGAACAACAGATGAACCTCAGTGCTGATGGGACAAGAGGAAAACAGAAGCAGCAACGCCCCTACAGCAACCAGTTCTTATCCAGCTCTGCTCACATGGATTTGGGAACCCCTGGGGATATCCCCTGAAAAATATTAACCTACTGTTCAGTGCAAGTTCAAGTGGCAAATCAAAGAAACCAGAAAACATAAGAACACACATCCAGGATGGGCCAGTGTTTGGAAAACTGCGAGCAAGCTCAGACTTCTGACCCAAAAAAGGGGCAGAACTAAAAAATGACAGAGAGAAGCACAAAAGGTGACCAAAATATGGGATGGACTTCACATGAGGAGAAACTAAACTCGAATCACTCACTGGGGACGATCCTGACTGATGGGAAACATGCAGGGCCAGCAGTGATATCACCACGCAGAGATTTTAATGGAAAGGAAAGAATTTGCAGACAGGTGTACGTAGAGCACAAACCGGGGAAGCCGCTGTCGCCACATGCTGGAGAGGTCAGGTCACAAATGGATTTAAATGTGGAAAGGATGAATCAAAGGTACCAGGCTGTCAGTGGCCACTAAACATGACAGATGGGAGGTGCAAGCTGGTGCTCAGGAGGATCAGAAGCTGCTGATTGCTGCCAACACTCGTTTCTGAAGCAGTCGCTGCTCCCCACTATCAGAAATGAGAGAGCAGAGGTGGAACATTTGGTCTGATCCCATGAACATCTGATCAAATCTGATCTTTTATCCCCTAGTGGGAGAGGGATCCCTGTCCATCCCACAGAACCATCACACTGCACTGGAGGCCAGTTGCCTTTCCAAGCAATCCAAAACTACAGACTCTGTTTTCAAATGCTTTGTCCAATTAATAAAATACATTTTTGATTAGTTCATCCCACCTGGATGGATGCTTTGCAGTCTAAGCCATAAAAAAAAAAAAATCTTCCTTTTCCCATTTTCATCCCATTTTCTGTCCCCCACAGTTTGCTCCATTTCCATCCTCCTTCCCCTTGCTGTTTACATCCTATAAATACTTGCTAACAGCTGCCAAGTCCACCGTAGGTGTCATTTGGCCAAGCTATGCTGAACACATTCTTTCCATCCAAATAAATCCCCTCCAGCTGCTGAAATGCTTTGGGACAGGTTCGTGGTTATCCTGGGTGCAAATGACTTCAGTGACAGATCCGTGCTGCTGCAGTCCAAGAGCAGAAAATGGCTCATTTCGCTTTCTTCCCCAAATCCCCCTTCCCCTCTTCTCCTACTGCTTCTTCCCATAAGATGCCCTGAGTCAAAGGAATTCTACTTTTATCCTGCCCATTGTTTTTAGGCTTTTAGAGTGCAGCTATTTTTGCACTCTGCTGCTCTGCCCGGCACTTCCCACTGCCTCAGCCCCGCCATTCCCCCAAGGAACAGACCCCACCCTACACCTCCTGCTCTCTGGAGACAGCCCGCACCAGGTGCCTTTCTTAGGACATGTGAAGTACCCTAAAGCATTTCCTGCTTGAAAGAATTTTAAACAGGCCAGGAGTAGCTCCAGACTGGATTCTCTCCCTTTAACTGCTTCTCCTGATTCACACATCTTTAAGTACGAGGGATTTGATGTGAGCGCTCTGGATTTGTTCCTACTTTGCTGCATGATGCCTTTGAATGAATAACAAAAGATCATTATTACTTTTGTTGGCAAGTCATCCCCTCCTCGTGCATCCACAGGGTCCCTGCCAATATCCCACTAACGTGTGACAGCCACAGATCTCCAGCAGATTCACGGATCCCAAAGCAATATGGGAATCAAAGTCCTTTCCTTGCTTGTAAAGGGACCTCCCACAAGCTGCCTGACTGAATTATGTTTCATTTAGACATAACCACAAAGCTGATTCTTCCAGCTCTGACACCCTGAGCAGGAGCATTCCTGGAATTTGCAAACTAAATCCTGAAAAAAAGCAAATGTGCCTGAGCCCCTCTTTTTCTCCAGGTACCACCCGACCTCCCGAAAGATAGAAATGGGGATTTATTTTCCCCCCTCTCCCTACAGCTTTAGGCCATCACTGCCTGTACATGAGACTTCTCAACAACTCCTTGTAGTCGATTCTCTCCTGGGCACTTCTTCCCAGCTCCACAAACACGGGCAGGCTGCCAAGGGAAGCGTGTGCCGGCGCCCTGCCAGGCACTCACATCCCCCTCTGACAGCATCCCAGGGCTCCCACAGAGCTGCACTGGGCAGCTGCAAACTGAACAGGAAAAGAAATTGAAGCCAGGAGCAAGATCCATGTTAACAGCCAGAGGACTAGTGCAGAAAAAAAAAACCAACCAGAGACTGTGCACTTCTTGTAACACCAGGCCTGATTTCACAGGGGACATGTCCTGGTTTAGGGAAACGTGGAGATACAAGTGTAGGGTAAGGGGAGAACAAAGGGAAAGGGCTCGTGCCAGTGCTGTACCTGCACAGCAGTGACAGCAGGGACAGGGAAAACCTCCTGGATGACACAGAGCTGAATGTCACTCACTGCACAGGACAGGGACAGGCCAGGGCTGGTACGCAGGAGGAAGCAGCTCCCCAGAGAGGGGATGCACACACAGCGTGTCCCTGGAGCTGCACACGCAGCTCCCTTCGCCCTAAAGCTGCCTGAAGGAGCAGCTGGATGCAGCACCTCCCCTGCCAGGACTAACACCGTCCCAGGACAGTGACAAGTGACCCAGGAACAATGACCTACAAGAGGACTTTCAAATAATTTCTATCAGAACCCAAAGATTTGCCCAGGAAGTGCAGTCAGCATCTGCACAGAAATTCTTTCCCATTGCATTCACTGCCCAGGACAGGCCTGATGCATTAATGCCCTTTGCAGAGAGCTGAACCAGCATCACCCAGCTCGAGGGGGAGCTGGAATCCAGAGCCAGGCTCTGTCCTCAGCTCTGCTCTCAGCAGGGGCTGCTCTGGGCATCAGCTGCCCCAAGTGCTGCTTTCTGCACTCACCAAATCGTGACCCCTGTGCTGAACGAGCCTCCAGAAGCTCTGCTGGCTAAACTCCAAGCACCATTCCTTCTTTACTGCTCATGGGCACAAAGAGGTCACTGGGTCTGGTCAGCTGGACAAGAGGACACTGAGGGGAGACCTCCCTGCAGTTACAGTGTCCTGGGCAAGGGGAAGGACAGGGGCAGCTCTGATCTCTGCTCTGTGGTGAACAGGGACAGCACCCAGGGAATGGCTGGAGCTGGGCCAGGGCAGGCTCAGGCTGGAGAGCAGGGAAAGGTTCTTCCCCCAGAGGGTGCTGGGCACTGCCCAGGCTCCCCAGGGAATGGGCACGGCCCCGAGGCTGCCAGAGCTCCAGGAGCGTTTGGGCAGCGCTGCCAGGGATGCCCAGGGTGGGGTTGTTGGGGTGTCTGGGCAGGGCTGGGAGCTGGATTTGATTGTCCTTATGGGTCCCTTGCAGCTCAGGATATTCTGTGATTCCGGGAAAGAAATGACCACAAAGCAGGGAGAGGAGTCACAGGGTTGGAGCCCTGCTTCCCTAAATACCACAGCCCAGCACACACAGAGAGCTCAGCCTTTCCGCCAGAAGGTCTTGCAGGAAAATTCCTGCTGCTGAAACAAGCCCTTGCTTTCATCCCCTGGGGAAGTGCTGCTGGCATGTGACTGTGATGCACGAAGGCCAGAGCAGAACTGATAAAAGGAAAATTCCCCCGCGAGCCGTGCATGTGCCAGCCCCGCACGTGCTGCCAGAGCTGGGATTAGATCCGGCTCAGGAGCAAGGATGCAGCAGGACATCCCAGATTAAAGTGCCAGCAGGAATGCAGGCTGTCCTCCCTGCTCAGGGCAGGGGCTGAAGGAAACACAATCAGCACAAAACCAGAGCTCTGCACCAACATTCTCCCCACGAGCCACGTTTAACACACCAGCAGGATGAGAACAACCCGAGCCTGGGAGCAGCCGGAAGGGACACTCAGTTTTCAGACCATGGCTAAGGGGGCAGCCAGGCAAGGCTGCAGCTCAACCACCTCCAAAATCCACTTCAGCTTCAAAAAGGAAGCTGGATTCAAAGAGGGATCCAGCTCAGGCATTCAGCCTCACCAGCCCCCATCTCTCCTCCTGACTGAAGGAGAGCTCCCTGAATGCTCTGAAGAGATGCTGGTTCCTTTGGTTAAAAAAGGATTAAGGCCATGGCTGCTGCAGAACTCTGCTGTGTCTCCCACCAAAGCCTCCCCAGGCTTCCTGCACCTCCTTCCTGAGGGAGTTACCTGGCAAAGGAGGCAGAAAAAGAGAAATTGTCGAGGCCACTTTATTGAGCTCCATTAGGGCCCAACAAACCTGAATTAAGACACCATCAGAACCTTAAAACTCCTGAAGCAGCAAAGCCATAAAAACAGCATTTCCCTGGAAGGGTTGTCCAGCCCTTCACAGGCTGCCCAGGGCAGTGGTGGAGTTCCCAGCCCTGGAGGAGTTTAAAAGCCACGTGGATGTGGCACCTGGGGACACGGGTCAGTGCTGGGGGAATGGATGGACTCAACGATCCCACAGGTCTTTTCCAACCTTAAGGATTCTGTAATTCCATAAATTTGTATTTACCATGTCTTTTCCAAAGATGTGCAAAAAGTGCATCGGGCAACCACTCCCCCAACCTGCTCTGAGCACAACAGAAACAAACTGAAGGTGCCTGAGCTTCCAAACCCATGGGAGTGGACAGGAGATCCCAAAATCCACCATTGTCCAGCACACAGGGACCATGATCCCAAAACGGGCTGGTGACTGAGCCTGCAGCTCTCAGAGTAACAGAGGCAGCTACAAGCACTACAGAAACATTGAGGGGTGGTGGTGGCTGCAGGTCTTTCCTGGAGTCATTGTGGAGGTGCTCTTTGTACTGGGGTGAGAGGAAATCAGATGTTGTTTATGTGAAGAGCTACATGGAATGGCATCAGGAAAGGTGACATAAGGAAAAGCCTCTTCTTTGGATAAACAGCAGCATTTTTTGGTGTGTTCTGTGGCTGATCCTGGCACTGAGTGGCTCAGTCACTGGCTAAGAAATGGAGCAAGTCTGCTACAAGTTGCAACTGGATTGTCTCCAGTTGGCACCTTGGAGCTTTTGCAGCAGCAGCAATATACCCAAACATTGCTTTGAAATCTAATCCCAGTTGTATCTTTCCCAATAACATTATTTCCCAGCTTTCCTGACCATAAAACTTCCCAGCATCATAAATCTGCCAGAATTATTGCAGTGATTTTCTGCCAGCTCCAAAGGAACCCAGAAACCAGACCCCTGCATTTCTGCTGCCGTGGTTCTACGTGAGCACTCACAAGCAACTTTCCAATCTTGACAACATTAATTAATTAATTAATTGATTAAACAACTAAGCACCATTTCTAAGCTAAACAGAGGGAATAACCCCACATTACTGGGTTCTCTCCTAACATCCAGCAGGATCTCTCCCAGCAGCTGCCCTGGAAGAAGCTTTTTCCCTACCACAGCCCACATGTACTGATCCAGAGATCTGAATTTTTCTTGTCTTCCCCTCCATTAACAACAACCTCATTCCATCAACCCACTTAGCTTTGCCCTCAGATTTCCACCAACTCCTTAAGCCAGAGCTCAGGAGCCATTTCCCTCTGGCCCTGCCATGCTGCAGAGATCACCCACCAACCCTGTGCCAGGCAGGCACATCTGGCAGAAAAAGCATCTCCTGTTCATCACAAGCCCAGTGAAACCCCCTTCCTGCAAGAAAATCCAAATACAATGTCCTTTTATAGCCCTGATCTTGTTTCTGCTTTATACACTAACTTTAGAACAAGCTTTAAACAAAGAGATTTGTGCCTGACACAGAAAATAAATGAGCAAAACGTGTTCAGCCCTTCCAGGAGGGCTGTCAGGGCTACCCAGCCCTGGGGTGTGAAGGGATACAGGAGGAAGGCTCTGGAGGGGAGAAAAAGCACAAAATAGTCGAAGTAAATTACAAAATGCACCAAGGTTTTTGTTTTTTGACCTCAGCTGGCAGCAGCACGCTCAGAGAGGGGCACAGGAGCAGAGAAGGGGCTGAACAGCAAACTGCACCCACTTGGGGATGTCACAGAATCCTGTCCCTTACTCTGAGCCAAGGAACAGTTCAGTCATCATCTGCAAAGGAAGATAATTTCTTTGGAAAATAAATATATCCTCCTTCTCCACCCCTTTGAGACTTATTTATCAAAGCCTTGGAAGAACCCGTTTTGAGCACAATATCTGGGAGCTGCACAAATAAGACCAAAGCACTTTGCAGAATATAACTGTGAATTTGCTTAGAACTTCTCTCCAATCTCCTTTTTTCTTAACAGGAAAGCTCCTTGCCCAGGTAGGGCTGGACAGAGATTCCCCAAAACCACAGCAATGCAAGAACCACACTCCTGAAGGCACAGGGACTTGCCAAGAGAGCTTTACAGCTGCTCCATGGGAAGTGAACACAGCACAAGCTTCTACATCTGATAAAAAAAGGTGCAAAACCAGCAACAAGAGCTGACCCACAACTCCACCACCTCCTTGTTTAATTTCACCTGTTTATCAAGGCACTGCTGTGAATAAATGAGTTTGGTGGGTTGAAGACCGGAGATCAGGACAGGAGAGTCCAACTAAGCCACCTGCAATTAATTTTAGGGGGTTTTTTTAAGCCATAACTTTGAGGTAGATGACTCCCAAGCTCCTGCTGCTTGGAGGGTTTAATAGAAGCTGTTACAACCTTCAACCTCCGTGGCAGATGGGAGCAAATGAGCAATTACAGAGGTGCTGCAGATGGGAAAAGGAAAAATCAGATCATTAAGCATTCCGTGGGTGCCAGGCCATGTGAACACGGCTTCTGGGGGCATGTGATGACCCAACTGTTACACAACTCTCTGAGCAACTGGCATCCAGGTCTGGGAATGTGGGAGCAGCCACAGGCTCTGCCTTTCCCCCATCTCACCGGAGGCAGAGCTCTGAACTGCTGCACAAACACGATTAAAACCACGCTGAGCGCGCCGGGCATCGCTGGGGATGGGCCCTCCCTGAAGAAATCAAAGCAGAGCCTCTCAGGAGCAATTAGGCTGCAGCCTCCTCCCAACCATCTGCAAACACAGAGCCCAGGCCCTCAGAGGAGCTCCCAGCCGTGTCTCAGGAGCTTTACTCAACAACAGCACACACAACTCATTGATTTATTTTTAGCGGTTGTTTTTTGTTTGTTCAAACAACCTAACTCTAGGGCTGACCTGGATAAGACTCAAATTAGGTATCCAAACACACATTATTATCATCTTTTCCAAGGAGGAGCCCACCTTCCCTACCTTACTCCCTCAGCCTCTCCAAAAGAGCAGCACAAGTAAAACACTGAGTCAAAGGTGCAATTTTACCTTTAGGGATAAAGAGTTCTGCTGCTTCTCTGTTATTTCACCTCCTGAATATTGCTCTGGAATCAAATCTGGTTTTGAAAGACGCTGGGAATCCAGAAGCCTGGCTCTGGAATTCAGCTTTCCCTCTGGTTTACCTGCACGTGGCAATGGATGCTCCACTTGTGACAAGAGCACAGACCACTCCTCTGAGCACTCCAGGAGCAATTACAAGCTCTGGAGCCACCCATGCATCAGTCCGAGCTTCAAAAAGAGGATATCACAGACAAAAATTCCACTCCGCTGTGCACTGAGATCCAGACATTTATGCACACACACACACAAGCCATAGCACAGGTCACCACACAGCTTCCTCTCCTCCAAAACGCTCCCAGCCCAGCACAGGCTGTCCGTGATGGGGGAAGGCTGCAAAGGCCACAAGGATTAACCTCAGAGCTGCCAACTTTCTGCCTTCCCAAAGTCAGGAGACAGACTGGCCTGGTGTACAAAGGGATTACTTTGAAGAACAGGAACTGAAGGAAAGATATTTCAAGTATTCAGAGGTTGGGGTGGTTTTTTTTTCCATGACTCAAAGCAGACTGAGCCCCTCTTGTATCATTTTGATACTTCCCTGCTGCAGAAATCCTGCTTCCTCAGCTGTTACTGGGCACTGACAGACTGCAGATACTGCACAGCAAGCCTGATTCTCCCATTTAAACAAAAGGAAGAAGCATTTTTCAAGTTCCTTTCATATCTCAGCTTAATTTGCTGGAACTTCAGAGCAGGATCAGGATGAGGAATGGGATCCTTTTAGCAGCACCATATTCTCCAAGAATTGTCTTGCCAGAGAAGGGGAAAGCACAGCCCTTACGTGCCAGCTCAGTACCTCCAGCAAGCACTTGGAAATGGAACAGGAATTTCAGGGATGCTGCCTGACTGCATCAGGGGGAGAGAAAGAAAAGAGGAATTGCAAAAAAATCCTTGCTCTCGTCTCGCCTAAGTGGAAATCATGAAATGGTGTGAACCCAGTGCAGAAGGGCCCGGTCTGTGCCAGACTGGCTCCATCCAGGGCTGCCAGACACCAGGCTGGAGACAGGGATCTTGGCCAGCCCCCAACAAGCCCAGCGCCCAGATCCCTCCTGCCAGAGGAGGCAAAGACACCCCCAAACCTCAGCAGCCCCCGCAGAAACGCTGATGGTGTCTCAGCACTGCACCCAGACAGCACAAAGGTCACTGCCCTGCCTGCTGGGGTGAGGAGGCAACTCCATCACAACAACTGCAGGCAGGCTTCGAGCAAATGCCCCAGACACGCCCGAGCCTCGAGGCAGCAGCACAAATCCATTTACATTTGGAGATAACAACATCCTCCTGAAACCCCAAACGACTCCTCCCGGTAAAGGTTTGTATTTCTCTTCCCTCTAAGTGCTCCAGAGCCGTTTCCAGAGGGTGATCTGCCCACGCTGTGTTCCACCAAAGGAGAGCACAGCTCTGAGGGCTCAAGCCACTTCCTCAATCCCATCAGGAGCTGAGCCCCAGCCCCACAAAATCCTGCCTGTCCTCTCCTCTCTGCAGTGACTGAACCCTCCAGAGCTGCCAGTGGCTCATGGCACCACCAAGAGCACCTTGGAGAGGCTGGTGTTGCCCTTCCAAACCCCTCCTGGCCAAGGTCACAATGAAGAACAACGGTTTTAGCAATTTTGTTCCATAATTTTAGCGATTTTGTTCCGTAATTTACTTCAGAACAAGTATTTTCCCAGACTATATTTTCTGAGCACTTCAGGAAAAAACACAGCCCTGAATCCAATTTTTAGACATTTCAAGCTGTCAGCTCTGTGCCCTGTGAATTTTAAGTGCTGTGAGGCAGAGGCACCGAATGAAGGGGATACCTGCACCCCATTATAAACCGCTGAAAACAACATTAAACTTTGCAATCAAGAACCTATTTGCAAACTTGGTGCAGTCCTGAAGCTCACTGCATGATCTGGAATGATTTCAAAGCCAAGTGCGTTTCTGTTGACACACAGGGACACACCAGGATGGCAAAAAAAAGTTGGCAAACTGCATTTTTTCACAAAAGGTGAAAATCTCACAATTTGTGAGAGCACTTGAAAGCAAAGACTGAGAAAGGAACTGAAGGGCAGATGTGAAGAAGACAAGAAGGAATGAGTGTGGAGTAAAAACGGTGCAAAGAAACTGGGAAATGTCAAGGCTTGGATGTGTTAGAAAGGGAAAAGAGACTTACAGACTGGCAGACACAGCCAGGTGGGAAAAGAAAAAGGGGAAATAGGTTGTGTATGATGTAGGTAGGAGTGGAAGTGTGGAGGAACATTGTTAAGCAAGTTCTCAAGATATTACTTTTATCCTCCAGCACAAGGAGCTGGTCACGACAGCACTCGGGCTGCAGAGACCCCTTATCCCTCCTGCCCTGGGGTGCCCCTCATCACACTCAGTCCATGTTAACTCTTGAACTCACCAAGGAGCTGAGAAACATTTACTGTGTTCCCCCTTCTGTGAGGAACATCAAGAGCCCAGGAAATTCCCATGGGATTTTTCTTTCATCCCTTCCATAATCTCTATATCGAGTGTGTTTAGGATCCCATTGGGGAAAACACTGCTCTGTTCCTTCTGGCAGTGTTTTCCAAGTGTTCTCCTCTGGAGCTGCCTCCTTCAGGCAGCAAATTCCTCCCCTCTCCTCCCACACATCCTAAGAGCACTTTGTCTGGGTGCCTCTAGTCAGGCTTAATAGTTTAAAAAAGCAACTCGCCCCCCTCTATTTCCAGTTCTCTCCCTGTATTTGAGGTTCAGGAATCGATCTTAGGAGCCCACCAGCTCCATCTCAGGTTCTGCAGCTCTGCAGAGGCAGTTTTAAGCAACATCCACGCACACACTTCTCCTCCTGATAGGGGTAAAAAGCCTCCTATCGTTAGTTACCTGTCTTAGCTGAGGAATGAGAATTAATCTTCCTTAACTGCTGGAACTGAATCCGAAGCAGCTGCACCATTAAAACCTCAGAGTCTCCCCAGGAGGTTCTGTTATTGCCCAAGACTGAACCCCAGGGTTTCACAACCACGATGCAGGAAAAGGAGCTGCAGCCTGGGAAGAGAGCTGTCAGCACCATGGGAGCAAACTGTCCCTCCCAAGGACAGCACTTTGGCATTGGAGCAGCATTTCCACCTCAAATTTCAGCTTTTTATTCTTCAGACGCTGCAAGTTGGGCTATGAGGTGTCAACTCCACCACTGCACCACCCGCCAGCCCATTCCAGCCCTGGGAGCCAAACCTTGCTCCTGACCCAGGGGACATCACCTTTAATGCCCTAAAACACTCACTAAGCTTAGATATTTTTTGTGCAGTCTTCCTTGCTTTCTCTCCCTGTGCTTCTCTCTGCTTTTGTGGACCATGGAGCAAAAGATGACATTCCACAGGGGATCTCAGCTTTTCTCCACAGCAGCAGTGCTGGAAACCAGACCTTCCCACATGGCCATTTGACCTCGGGAGAACTAAAAACAGCCCCAAAAAGCAGAGGTGCTATTTCCACCCTCCTTTCCTTGCAGCACATTTCTCAGTCGTTCCCACGTTACGCTGACGAGAATTAAAACGTTCATTAATTCTGGCAGCTTGTCAGTTTTTCTTTAACAAATTCAAGCAAGGGAGAGAACAGTGACTTCATGGCTTCTCTCAGGTAAAAAAGCTGATGAGAATTTCACAGGAGGAAAGGAAGGAATTTCTTTTGCCTGCAGTGACCCTCTTGCCAAACACCAGGCCTGCCCCATGCAGTGCAGAAGGGAAAGTTTCTCAGAGTCATGGTGGCAAAATCCAGCTAAGGAGGAAGCATTGAGCATCTAAGTAATAGGGTAAGCACCAAACCCTGTCTGTTCCCAATTATCATGAGGAAAGGACAGAATTAAGAAGCAGCTGCCCTCAGCCAGGATGGGACCACAAGGGTTTTGCTTTAAGGCTCCTCTCCATGTTAAAATAACAAACCAAACAGAAAAACAAATCAACCCCCAAAACTCACTAGTGTCCTCCTTATTAATCATTTCTGACTCCTCACATGAGCATATTGCAGATTCAGCTTCTGCACCCTGCCAGCTCTGACAGCACTTAATTGCTGGGGGTGTAATTAAAATGCTGCGTCACCAGCCATGGAACAGCAGCACCACATCCCTGCGCCTGCTGAAGGCAGCCAGGAGCTCCCCAGACAACCTGAGGAGGAATATCAGATCTCACAGCACAGCACTCACTTGCTTCAAAGTGTTTTACATGGGTAGATCAGGTCATCAATCCCCAAACCCGATTCCCTTTTTAGCAGGATGGAGCGGGGGAAGCATCAGGGGGTTTGTTCCCAGGCAAGAGCTCCTCACCTCCCAGCCACGCTTGCAGGCTAAAAGCACCAGCAGTCAGGAAAGGAACATGATCTTCTAAAGTTCTCAAGTTCTCAAAATCTGTTTCAGGCTTGTCCTTATGGTGTGCTGGGAGCTTTGCATCACTTCTTTTCTGCCACGATTGCCCAGGGACACAAAGGCAGAAACAACCTCTCAGTGTGCTGGGCCCAGCCTCCACAGGAAAGCTCCTGGAGATGCACACGAGCATCCACCATGTCCCCAGGCAGCTGTGGGCATGTCCCACCTGCCCCTTGCTCGACCCACTGTACAGGACAGTGGGACCTGTGCACCCCTTCCAGGCACTGAGCACAGCTCTGCCCATCCTGCCTGTGCCAGGGCTTTGTCCCAGGGCAGACACGGGACAAACAAATTCCTCGTGTCCTCTGGAGGAACAGATCCGTGTCTGGTGGCAGTGAAGGGAGGCAAGATGGACAAGCAGGTTTTTAGCCAAAGTTGTCTGAAGTCACAGACACAGAAAATCCTCCATGGTTTATTCCCCCTGCAATCGAGGGGTCAAACACAGAGAGCAGAGAGCAAATGTGACCTCCTGAGGGCAGAACAGTCGAGATCTGCCTCTCAGGGACTCTGCCAGCCTCTCCATCCCTGGGTACAGCCATTGAATGGGAAGGTAAAGCCAGGCTTTAAGGAGCTCAGCAGCAGCCCAGTGTGACCAGCTGAAGATGGACCTGCCTGTTTGTCCTTCTCTGAGAGCTTGGAGTGTGAGCACCTTGCACGTGGCACAGGCTGCAGGAGCACAGACAGACAGAGGAGACAACAGGAGCGTTCATCAGACACAGAGATCCCACAACAAGAAGGGCAGAATTTGCTTCTCCTACACTGCTGCTTTTATCCTCCTTTACCAGAGGGCCAGAGCTGGAAACAAAGAAAAGGCAGGAAGGACAAGTGACACAAGCCAACTGCCCAAAATGAAAAGGTCTGAGCCACATCTGTAGAGTCAGCAAGAAAACTGTGTGCAAAAGAACCCAGCTACTTGACACAGCAAGTGCTGAGGTGAGATAAGTCTGAGGAGAAAACTAAACATAAAAAGGAGAAATGAAAAGACGCCCTGATGAAGTATCTATAAATATCCTTCGACAGCAGCTCCTCAGGGGAGGCTGAAATGCTCAGGGTGGGATTGTTGGGGTGTCTGTGCAGGGCCAGGAGTGAAGATCCTTGTGGGTCCCTTCCAGCTCGGGATACTCCGTGATTCTGGAACAGCTCAACCCATTTTTTTTTTTCACAAAGCCTTAGGGATTCCCAGATAGTTCTGTAATAATTTACTCCCTAGAAATTTTAGTTTTCAAACAGCTTTGCTAAGACAACCATAGCAAACCAAAGAAGGGGTGGGCTGTATGTGGGAGGGCTAAAGGTCAGGGCAATTATTTATAGAAAATTTATGCCTTTGTTGCAGGGCTTGATGTGTCATTATTCTTGCAACTACACCTCAAAGGTTTTATTTTCCTAAACACAAATCCCCTTTTCCTTCCCTCAAACTCCACAATGTTTCTAAGTAAAATTAAGTTGGCATTTAACAGAAGCAAAACACTGTAATTTTAGAACCATATCACTTCAAGTTGTTTTATTTTTATGCTCACAGGAGAAAGAAAACCTTTAGTTCCTATGAGCCTTTTGTCATGACAAACCACAACGATAATTACTAGGAAGCTGCTCTTGGTAAAACCTCCCAATCCGGCTGTCACTGGGAAGCCAGACAAACATTCCCAAAATAACAACTAAATAATTGATATTACTGGAGTCACAGAACACAATACCTTGAACAAATACCCACCAGCCAGCCCCTGTCACTGTCACCTCTCCCTGGCTGTGTGACCAGCATGATTCCTGCTCTGAGAGCAAGCTGGGAGGTTCCTCGTGTAATTATTATCCAAAGGCCATTAACAGTCTGTGCAGAGACCCATGAAGACATTCTTAGTCTGACTGTGCTTTAATCACAGGATGATTTTAAGTACCCACTCTAATCTCTTCAAATTCCCTTGTTAGTAGAAATGGGCAATCTAACAATTTACTTTGCCCTTCCAAAGGCAGAGGTTCAGAGTAATTCTGAACCTTTACATGATTCAGCGTAATTCTGTCCTTTCCCCAGTCTTAATTATATTCCCACTTCAAAAAATCTCTATCTAACCACAATTTAGATGATTATTTAATGACTAGAACAGCTCACACCATCCCTCTGTGCCAGCCTGGAACCCCTGAACAAGCATTTCAGTCCATGGCATCGAAAGCATTCCAGAGGAGGAAGAAATATCCCATTTATCCACTCTGGATAGAAATATCTGAAGAAATATCACATTTATCCCTCAATCCTCTCCAAGTCCTCCCCACTGAGGGATGCAGAAATGAGCAGATTGATGGCTAATGGCCCATGGCTCGTTGCTGAATGGGTGATGAGACCCCAAAGCCAACACAGCAGCAGAGCAGCTTTGCAGAGAGGGACAACACAGGACCAACAGGGGCTCAGTGACCCTGCTCCTCCTTACCTCGGATCCTGCACACCCGCAGGTGGGAGCTTGCAAATTAAGTAGTAGAACAAAAAAATAAAAATAAAAATAAACAGTTTGGCAAAAAATTCAGCAGTGTTACAGAAGGGAGGAAGGGAACGAGCAAAATGTGCTGCCAGCAGTACAAGAGTGCACATATTTAGCATGACACAGGCTTTGGTAGAGGCAGAGATATCAGCTGGGAACAAAGAACAAACCACAAATGCTTTGTATCAGTGGATGAAAAGCCTCCTGAGATACTCAGATAAGACAGAAGCTCCCCTCTGCTGCTCTGCTTTGTGTCTCCACAGGACAGAGCTTGTGTTGGAAATGAAATCCCAAAACCAGCTCAGGTGAGGGGCTGTGAAAGGGAGCAGGATCAAGGCACCTGTGAGACACTCGAGGAACCAGCTCTGGCTGTCTCAGCACCAGTGACTGCTCAGGAGGAGCCGGCACAAAGGAGCTCCAACCTTTCCTGTAGCGAAGGCTCCCCCGAAGCACGCGCTGGCCCAGTGACAAAAATGTGATATTTCCATGCACTCAAACAGACAGACTGCGTGCAAATTAGGGATTTTGTTTTTTTGAGAGCTGCATTTCAAAGCACTCTTTTAAAGCAGGGCTTCAAGAATGCAGTGATGGAGACAACGAAGGCGGCGCTTGCTTGAGACAAAGGGCGACTCAGTTCTGTCTCAGCAGAAAATTCTCCAAGTAAAAAGGGATTCTAAAGAAAAATGCCAGTAATAATTTATTTCTAAAGCTCACTGGGGGTTTCAGATGGAATTCTAACAGAGTGCTCAGAACACACCTTGTCCTTGTGTCCGCAAAAACACGCTCTTTCTGTAAGGTAAGGCTGTCGAAGTGTATGGGTACCTGGGGGTTTGGAGGATTATAAAGATGAGAACATTCTCCATTAGAGGACATAATTCCTCTTACTGCTCAAACTTTGAAGAGCTCTGAAATACCGTGAGCCATTTTCTAATATAAGAATCCATAAGGGAAAAAAAAAAATCCATAGTGTAGGCCAACAGAAAGAAACGTCATCTTCCATGCCCTGGTCACCTCCTGGTATTGAACCATTATGAGGGGCCTCAAGGTCACAAACACTCATGTTCCTTCTGCAGAAATCCTGCACACATCCCCACAGCAGGCTAAGTTTGTGTAACTCTCAGTGTCTCCTGCCCCAAGCGCTGCTTGCAGAGCAGTGCTGGTGTCCCAGGATGTCTGTCATCCCAAGGGATCTGTCCCAGCCCAGGGACAGCAGGGCTCTCGGGTCTGCTAGATGCACCAGCACAGAATCCCAGAGCGGTCTGGGTTGGAAGGGACCTTAAAGCCCATCCTGTTCCACCCCCTGCCATGGGCAGGGACACCTGGCACAGGCCAGGTTGTTCAGAGCCCCGTCCAGCCCAGGATGCCCAGGACAATGCCCTACCTGGCCCCGCCGCCGCCCAGCACCAGCGCGATGGCGTTGCCGGTCAGGACCCGGGCCAGGCGCGAGAAGTCCGAGTGACGGTCCGGGGCCTTCTGGAACACACGCTCGTACATCTCCACCTGCAGAGGAGAGCAGGGCATGGTCAGCCAACAGCAGCCTGCTGAAAGCTGCTGCAAAGATGAGGAGATCGGAGCTTCTCTCTTGTGAGGGAAGGCTGGGGGAGCTGGGACTGAGAGGGGACCTCATCCCTGTCTGTCCCTGTCTGCAAGGAGGGGCCAAGGATGGACCAGGCTCTGCTCCGTGGGGCCCAGCAATGGGACAAGAGGAACAGGCAGGAACTGATGCCCAGGAAGTTCCACCTGGACAGGATGAAGAATTTCTTTCCTGTGCAGTGACGAGCACTGGACAGAGACCAGAGAGGCTCTGAAATCTCCCTCACGAGAGATACTCTGAGCCTGTCTGGACAAAATCCTAGTGACTGCTCCAGGGGACCCTGCTGAGCAGGGAGGGACTGGAGAAGCTCCAGTGGTCCCTTTGCGGCCTGAAGCTGTTGGTGACTCTGTTACAGCTCTTCTTCAAAGGAACAGAGGGTTGTGAACCACCCAAACAGTTCGAGTGACCCGTGGCCTCTCTCAGTCTTTCATAGCTGCTGGGGGTAGTACAGCATCTCTTTTGGAGCTCCTTCTCTTCCTTGACTTGGATCTGAAGTTCCCAGGCTGCCTCTGCCTTTTGTTTAGAATGGCTTTGGGAAGCACAGGGATCCTCCCAACAAAAAGGACCCTAGGGCCTGTACACACCTTCCACTGGGACTCTGAGACAGTGTTACTCATTTCAGGATACTGAAATTACTCTCTTCGGGATATCAAAAAGCCAAGTATGCATCCATAAACAAAACCTGGCCCCCTTATCCCTGTTTCCTAAATCCAACTGAGGCCAAACAGATTTAAAGAGAACCCATATCAGAATATCATGGAGTGTCATTATCCCAGATTGCCCTTGATACACAGCTCACAGAAAAAAGTGAGGGACAGCAAGGGACCAGCCACCAAGTCAGGAATCTCTTACCAGCTTGGGCAGACTCCTCTTGGAGAAGACTCTGCGTGGGCAGTGGATGTGGAGGTGAGCAGAACACCAGCTCCGCATGTTGAGCCACTCCACAGTCCGGGAAGGGAGAGGCCCATCCTCCTTGTGGAGCAGGACCAGCTGCTTCTGGGCTCTCACTGCGGTGTTCTCCAGCATCCTCTCCAGCTACAGCAGTTACAGACACCAAAGGAAAGGGCAGTCAGCACTGGCTGCTCCAGCCTCAGTGTGAAACACATCCACACACAGCCCACACCCGTGTTCCCACCCGAACCCAACTCTGCACACTCACAACCCCCAAGAGTGATTGATTTAGGCAGCAACACTGTTAACTCTGGGCTTACACAGCACACAGAGGTCTAAATTCAGCCAAGGAGTCAAACCTGAATGTTTTTGACTTAAACCAGGCCATTAAATGCACAGCACAGGCAGGCGCTGCTCCTGCAACGTGAGATGCTGCCCGAGTCAGACTCCAGCTCACAAATATTCAGTGCTTGCTTCTTCCCCTTCCCATCAGTCCACTTTTTCTTCCTCCTTGCATTTCTGACTTTGAATTTTTTGTTGTTGTTTTAGGCAACTGCTGGCAGCTTGTTCTGCCTGTGCTTCCTGCCTCCCACGTGCAGGCAGGAAGAGCCCACACAACGGGACACACACGAAAGCTGCACGTGGGACCAGCCCAGGCTCTTTGCAGGTCAGACTCAGCACTTCACCATCCTAAAAAATCCCACCTTTTAAAAATTTCTCACAGAATTTTTGTCTGTGAAGAGGACTTTGGTAATAAAATATAAAACTGTAAAAATAGATAGTAAGGGGAAAAAAATTACAGCTTAAAATCTGTAATAAAATATAATAAATAATTCATACACTGCAATCTAGATCTACTTTTTCCTAAGCACACACCATGAATTTCATCCAGGCAGAAAAGAATTTCTCCCTTTATGTGGAGACCCAAAGAAATTCTGAGCAGACAGGCAAAGCTTCAAAGCAATTTTTGATTTACCATTGGCCAAAATGACTCTTTAGAGGAAAAGAACTTTGCTGGAAGTACTCCCACATAAAACTTGCCATTTCAGAGCATTCTCATGCAATTCTTTTGCTATTCCTAACAGGCATTTCTCGGGAATATTTCATTATTTATGCCTCACTGGGTGTTAAACCCGGGTAAACACATGAGTGTGAAGCAACCTGCTTTGAGCTGGACTGTTCCCAGTGCCAAGAGGGGAAGGAGCAGCTCCCACACCTCTCCCACTGTGGGCTCCTGGTCCCCCAGCCCCACGATGAGGATGCAGTCGGCCTGGCGGATGCAGCGCTGGGTCCAGGGGGTCAGGGTGCTGTCAGCCTGGTACAGCACGATCCTGTGGATGTCCTCCTGCTGGCCCAGCCAGCTGGTCAGCCTGTACTCGTGGATGCTGGGGACAGACAAGGAAAACAGGGAATTCAACTGGTTTTATAGCACAGCTCCCAAGAGGATAGAATCTGACACAGGGAGAGTCCTGCATTTCCTGCTCAGCCAGGATCTGCTCCCAGCTCCAAGCTCCTGCTGGCTCTGTTTCTCCAGGATTTACACCATTACACAGACACACCAAGGCAGGAGGATGCAGTGATGCCTCACTTCAGTAATGCATCCCTAGGAATGAGCACACTTGGAGCAGTTCAGCTTTTCCAGTTTCACAAGCAATAAAGTAACTGTGGAAAAAACCCACCCACATCTGCACTCTTGAAACATTACTGCCTCCAACACCTGGAGCAGAAGGCCCAGTGTGTGTCAGAAGCCAGGATTTTATTCCCAAACTCTGTGTATTTATAAGAGCAGTCCAGTGTCTCTCTGCATGCCCTGAGCAGTGACGAGGGCAGGTACCTGTCGAGAGCAGCAGAGCCCAGGCGCTGTTTGATGTTGTCACTGGTGAGCAGCAGGGCAGGACCTGGGGGAACAAGGAATTCACCTGTGAACACCTGAACTTGAGCTCCTGGAGACAACTGCCCAGAGAAGCTGTGGCTGCCCCTGGATCCCTGGAAGTGCCCAAGGCCACGTTGGACAGGGCTTGGAGCAACCTGGGATAGTGGGAGGTGTTCCTGCCCATGGCAGGGGTGAGATGGGATTAGCTTTAAGGTCCCTTCCAACCCAAACCATTCTATGATTCCAAGAATTCAGTTCCTTGCATTTGCTTTGAAGGCAGTGATGGATCAGTGCTGGCACAAAGTCTTCACAAAAATTTTCACACTTCTCTAGGAATACATCTTCCAATTCTCCCTGTTCCCAGAGCTCTGTTAACACATTAGCCACAAGCTGCAAGCTCTGTTATCCCATTCCTTGGTGACATGTAGGATCACAGATCATGGAATGGTTTGAGTTGGAAGGGACCTTAAAGCTCATCCCATTCCATGGGCAGGGACACCTTCCACTATCCCAGGCTGCTCCAAGCCCTGTCTAACCTGGCCCTGGTGACAGCTCCTATTGCAGCTGCATTTTCACAAACTCACCATTCAAAATATCACAAACCTTTACAGCCACAGGAAGCTCAGGATCCCAATTTCAAAGAAAAAAGCTACTCCGCTGACCTCCCAAAACGGAGAACTTGTTCATCCTGCACTGAACCAACTCCCCGGGTGAATCCTCAAGCTCTCTGCAGCATTACTACTTCTCATTCAGCCTGCCAACAGGAAGCTGCACCACTACCAACCCCAAAGACATTCCCAAATCTGCAGGGCACTGTCAAACCCCACTAGAGACACAGACACATCTGGCAACAGCCTTAGATCTGAGTTGAATTTTGGTGCACACAAAGCAATTCTTGCAGGCACTTTAGTTTAATTTTCTTATTAGCAATTCTATTGCAGCAGCAGTTTGTGCCATATGTGGTGGAGGTTGCAGGGTGACTGCAGCTAAATTTTAAAAAAATGCAACTAAAAGAAAACTTAAGGGAATAACTGCACACCTAGAGAAAATATCACCTGTCTCTTACTGAGAGAGAAATTCACATTTACAGAACGTGACAGACCAGTCGCTTTGTATTCACGTTTTCATTGTGCAATCCCTCATTGTTTCATCAACAACAGAACTTAAATTTATGTACTAAGTAACAAAACACTTCATTATGTGAGGAGTCTCAAGGCAAGGTTATAATGTGTTCAGCAAAAATCAAGGAACTGTGAACAACCAACATGGGAGAAGGTCACAATTCCCACCTATGTGTTCAAAAGGCAAAACCCACAGGTACAGATCTGGAACGGGCTGTCCTGACCTTCAGGGCCCACTCATCTCCCCCTCAGTGCTCAAGTCCTGCTGCAAAGGCTTCACTCTGCTTTAACTGACTTTACTCTCAGACTTGAAGAAGTTCCCAAGTGTCATTTTTCATCTCGTACTTTCCAATACCCAAGTAACATTTGCTCTTTACTGCACTGATTATCAAGGAAAAGCAAACAGAAACGGGCAAAAATATCCCACAAGCAGAGACCAAAAGATAAACCTGGTGAGAAAGCACAGAGAGGAGCAGGACTCAACAGAATTTGACTTCCTCATCCTCCAATAAAAGTTCTGGAAGTTGGTTCCTATGAAAGCAACAAGTCCCAGGCAGAGGGAATGAGCAGCACTCCCAGAGCAGACCTGGGCTTAGCCTGCCCTTCCCTCCTCCCTCTGCTGCTCCTTGAACCACCCAACTGGCAGGGAACAGCCCCAGTGTTGGGGCAGGGGATTATCACCCTATTTTTAACACTGGCAGATTCTTTTATCCGATTCACTGTTCACCTGATGTGAATGTTGGTCTGGTACAGCTTTGTACCAGATGGGATAAGACAGGTCTCCCAGAGGGAATCCTGATGGCATTGCACAGGATGGAACAGCAAGGGACAGAGGGCAGGGCAGCTCTGCAAGCATTCAGCAGCAGAGTGATCATCAGTGTTCATTAATGTGTCAGAGCTCTCAGCTAAATAGAAAAGATACGTGGATTAAATATCCTTCCAGGATATGTGGCTCACAAAGCTTTCTGGCAGCGCTGGAAGTTTAGCAGGCAAAGACAAACAGCCTGGAATGCCAAATGAGCTGAGGAATGCAATAAAAATGTCAAATAAGAGACAACACCCAGAGAACAGTGTGGGCACCTCTGCCTGTCACCCCCTACCTGGGCACTGAGATCCAGGAGCATCAGCCCCTGGTGAAGCACGGGGGCCCAGGCCCTAAGGGACACCACTAAACCCAGGGGACACCATCAAAGCCAGTGACCTGCAGCCAGAACAGCTTTCACCCAAGGGGAGAGGCAGAGTTTGTAGGGCTGGGGTAGATCTTTGTGCTCCTTTACTCAGAGATACCTTGACTGTGGACATGTGCCCAGCACGCATCAAAAGAGCCTTGGAAAGACTTGGGAATCACACGCAGACCTCACTTCTGATGTGGGAAAGCAGCAGATCACAGAACAGGACACAAACAAGGGTGCCCAGCCAGACCGTGGCTGTGCCAGGTCGGGATGAGCCTGCCCAGCATCTCATCCCTCCACATGCCAGGGACACGGGACAAAGATTCCCAGACCTGCACTCATCCCCAGCACGGAACACGGTGATGCTTCCAACAGAACCAACTTGTTTTGTCTCAGAAATACCAACCATCTGCTCTGCACTCCCAATTTCTAGCAGGCTCCCAATTAATCAGCCATTAAAACCCCTCCATTAAGGCGACCAAGAACACCAACATATGTGAGCTCAGCAAACAGAACCAACAAAAGTGTTATTTCAACTAAACTGCTGAGAGCAACCGAGTAATGAAAAAATATCCTTCCCATCCTGGAAGTTCAAGGCCAGGTTGGACAGGGCTTGGAGCAAGCTGGGATAGTGGAAGGTGTCCCTGCCCATGGCAGGGGGTGGGGTGAGATGGGCTTTAAGGTCCTTTCAACCTAAACCATTCCATGATTCCGTAATGATTCAACTCCACAGCCCTCAAAGAGCCACACCTGCAGGCAGGAGTGGCCAGGTCAATGTGTCAGTGCATCCTTCAAGTGCACTATCACAGTCACACACCTCTAACCAGCCTCTCTCCACGCCTGGCATCAGCCTCCTGGGCAGTTCCAGCTGGAGCTGGCATCAGGGACACGTTCCTGCACCCCTGGGTGCCCTGCAGTAGGATCAGGCACGGGCTGAACAGCTCCAAGTGAAGAGCAGAGGAGAGGTGATGTGAGGTAACACAGAATATTTCTCCAAGCCCCGTGGTGTCTCTGGCAGCAGCCAGCAGCAGATTGCTGGGGAGGAGTATCAGAGCAAGGAAAACTGAGTGCCATTCCCTGAGCCTCCAGCAACGCGCAGCTTTCTCAACCTTTTGGATTTCTCAAGCCTGAGGTGGTGACTTTCAATAGCCTGGGGGATTCTTCTGTCAGCCAAGAACTCACAGGGATCCTGAATCCCAGGTTTTCTGTGCTTCAGGTGAGAGAACTGCAGGCAGTGGCCTCACCCCAGGCACAGGGATCGTGGTTTCTGGGAAAACCTCCCGGAGCATCTAAAGCTGTACTCCAGAGCCATCTGTTTTTCAGTACAGAACTAAGAATTCCACGAAAAAGAAGGGAAGGGAAGGAAAAGCTGGCAAATACCAGAGGTCTGGTTCATTTTCTCTGCTAACAAACAAGGGCATTGAAGAGGAGGGCTACAGCAAAGCTCCCAACCTCCTGCCCCAGTGAGGGGAAAATGCATCACACGAGACATAAACCCTCCCTTTCTTTCCAGGGATGAGCAAGGTACTCACTTTGGTCATTTTTTTCTCCACCAAACATTAATTTCCTAAGATATGCAGGAGTACAGGTGTCCTAGTTCTAAGTCTAATAAAACATGGTCCAAAAGCTGCCTCGAGAAACGAGAGACCCAGAGGGCAAAGAGTGATTTCTGAGGCTCAGAAATGGTTCCAAATCCACCTCACCTGAAAAACACACCCATATCAAAAGACAAGGCCAGTACAAAATGCACCGTGGAAAAAATTTAGCAGAGCAAATTTACTTGCTTGGACTCCATCAAAAGAAAATTTACTTTTGGCCTAATAAAAGTCTACAAAATTATGTGGCAAAGTCACATAACTGATAAATGAGTTTGCATGTCAGAAGACCTTGCCCAGCAAAAAAATACCAAATTGTGCCAGGGATCAAGCACCAGAGTGAACATTTCACATTTAAATCTAATCTGTGTGTAAAGACAGGCAGAAGTGTAATTAAAAACCCCAATAAATTATTAGCAAAGATTTTTCAGCGAGCTCTCCAGTACATTATACATTTTTAGAACTGAAAAGAAGGAAAAATTTAAAGGGCAGAAAGGAACGAGAGAGACACATATGTTGGATCTGAATCCCTCTCTACTTCAGTTTGAAATTCTATGAGATCAGAGGGCTCCCACATAGAACCAGAATTTGCACAGCCATGTGGTGTCTTTTAGCTGGTCTCAGTAAAGGAACAAAAAAATAGTCAGGCAAATACTTTTGAAAAATCTGAATACTGCAGAAGAACTTCTTATCAAAAGATGCTCTCAGCTCTACCAGGATTAAGAGGAAAAGAATTAATAATAAAAATAGACATCATGAACGCTGACCGGAATTCATCAGCATGATGAATTGCATGGCAGAAAAACCTGCCCCCCTTCCTGGCACTCCAGCTCAGAGCTGGAAAACTCTGTTCCTGCTTTCTGGAAGTCAGATATTCCACAGAATCCTCCCTTGGAGACGCAGAGCCCCAGATTCAGAGGCAGGGCTGTCCCACCAGAGCCTGCAGCAGAGCCAGGGGACAGCAGGGCTGCAGCCGCTGGGGCACTGCGCCCTGCAGGCCCTCCCTGCTCTGCCCACAGAGCTCAGAGCGCTGCTCGTGCTGTCTCTGCCTCAAGGTGAAGGCAGGTCCATGCACAGCTACTGCTGCCAGGTCCCAGATAAATCCTTCATCACACAGCTTGTGACAGCAGCAGAGCTGCCCCAGCCCCGGGCCCAGCACAGGGAGGACCTGGAGCTGCTGGAGAGAGCCCAGAGGAGGCACCAGGGGCATCAGAGGGATGGAGCAGCTCTGCTGGGAGGGAAGGCTGGGAGAGCTGGGGTTGTTCAGCCTGGAGAGGAGCTTTGGGGTGACCTCACTGTGGCCTTGCAGTGCCTGAAGGTACAGGAAAGGTGGAGAGAGATTCTTAACAAGAGTTTGGAGTGAGGGGACAAGGGGGAATGGCTTCAAACTGACAGAGAGCATGTTTAGTTTAGAAAGAAATCTCTCCCTGGGAGGGTGGGCAGGCCCTGGCACAGGGTGCCCAGAGCAGCTGTGGCTGCCCCTGGATCCCTGGCAGTGCCCAAGGCCAGGCTGGATGGGGCTGGGAGCAGCCTGGGACAGTGGGAGGTGTCCCTGCCCATGGCAGGGGTGGCACTGGATGGGCTTTAAGGTCCCTTCCAACCGAGGCCATTCCGTGACTGGAAGCTCCAAGGAAGCACAAAGATCCCTTAGCATTTAACTGGGACACAATCCCTCTGTCTGGAAACAACATGTGAATTATCATAAACCACAGAAACACCAAATGCCAAAGAAACCAGCACGAATGGGTCGGGGAAAGCTGTGGGTGGTCCCACACGTTGATGATCCCTGTGTGCAGAATGCAGCCCTGAGGGAGAGCAGGCTGCTCACCTGAGCTGCTCCCATTACAAATCAAAAGACTTTAAAAAAAAGAAATCTGAAAAAAAAATTTCGTTCAACCCTTAATTCAAAAGAATTAAGCAATGAAACCATGTAGTCCTGTCTCATTACCAAGAAAAGTGTTGGTTTTTTTCTCTTCTGGGGGAAGGAAGATTCTGAATACTTTTCCAGTTTTTGTGGAGAGTACATATTCACTATCAGACTGAGATTTTCAAGTTGTCATTATTTTCATATTCCTTTAATAATACAGAAGTAGCTAAAAATTGCCAAAACAAGCCCCAAAATCTTGTTAAACAGATTCACCTGCCACCAGCTCCAACTCCAAGCACTGCCCACAGCCTTCTCGTGCCACTTCCAGGAGAAGGAAAACCACCTTTTAAGTGTTATATTGTGTTTCAACCCAGCCTGAATTCCCACCAGGATTGGGGTCAGCCTGCATCCCGAGGCCAGGCTCCTTCCTGGAGCTGCAGCAGCTGATGATTCCTGCAACGGTCTCAGTGTTCCTGCCTGCACCCTCCTAATTCCTTCCACCCTCATCTCCAGCCTGCAGCAGGGAAATTCAAGGCATCACTGCAATATCCAGCTAAGCTCATATAAACAGGAAGGGGAAGGAATTTTCTATAATAAATAAATTAAGTTGCAAAAGAAAGCTGAAACCAGCTGCTTATCCCTCCCCACATATTAAGGCTGCTCTCCACTGCTCTGGAACGTATCTGAAGCCCACAGCAATGAAATTGTATGGATCAAATGTTAAATATGGATTAAATGTTAAGTCAAGTATTGTAATCAGATGCTGCCATTTAACTTACAATTAGAAAAAAGGTTGGTTCAAGGAAAAAAACCCAAAAAATAACCACCAAAAACAGGTGAAGAGCAGCAAATCTACACAGCCAAACCCCTTATTTTCCAAACTGAGAGTTCCTCTCAGAGAATGTTTTCAGTCAAGCCTTCTCAAGCACATTAACAGCTCTCATTTCCATGAACCCGGGGCAGGTCTGATCCCAGTTCAGCCCCAAACCCCCAGTGCTGATGAGCCCCTCTGAGAGCTGGGAGCTCAGGGAAGGGCGCAGGTGGCAGCGGCCGCTCAGCAAGGCCCCGGTGCAAACCTTTCCATGTGGAATCGTGGAATGGTTTGGGCTGGAAAGGACCTTAAAGCTCATCTCATTCCACCCCCTGCCATGAGCAGGGACACCTCCCACTATCCCAGGGCGCTCCAAGCCTTGTCCAACCTGGCCTGGGACACTACCAGCGATGGGGCAGCTTCTGTGAGCAACAGTTCCCCTCATGTCAAACGTGCAGGTGAATAGCAAAACAACCTGAAAACAAATCAAAATTTCACTCCACTACTCAGTTCATTTTTTGTTGCAGGAAGTCAGAAGAAAAAAAAAAGAAAATTCCAAAACCCAGCCCCTTCCCTGAAAGCAAAGCACCATGTGCACGTGGCTCCCAGCACTTTGAGAGGCACTGAGAAGGAACACCCAAACAACCCTCAGCCAGGGGGTAAAGGAGAAAATACAAAAGCTACAAGTTCAAAAAAAAAAAAAAAGGAGGAAAAAAGAGAATGCTGCTTCTGCTAAAAAAAGAAAGAAAAACTGCAGGCTGCCAACATCCCCAGCACAGCTCTGCAGAGGTTTTGCACTGCCTGGGAGCTCTGAGGGGCTCAGGGGGCTCGGGCCGGGCGCGGAGCGGCGGCTGCAAGGCCGGAGAGCTCCTGTGCCAGCGGTGTTTGGGACCAGATGGCTCCCTCTGTTTTCCCACAACACTTTCCTCTTCCCACTGCAGCCGTCTGCTCCCTTTTGGCAACAACTTCAGGTGCCAAGGGTGTACAGAACCATCTCGAGCTGCCAAGCACTGCACAGGCGTCAGCCAGGGAAAGAAAAGGAAAAGGGTGAAGGAGGAAAGGCCGAGTGACCCCACTGAACCCTCCTTTTGGCATGAGCCTGCTGCGTTCAGCCAAAATGGGTATTTTTATCCTGAACAGTCCATCTACCTACTTAAGTTTCTGTTTGTTTTATTTACAGGCTCTTAGTGTTGTCACACATCAAAACAAGCTGGCAGTGATCCCTAAGGAGTCCCCATTAGCAGCACAGCTCCATTATGGATGTAACATTTCTCTGCCATCTCCAAAATAAGAGGAGTCTTCAAACACCCACAAATTAGTTCTCACTGGAACAAGTCTCCATCATGAGGTGCACACAAATTCAGGCTTCAGAAGGTTTAAGAGCTCAAGCACCACCAGCCTTTTCCTGTGCCTGTTCGCCCAGAAGATTTTTAAGCACAAACAGGTGCACCAGCTCCAGACATCAAAAGTCAAAAAGGAAATTACCAATAAACATAAGTGGTTACACTTCAAGCATCAGGTAACCTGTACATTCAAAAATCATAAACCATGGGAGAGCAGACTAATAATTCCTCAAGGGAGATTCACTCAAGAGATCTGTAACAGCATTTGAGGATGAGGAGGTTCAGGAAATGTCGAACAGCAGTTGTGCACACAGAATGAATTCTGAATTAAATACATGGGTTTGTGAGGAACTGGAACTCACACAAGCAACTTCACCCATGGATAAAGCAATTAATGACTCAGCTGTGAGCTGAACACATGGTTTTGTGGGCATGAGACAGACAAACAAGTTGGCAACAAATGGGACAATGATTTCAGACTAAACTTTGGATTTCCAGTGCCAATCTGGATCTCCTCCACAAGCCTCTTCCACCAAGTCTTATGCTTACCACTCATGTACAACCACAACACAAGAAAACTGCCTAAGAAACCCTTTGCTGGATGAAGCTTTTCAGCTGAGGAGGCCTGAAAGACTCTCACCCATGAGCTGGAGAGAATCAGACTCTCAGGTGCCATGGGAACAGTGCCCTGGTGTGGGATGTGTCTCCTGGAGTGACTTAGGGGAGCTGAGGGCAGCCAAAATAAGGGCCAGAGAGGCTGCTGAGTATTTCCAAGTCATTAAGACAACCAAGTTTTCTACTATAATTAAATGCATGTTAAGGATGGGAACAGAGAAGCAAGAAGCATGAAAAAGGCTGATCCTGACCACTGCTGTAGAATCACAGAATGGTTTGGGTTGGAAATTACTTTCAAGATCACCTGTCCACTGGCAGGGACACCTTCCACTATCCCAGGGTGTTCCAACCTGGCCTTGGACACTTCCAGGGATGGGGCAGTCACAATTTCTCCAGGCAACCTGTGCCAGGGCCTCACCACCCTCACAAGAACTTCTCCCTAATCTCTGACCTAATCGTGCCCCCAGTTTATAACCATTCCCCACTGTCCCGTGGGGACCCAGCCATATAAAAAGTCCCTCCCCCCCCTTTTCTATAAGGCACTGGAAGGCCACAAGATTCTCTCCCAAACCTCCTCCCCAGCCCTGTGACCATCCCCAGGTACTGCTACCCCTCCCTGACAGCACCCAACCACGACGCTCTCAAATGACAAGCAGAGCTCGTTTGCTGCGATGCCAACACGAGAACAACTCACCCACAGCACTGAGGGCGTGCTTGAGCTCCAGGGTGAAGGCTGTGAGCGGCACCTCCTCGGACACCGGCATGATTGCCACCGTGGACAGGTTGCTGGCAGGATTCCCTGCGTCCCACTTGCTGCTGGAGCCGTGCAGCCCAAGAGGATGACCTGTGCACAGAGAGAACAGCTGCCATCAGTCAGCCAGGCTGCAAACCACGGATTGTCACCTTCAGGCAGCAGGGAAAGTGTCACCGTGTCACAGAAATGTAACACAAGCAGCACGGGAAAGCAGAGCTCCCACATATTTCATTTTAAGAGGATGAAGATCAGTTTCCATCATTTCTGGCTGCTGGTACAGCATATGTGGGTTGAAGTTAGGAAATGTTAAAAACATGCCAGGAATATGTTAAATGAAACGTGGATTTACCTGACCCAGGAAGACAAAGATAAAAGGCACTTAAAATCCCTTCACCACAACTTTGGGACTGATTTAGCCCACCAGAGGAATTAGCTTAACTAACAAAACCCCCAAACCTGCTGTCTGTACTAAAATATTCCAAAAATTAACAATCCTTTTTTTTTATGGCATTCCATAAAAAAGTAAGGAAGGAGTAAGGAAGGAGATACCTGTTTTCAAAAAAGCTCCTATAGAAAATGTGCATCTCCACCTGTCTTCCCTTCTCTTCAAGATGCAGAGCTTTACAGATATGGGCTTAGGAGTATTAAAATAAAATACAGAACCTCTGAAGCAGCAGCAAAGTACCTGGGAACTTTCTCTAATATAATTCGGTGAGTAAGGACGGAGAGTCTGGGCAGAGGAAAAGCAGTTTTTGAGAGAAATCTGCAATGCCTGTGAGGAAGATCAAGATCTTCCCAGACAGCTGAGAGCAGGTAAAGGTCAATGTTCTACAAACTTTTCTTATTCTGATACTCCTTTTTCTCTTTTGCTGAGCCTTCTCAGAAAATCTCACTCTGCTGCTAATGCCTGTCAACTCAGCTCCAAGTACACAAAAAATTTTGGATTTAAGTCGGGATTTCACATCCTGCTTATTTCATTTCACCCAGCAAAGGCCTAAGGTGTACCACCACGATAAATTCTTGAGCTGGGCATATGGAAATATTTGATATCCCCTGTGCAAGCCCATTCAAAGGCTCAATGCTGGAGTGACAGACCACTGCAGGACACAAAGAAATATCAGATAAACTTTTCTTGAAATATATTCAGCAATTGAGTTATTCACTTCAAATCTTCTAAAACAGCCCTGCACAGAACATTAAATAGTTTTCCCCCTCCTTTTGGTGATCTTCAAGAAGATATCTATAGGTTCAAACATGTTACACATCACAGCTCAACTCCTTCATCTCCACAGGCCCTTCCCTCCTCAGAACTTCAGTGGTGATTCTCTGATTGAACTCCTGTTACTCTCACTAATTTTCCTCCCACTTCCTCTGTTTCTCCCATTTTGCCCTGTTTCCCAGGCAGTGCAGGCTCTGCCCTGGGCCACAGGGGCATTTCAGTAGGCACAGAAGTTTAAGTACAATTATCACCAGGCCTTTGTGCTCAAGTGATTGCACCCAGAAAGCAGAGCAGGTGAAGAAGGAGCAGATTCCCTTCCCCAGACTGCCCTCAAACAGTAAAGTTGGTGAGCTTCATTTTCAGTCTCCTTGGAATTTGGCAAAACCAGCAACGGAAATAATTAAAACCCCCCAAACCAAACAAAACCCAAACAATCCTCAGCATCAAAGAGCCCCACAACACCCTCAGCAGTTAACGGGCATCTGCTTGCTTTTAAATGCTGCTCAAGAAAATTGGGAAAATTCCCTCCTACTCCCTTCAGTCAGTACAGAGACTTTGTGCTGGCGCTGCCACAAACACAAAGCTTCAGAACTAACCCATGGCAGGCCATTTCCTCCCAGACAATTCATTAAAATACTGCAAATACAGGCAATTTAAGTCAACCTTTGTGCTGCTGCTGCTCAGCACGGTGCTCTGACTCCAGCCCATTAGAGCTGCTGTTTCCAGTGCTCCCTTTACTTTGCTCTTGCAAGAAATTCCAGGGAAATTTCACTGCACAGAGGCAGAAACACTTCTCCATCTCAATTGCAAATCACTCCATCCCCACACCCAGTTAACTGTGCTCTGCCAAAACCAACGTGTACACAGACAGAATAAAATCACCATCCACGTGTGCCTACAGCTGTTACAGACCACAGAACTCAGACTGGTTTGGATGGGAAGGGACCTTAAAGCCCATCCAGTGCCACCCCTGCCATGGCAGGGACACCTCCCACTGTCCCAGGCTGCTCCCAGCCCCATCCAGCCTGGCCTTGGGCACTGCCAGGGATCCAGGGGCAGCCACAGCTGCTCTGGGCACCCTGTGCCAGGGCCTGCCCACCCTCCCAGGGAACAATTCCTTCCCAATATCCCATCCAGCCCTGCCCTCTGGCAGTGGGAAGCCATTCCCTGTGTCCTGTCCCTCCATCCCCTGTCCCCAGTCCCCCTCCAGCTCTCCTGGAGCCCCTTTAGGCCCTGCAATGGGCTCTGAGCTCTCCCTGGAGCCTTCACTTCCCCACGCCGAAATTTAGCAATGAATTTCCTTTCCAAGTATGCACTGCCTGTTTCCAAACGTAAGGATGCAAGTCTGGCTCCAAGGAAGCCCCAGCATCAATGGGAATAGTCCAGGAATGAGTCTCACCTCCCTGCTGCAGACTGCCAAGAATCTTCTCGCCCAGCAGGTGAATAAGTCTGGTCACAACCTGGGAAAGAAAGGGGAAAAAAAGAAACACTTAGGGAGAATGTACTGAAAGTAGAGCATCCACATGGAGACTCCCAAACTTTTAAAAGATATTCCCTCAAGTTGAGCCACACAGAGTCAAGGGTTTGTAGCTGTAGCTTCTTTCCTGGCTGTAATGTACGGTGACTGATCATTTGTCTTGATTTCTCCTACCTTGTTTTACTTTAATTTGGAAAACAACAAAACAAAACAGCCCCAGAATAGGCAGGATTTAACTTGCTTTGGGGAAAAAGAAAAAAGAAAAAAAACGGATTATTTGGGGAAACATGTCAAATTGCATTTTCAGCTCTCCTCATTTCTCTCTGCAGTGCACCTGCACCTCTAAGTTACTCTTGCTGCTCAGTGGGTGCTGCACCTTTTGTAGGTGCTCAAAAAGGTTCAAGTCTCTGTTCAGACCCTTCCGCAACCCTGGTGAATGGTTTAAAACATTTTGGGGGGAAAAAAAGGGATAAATACACCCCCTAAACACCTGCAGAATCACAACAAACTACCTAAGAAATTGCTGTCC
The DNA here is from genome assembly GCA_013400235.1 of Oriolus oriolus. Lineage (NCBI taxonomy): Eukaryota > Metazoa > Chordata > Aves > Passeriformes > Corvidae > Oriolus > Oriolus oriolus. Next base: position 478,231 of record VXBT01012261.1, on the reverse strand, counting down.
CACTCCAATCATGTTTGCCTGGTAATTCATGTCTGAAGGCACAGATGTTCTCCCAGCTGTTTTTCCAGCAGGACTCACATCAATATAAACTAATATTCCAATAGCCAAATGTATCTCCAAACTGACAAGCCTCTCTCCAACATGAACAATCAATAATTCCTGACAAGTGGGGTAGCAAAAGACTAATCATTGCAGCATCAAAAAGTGACAGACATGGAAAATGCAGCATTTATTCAGAAAGCTCTACACAGATGTTTTACCAAATAAGGAAAAGAGTTATTTAAATGCATTAAGAATTAATAGAGCAATCATTAAATACTCTCCCTCAGAAAAAGAATTCAAGGTCGAAACAGCTCAAGAGGACATAAAAGACCCCCAAAACCAAAGTTCTCCAAAGTTAACAAGCAAAACAAGCAGCAGCCAGGTTACCTGGACAAACACTGCTCCCGCAGGAACAGGCACTTCAGGATGCACCTTTCAAATAAAGGGCCATGCGGGCATCAAGACAGGTCAGGATGCCCACCTGAATCATTTATACATCTTGCTTTAATAATGAAATCTAATGCAGCAGATTGCCCTGCACTACGGAACGCTGTGTATGAAGCACTAAAATATCTTCAGTCCTCTGTGGGAAAAGGGGGAAGAGCAAACAGGAGGCTTCCAGCACAGGGTGACTTGTAGTGGAGCACAGATAAAAGCTAACCAAGGTTATTTCGGGAATTTCATAGCATGGTTTGGGGTGGAAGAGACCTTTAAAGCCCATCCAGTCCCACCCCTGCAGCGAGCAGGGACACCTTCCACTAGCCCAGGTTGCTCAGAGCCCCGTCCAAGCTGGCCTTGGACACTGCCAGGGATCCAGGGGCACCCCCCACCTGTCAGGGCAGCCTGTGCCAGTTCTGCCTCATAGCCATGACTGCAAGTTCCTGAAGATGCCACATCAACACCTCCTCAGTGACCAGGATAAACCCCCTGGAAGTGGCTCTTACTCGCCCCAAGAGCAGGCACAGTGTCCATGCCCACTGCCACGGGCATGGTGTGAGAAGGACAGCAGGAAAGCTCCCAGCCTCCTGCCTTACCCTGGAATCTCAGACAGGATCTAAAATGCTTCCCTTTTTCCAAAATACAACAGGATCTGATGATGACCCAACCACACAACTCGTTGCCACTTCAAGACCACCAAGCTCCAAGGCTCTGGGATTCCCCAAAGGCGCCGCATGTGGCTGCAGAAAACTGCCCCAAGTATGGTGAGAATTCAGGGAAAGAGGGAATTCTTAACAAAAATAGAGACTGACTGCCCTTGCTAAAGGAGATAATCTGCCCCCAGAGCACATTTGCTATACCCAGCTCACAGGCTTCACCTAAACCTGCAGCACCACAGCAGGACTTTGCTTCAGCAGTTTCGGGAGGTGCTGTGAACATTTTACACTTCTGAAGCACTTAAGCATCAGAATTTTAATTACTTACTAAAACCATCTCCTGTATTTATAACTTTTTCTGCTTTACAGGCAGCTAAGGAGAGCTCCAGCTAAGTTACAAAATATGTCCAAGGTTAATGATGGAACTAAGAATAGAACCTATTGGTCTCATTTTCCAGTTGGCTGCTCCTATTACCGGGAAATATTATTTGTCTTGTTTGCTGGAGCAAACCTTACAGCCTTGGTATGTATAGATAGGGAAAATTATTTCCCTGGTGACTTTGTACAACAAGCAAAGCTGCTCCCCAGAATGGGATGAGTCACTCTGTCGCAGTCATGGCAACGTCCAAGGAACATCAATTTGGGATCCGAGCTCAGAACTGAAATTTCCACAGAGTTTTATATTACATACGCCAGATATCCTTTCACAAAAAGGCAATGTTTTCCTCTAAAAGGGACTTATGTCCATCCTTCTGAGGGAGAAGTCAATACAAATCCCATCCCTCCATCGACAGCAGACCTGACCTGATCGACCCACAGCCCTCACTGTGCAGGGCAGCGGGAGCAGCTCTCCCCAGAGTCAGGGCAGCTGAGGAGAACTGAAAACCAACAGGAAAAATTCATCCTTCAGGCTTCCAAGCCCCTTTACTCTCACTCCCACACAGCAGCAGGGCACGGGAAGGAGCAGCAGCCTAAGGAACAACAAGGAAGCCAAGGGATCTGGGAGAGGACAGGAATGGCTTGGGCAGGGAGCAGGAGGAACGAGCAGGAATCAGCCCTTGGGCTAGGAGCAAAACGACAGGGATTGAAGGGAAACAGTTATTCCAGGTGTGTCTGGAGGAGATGGAGGCAGAAGGGCAGGTACAGGGTGGGTACCCCAGTGCAGGATCTGGGCTGTGACTCAGCAGTCCCTTAACCCTCCTGTTCAGCTGCATTTTGTAGGAATTCAAGGAGCGGCTCAGTCTCTTCTGCCAGGTGAGAAGCGACAGGACATGAGGAAACTGCCTCAAGCTGTGCCAGGGGAAGTTCAGTTGGATATCAGGAAAACCTTCTTCACTGAAAGGGAGGTCAAGCACTGGCACAGGTTGCCCAGGGCAGGAGTGGAGCTGTCATCCCTGGGAGTGTTCAAAAAACGTGTGGATGTGGCACTTGGGGACATGGGTTAGTGGTGCTCGTGGTGGTACTGGGGGAATGGCTGGACTTGATGATCTTGGGGGACTTTTCCAACCCTAACAACTCAAGGAAAGCTCTGGGAATTGGCAGTGAGGGTTTGGGCAGAGGGGTAGGGCAGGACCTGGACTGACCCGGAGAACTCAGCGAGTTTCCATCCTCTGGGGGTGCAGCCCCCAGCACTGCCCCGCACTCCTGAGCCAGGCACAGCCCAGGCACTGCTTTTCCCAGAGCCTTCTGCACCCCCTCCCATGGGAACACCAGTCTTTACCAGTCACAGTGCCAGAATAGCCCAGAACACTTCCCAGACATCTGCACAAGCAAAATTCTCTCATTCCCAGGGTGTCACCGTCACCCAGGGCTAGACAGCCTTCCCAGTCGGAAGCGTCTGCTGTGCTCATCCCCACGGCACATCCTGGATTTTACAGTCTCTTCTAGCACCCAGCCACCCAGCCCTGCAAACACCCCTCCTGCTGGCACAGGATCAGGCAGCTTCAATTTAAGGCTTGAAGAAAAATCTGCAGGAAGGCAGCGAGTTGGAGCCCAGACGGATCAAAGAACACCGGGAGGCTCCTAAATTAGGCGAGGATCGTTAATTGCCTGTAAAGCAAACGCAACTTTGGGACCTCTCGTGCTGGGGATGGAGCTGAGCTTGGTTTAGTTGGCGAGGAAGCTGAATTAATCCTTGGTCATGGTTAGGAACAGCAGCGGCAGTGAGTGCACCCAGCTCAATTAATCACAGTTAATCACAGTAACGAGCAGCGGAGCCGTGGATTGGACACTTGGCTGTCAGGACAGGTCTGCTCAGAGCTCCCCAAACTGTGCCAGGGAACGCAGCTTCCCTCCCACTGCTGCCTGCCCAGGCTGGGAGGTGTCACAGAGCACCTAAAGAGGCACTACAGGGCTCATGGAGCGAGTGTGGGGCTGTGGGGTCTGCCCAGGTCGGGGAGGTGACCGAGTTCACCATCAAAAATATCCCCAAAGCACACAGAACCCCACTCTCCTGAGCTTAAGCAAGAGTTTTCAGGCCAGAAGGTTGAAATCTGACCTTACAGGTCTAAAAAACAGAGTAAATATCCCTTTCAAAAGCTACTTGGGGCTCCAGGTACATCAGTGCTGTTTTTCAAGAGCCCCAGAGCCCCTCCAGCTCCCACTGCAAACACCAGCTCATAACCCTGCCCCAGGGCAGGATGTTCAGGTGAGACATTTCACAAGGGAAATGACCATTCCTCCTCCTCCTGCCACCCATCCCTTTTCAGACAACCCCCCCAGAACATTTTTGTGCAAGGAAAACAGGACAAAGAGTTTCTGTCTCTCAAGTGGTGTCGGAGAGCACTTCCCTCAGAACAATTCCACTGCTCTGACCCAGCTCACCCCTCACCACCTCATCTCCCTACAAACATCTCGTCTTCCTGGCTGTTTCTGGGTCAACTCCATCCCAGTGAGACCCACTGAGGCTCTCTCAGCACCCCAAAGCCCCAGATCTCTCCTGTCTAACGGGACAGTCTGTTCCTGCATCTGCTGCAGAGAAGGTTCTGGGAAGCCATTAATTTTCCCTCTGCTTAACGAATGTTCAATTTCTCCACAGACCTGCAGCCTCTGCATTCATGGCAGGGCAAGGCCTAAACACCACATCCCACGGGGCCGTATTTCCTCACTTTAGGATGATTAATTCCTGTTTCAAAAGCAGGATGTGGCCAGGCAGGATTTCAGCTCTGCTATTGATGGTGCTAGCACAGAGCTGAGTGCTCCATCCATCCTGGGGCTGAGGTGTTATCAGAGCACCACTTGCTCCACAGCCGCTGTAATTCCCACACCAAGAGGTTACAGTCACTCTGCAGTGCTGTATTTCCTATAATCCCTTTAAATATTTCAAACTATTACCTACCCCTGCTAATCTTCCAAGGCCGGGTTGTGGTTAAAGCTTTTGTTCCTATTCAACTGTGAAACTCAAGAGCTGATTTACAAAAAGCTCTTTTGAAAGTGATTTTCATGAGAATTCAGTTGGAAAATATTTTCCTATGGACATTTATTTTGTTCTGTGAATGCTATGGATTGCCTTGAAAACTGAATTATCTGCTGATAGACAACAACTATTCCAAAGCTTGCTTCCATCTTAGGTAACTTTTGATTTAGAGAAAATTATACCTGAAGTGAGCCTAGAAGAAACCTGGAGAGAGACTATTTTTAAGGGCCTGGAGGGACAGGACACAGGGAATGGCTTCCCACTGCCAGAGGGCAGGGCTGGATGGGATATTGGGAAGGAATTGTTCCCTAGGAGGGTGGGCAGGCCCTGGCACAGGGTGCCCAGAGCAGCTGTGGCTGCCCCTGGATCCCTGGCAGTGCCCAAGGCCAGGCTGGATGGGGCTGGGAGCAGCCTGGGACAGTGGGAGGTGTCCCTGCCCATGGCAGGGGTGGCACTGGATGGGCTTTCAGGTCCCTTCCAACCCAAACCAGTCTGGGATTCTAAATCAGGGAAAAATTTCACAAAATCAACACCAATATCCAAATTCACAGCAACAACTAATTGATGTAAGGTCATGAGTCCTACAAATCCCTTTTAGTTACAACAGCAGAAATACATAAAAACACACATAAGAAGAAAACACACAAACCCCAAATATCTACTGGTGCCTCCACAGCAGGGTATTGCAGAGCTTCACACCCAGATGTGATTTAGCTAAAGGACCTGTAAAAGGGTTTTGTGCCACACAGAGACCCTGTGAATGAGCTGCCATGAAAAACAGGCCTGCCAAGGGTTTTCTGTTGTACAAAATAAAAACAATCAGAGTAAAATAGTGCAAACAGCCATTTTACCCACACAAATCCACGGAACAGCTCCTGGGAGCTCTTTCCAGGAGCTGAGATTATCCTCTACCAGCTTTCTTAAGGGCTTTTTCTAAGGGACAAGGGAGGAGGAGAGGTAAATTAGATCCTCAGCTTGAATAAAACCAGGGTGTTATTGAAGCTTCACGTGGCCCCAGATCAGATAAGCACTGGCTTGTCCTGCAATCAGGGAGCTTAGCAAGGGGTCTCCGATTGAAACTTGCGATGTTTGATCAGCGCCGTGACAAAGCAAATCCTCGATGCTCCCTCAAACAATTCCTGGCACCTTTTCAAATGCTGCTGAGGCACACAGAGGAACTGAAGCTTTATCCTGGGGCTGTTTGAGCTTCTAACGCTTGGGATCAATCGTGTCTTGAAGAAAAATGTCATTCTGGCACTGGCAATGATTAAACTCCCCCTCCCGCCAGCCTCACTCAGTGACCACAGTGTTCCCACTGAATTCCTTCTCTCCTTTTTCATCCACTCCTCCTACAGTCGAGAAACATTTATTGGAATGGACCAGGAGAACAAATACAGAAAAATCCAGAAGCACAGCCTCTCCTGACCTGTTCTCCAGTGCCACACCAAGCTGAAGCCATGATGCACAATCTGCCCAGCTCCTGTGCGCAGCATTTTGAGAAGAGGGCACGTTACAGAGCTCACTTTGTAAGGCAGATAACCCCGGGGAAGGCTCCAGCCACTTCAGAGAGGCTCTGGTTCAAATACTCATATAAAGATAGCACAGCTCCAGTTGGAGATGGATGACGGGTTCTGAATATATTTAAACCCCAAGGGCAGGCTCAGAGAATTAAAAGGAAGATGCAGAAAAACTCTTTCTATTTCTCAGCACGCGTTTCCAGCACGCCAAAGGTTGTCTCACAGTTCAGCCCCCACAGCTCCCAAGCAGCTTCTCAGCACCATTTCCATCAGCAGCCAGCAGGTCTAAATTTCAAGTTAGAATTCTAAAAACTAACTCAGCTCAGGAGAGGCAAAGCTAATCTAGGAAATGTGATCCCAGCTCTGCAGCGATGTTGGAACATCTCTGTGATCTGCTCACAGATTTTTGTGCTCTCGCTGCTGCCTCGACGCTGCTTTGTGGTGCCAGGAATCGTGAGCTGGTTCCCTGTCCTACTTTCCAGAACTGAAGGCAGGGATGAAAATAGAAAGAATCAATTCCTTTCCACTCCTGCAAGGCTGGAAAGCTTCAAACAGTACCAGAAATGAGCACGGAGGCTGTCAGGGAGCAAATGCTCTGGCTGGCAGAGAGCCCTGAGGGCTGTGCTGGAGAGCTGGGGGCATCAGCATGGACAAAACCACTAAATTTGGCACCCCGGACCACTTTCCACTGGGAATGTCTAGGATGCCATATCCAGAGTGAATCAAGGTTGAGATGCTTTCCTGAGAAGCCAGACGATGTAGGCTTGACTTCTGCAGACTGAGCAAGATCTAGAAACCAACATCTGTCATTTCTGGGCACATAATCTGAAGTTTTGGCTGTTATTTATAACTGAGGTCAGACTCCCCACGCTCACCCATCTGTTTCAGCCCTCGGAATAACCTGAGCTATGGTTGGTCACGTGGAAGATCCCAGGAGAACAGCTCCTGTCTCTCCCAGGACCAAAGCAGCTGTCCAGGAGACAAAACAGAAGGCAATCATACGGATCTTCCCCAAGGGTCAGCCATTCCACTTCTCCAGATTGCACATTGCAGCTCAAAGAACTGGAATTACTGCCTGGACTAACAGAGCACGATTTCCCTCATTTCACACAGTTCTCACTGGCAAGCACCACCCACGTCCTACAATTTTCTTACGCACCAGGTAATGTTTTCTTACAATGCATTCCAGAGTTGGAACCCTTCCTGGATCACCTACAAACACGGCATGGCTGGGGAGAAGTCTGCAGGATGGAGTCCTCCCACCAACTCCTAAAATTAAAGGGTTTTTCACCCTTCATAGGAACTGTCTGGAGCCTCCTCATGAGGGGGCAGCTCCAAACTCTGCTCTCTCAGACAGTGACAAGATCTAAGGGAATGGCTGGAGCTGGGCCAGGGCAGGCTCAGGCTGAGATCAGGGAAAGGTTCTTCCCCCAGAGGGTGCTGGGCACTGCCCAGGCTCCCCAGGGAATGGGCACGGCCCCGAGGCTGCCAGAGCTCCAGGAGCGTTTGGGCAGCGCTGCCAGGGATGCCCAGGGTGGGGTTGTTGGGGTGTCTGGGCAGGGCCAGGAGTGGGATTTGATGATCCTGGTGGGTCCCTCCAGCTCAAGATGCTCTGGGGTTCCAAGATTCTGTAAAGCTCAAGGGTAACAGAGAGGGAAATCTAAGCTGAGGAACTGCCCAGTTTTTGGCTGTTAACACACACACACACTGCTTAGGCTTTACAAAAGTTCCCAAGAGGAGCACCAAAAAAATCCAGTTCTCTCTTGAACTAAGAGAGGATTTCACCTGACTCAGGGGACCAGGGGACTGTTTGATATTATTGACCAAGTGAGACTCATGCCAATGTACCCTCACCAGGCAGTGCAGGGCCATAGAGCTGATAGAGGCAGAGCTGCTTTTTGTCCTGTGTTTTTCTGCTTTGCAGAGGGAAATCCTCCACCACTCTGCTGAATCACCAGCCAGCTCTTGCTACCCAGTCAATTATTTCAGAACTACTGCACCTGCTATCCCTTCATTACTTTATTACTTCTGCTTGAATGGGGAAAACAACATCATAAACCCTGCGTATAAATCACTCTCCTAGAGTAACAGCCAAGAAAATAGGACAGAGAGAATTCATTTGGTCCATCTCTCTGCTCAGCACTGAGCATTACGCCACTGATCATTTTGGAAGAGGTTATAAAAACAAGTAACAATCCTTTAGTCTTTCAGGGGAGCAGAATGAGCTTTTTCTCACTACAACTGCTGCCATTTCAGTTCAGTCCCAGTTGCTGTGTTCCAGTATGGTGAGCAGCTTCTGCCCTTTCCAGCACAAGACAACTTTATACATCTGAAAACAGCTACCACGTCTTCCCTTAACCTTTCACCAGGCTTTTTATCTTTATAGGTCAGTATTTCTAACCAGCACTCAGGTGCCTCCTTGTCCTCCAGACTCCCTTCCTTTGGTCTGCCTCTGCCTTCAGATGTGCTGCCACAGGCTGGTGCTGAAGCTTTTCCAGCATCAAGGAGAATGTCAGGATTTCTGCACTCCAAAAAACATTCTGATAGCATAGTTTAGGGGGTACTTTTTGCAACTGCATGACACTGTCCAGGCATGGGCAGCTTTTGATCCTCTAGTGCCTGGATTCTTTTTCTAATGAAGTGAACCAGCCCCTGTCCTCTGCACACCATTTATCAGTTTCTAGCTCAAGCACTTCTCTCCAGTAAAATCCTTTTAGGTTTACTTTGGATGTTCAAATTGTCTCCCAACTTTCTACCCTAGAGTTTTGCTCCATCACTTAAATTCTCTCTCACTTCTGTCCTTCCTCTCTCACCTGCATCCAAAGCAGTGTGGGCAGCAGGGGAGGGGGATTCTGCCCCTCTGCCCCCTCAGCTCAGACCCCACCTGCAGAGCTGCCCCAGCCCCGGGCCCAGCACAGGGAGGACCTGGAGCTGCTGGAGAGAGCCCAGAGGAGGCACCAGGGGCATCAGAGGGATGGAGCAGCTCTGCTGGGAGGGAAGGCTGGGAGAGCTGAGGTTGTTCAGCCTGGAGAGGAGATTTGGGGTGACCTCACTGTGGCCTTGCAGAGCCTGAAGGTACAGGAAAGATGGAGAGAGACTCTGTCCAAGGGCCTGGAGTACCAGGACACAGGGAATGGCTTTCCACTGCCAGAGGCAGGGATGGATGGGATATTGGGAAGGAATTGTTCCCTGGGAGGGTGGGCAGGCCCTGGCACAGGGTGCCCAGAGAAGCTGTGGCTGTCCCTGGACCCCTGGCAGTGCCCAAGGCCAGGCTGGATGGGGCTGGGAGCAGCGTGGGATAGTGGGAGGTGTCCCTGCCATGGCAGGGGTGGCACTGGATGGGCTTTGAGGTCCCTTCCTACCCAAACCATTCTATGATACAGCCAAAAAGAGAACACACAAGGACTCTGAAATCATATTAAAATATTTTACCTTAAATTCTTAAGAGAGTCTGAAGGCATTAACTGCATAAATCACCTACATAAAGTCTATCTTATGTTCCTCTTTCTATTTCTAGTAGGGTTCTAAAATAATACCACAGAAAAAAAAAGTAAGTTCTCACATTTTTTATACCAGTTTAACATCTACTTAGAATTTGGAGACCTCAAACAGCAGCACAAACGTGTCTTTCTAACAACCTGTGTTGCAACACATTTCCTTAAAATATCTATTTTAGTATTTTGTTTCATTGCAACTAATTAGCCAGACTATAGGCAAGTCTAGGGAAAACTAACTCCATACTGAAAAAGGTCAGGAATTTGAGGCTGATGGGCTCTACTCTGTAGACATGGGAAGACATTTGAATTCTATTACAAATAAATGTTTTGAATTGTGCTATAAATGTAACACTCAAGCTCAATTTTAACCGCAAAGCAAAGAGATTCACAGCTCCACAGAGATCACTGTTCAGGGGACAACAACTCTGCCAGCTGGCAGAAAGGGAAGAGAGAGAAAAGAGACACTGAAATAAATTGCTGCCCCAGATAAAGAGGCAGAATTAGAACCCAGCCTCAGTGCAGAGCAGTCTTCAAGGCACTGCTCAATGTTTAGGCCAGGCTGGAGGGGCTTGGAACAACCAGGTTAGGGGAAGGTTCCCTGCCCATGGCAGGGGGTGGAACAGGATCAATTTTAAGGTCCCTTCCAACCCAAACCAGTCTGGGATACTGGTAATTTACAGTCTCTATGTTTACCAGGTACATTTAAAATCATCCACTACACAAGCAGAAAGGTGGGTTTGAATCCTCCCTGGGTCACTGCCTCCCTCCTGCACCAGTCACAAGGACAGTGATGGCTGACAGCAGCTCCACAGTGGATGTCACAGGTTTGGGATGTCCCCAGTTTGTGGGGAGCTCTGTACTGAGCTCCCAGTTCATGAACCTGGGCAGGGAATCACATTAAATAACGAGGAATAAACTCACAGGTCTGCTCAAGTGAGCTCCAGGGACCAGAAGTGCCTTAATAATCCCCAACAGAAGTTCAGAAACACTTCAGCAAAAATAATGCCTACAGGGAAACCAGGAAGATTATTTTTCACTGACATAACTTCTGAACACTTACTGCCATAATTAAATTCTCCTGGCAATAATACAGCTAAAACCTTATAGTTTTGGTACTATGAAAATGCCTGCATGGAGGCTTTATATTGTATAATTAAAAAAAAAAGTTATTATAGGTGCTAGGAAAGCAAGAGAACACAACTATTTAAATTAGGTGTATTATTTCTGCAGTACTTTTTTTTAAAGAAATCTGGTAAGAAAAAAAGTCTAGGTCTTAAAGACAGCAAAATGAAAAATCAGAAATAATTTGAAGTAACAGCATTAAAGAATTGCCTTTAAGGCCAGTGCAATGATTTAGTGCTTAGTATAATGTCCCTGATGCACTTAGGGACAAAGAATTAAATTTCAAGTCCGTCAGTCTCCAAATTTGCAGGAGAGAAATATAATGTCAAGTGAATTAAAGAAGATGGATGAGCTGATGGATTCAAAGGGAGCAATCAGAATCTTCAGGACACAGACAGATCTGGCAGCTGCAGAATTAGGATTGACAACCTAAAATGGCAGGAAGAGGGAAACCAACCCCCAAATATCAAAGCTCTGCAGATAAATGTACAGAGAACCGAGGGTGGACTCTGAGCCCCAGTGAGGAGGAGGAGGAACCAGAAACATTTTTAAAGGGATTTTAGAAGCCAAACTTCCATTTCCCATCAGCAGCACTAAGTGATTTCCACTTTGCTAACATCCTGCATTGAAGTGTCACCCCTCCCAGACACACAAAGCAGCCCTGCAATAAAAACCTGCTCCAACTGATCAGAGGACAGAGCAAGGAAAGCTGGTGGAAGTCTGGGATGGATCCGCTCAGGCAGACAAGGAACACACGATGTCTTCTCAGAATGCATCACTCACACAGAAGGGACAGAGGATTTGGTGCTAATGGGGAGTTTGAGCCCCTCAGGCATCCTTTGAGAGAGACAGGAAAATGCTTTTAATTCCCTTACCTGGGGGAATTTGCGCTTGATGGAGATGAGAGCCCCCTCCGGCAGCTTGGCGAGCTCCGAGTCCCGCACCGCGTGCACCGTGGTGGCTCTGGGCTGGTGGGTCAGGGCCTCCACCTGCAACAGGGACAAAGCATCAGTGAGAACCCACAGCCACCACACACCGGGATGAAGGGACACAACCGTTCCCAAGAGCAGCTGGAGCAGAGCCCTGCCTGTCCCAGGGGGTCTCACCACAGCTCTGCACCCCAAACCCCTCAGGCACACCCTCTGCCCGGGGCAGCTGCGGTTTCTCCCAGGAGCAGAGCCCACAGCCCCACAGAGCCCCCAGAAGGTTTCGTCTGAGTTTTGGCAGCCTCACACTCGGAGCATCTCCAGAGGGAGAGAAGGAGCTGCTCCCAACCCCTGCCAGGACAACCACCAGGGTGAACTCAGCACCACAGCAACCCGGAGAGCTTTTCACCCCTCAGTTCTAAAGGTCATGAAGCCATCTAAGAGCCAGGAAAACCCCACTTCTCTGCTGCTCCCTCTTTCCTCAATGCCACCCTGAAACACTTTCATTTTACCTCTGGAAGCTGAATGCCAACAACCTTGAAATAACTGAGAATTCCTAAAAATTAAAACAAGGGGTGAGAGCAGGCTGGGTGGGCCTGGAGCAACCCAGGATGGTGGAAGGTGTCCCTGCCCATGGCAGGGGGTGGAATGAGACAAGCTTTAAGGTCCCTTTCAACCCAAACTACTTCGGGATTCTAGGGGCAAATCAGCACATTTGGGCCAAAAATGAGCATTTTTTCCATTATTTCAATTTTTTTTTTTTTTTTTTTTTTTTTACATATGCATGTTTGCCTGTGCTGTGTAAACAGGAATCCCTGAATGGGTCAGGCTGGAAGGAACCACTGGAGCTCCTCCAGTGCCACCTCCCTGCTCAAGCAGGGTCCCCTGGAGCAGTCACTCAGGATTGTGCCCAGACATGTTTTGGGTATCTCCAGGCAAGGAAAACCTGTTGCAGAACACACCTCCCCAACCAGTGCCCAAGTATTTAACCAAGAAACATCTATTTTATCAACAGTATTAGTATAAAGACAAAGATGGCGACACAAAGAGAGTTAACACAGAGATTTTCTGCTTTATGGAGAGAATCTGCCACCACGTAAACAGCCTGGGGTAAGAAAAGTGAAACGCAGCTGCTGCCCAAATCCCCACCTGCCCCAGACCTGCCACTGCCTCTTGTGCTGTTTGGAAATGCAGAAATCAAATTCCCTGCTGAAATATCTTCCCATGGCCAATGAGTTATCCTGCCAGGAGACACAGCATCACTTGGAGCTACAACCTTTAATTGCTTAGGAACAGCCTGCTGCTCCATTTTGGGAGTTCCGGAGTTCCAGCAGCAGGCAAGGTTTATTGAACTTAAAATCCATAGATCAGCCATTTCCAAAAAAATGGCTGTCACTGCAGCAGCTGTAATCACTGAGGTTAAAACACAAACAGAAAAATCCCTCCCTCACTGCAATTTACTCACACTTTGGATCAAAGTGAACATGACTTTGCATTTTTAATTTTCCACTAGAATAAGAAATAAATAATATATCAGCTTAGAGATGTTTGGGCTGTTTAGAGGTTGGGGGGTTGATGGTTTTATTTGTTTGACTGATTTTTGGGGCTTTTTTTTGGGCTTTATTTCAAAGCTTATGTCGACAGCAAATTCCAACAGAAGCAATTAATTCCTCACAGAGCTAAGGGCTCAGACACACAAAATGAGCACCAGATATAAAATAATAATAATAATATTAATAATTTAATAGTATTGATAATAATAATAAATATAATGCCCTGGGCAAAACACCCAGCTCAGTGACCCCACTTCCACCAAGATCCCTCCTTGGAAGGCTCCATGTGCACAAAATGGACAATCCAGCCAACCAGAACATCTTGAGCGCAAAAACTCGCCATTAGTCCAGAAAACTGAGATGAACTTGCCAACATTATGTTGAATTTCACCAGCACCAACTGCTCTGCACGGAAAACTGCGCAGGGAAATTTAAAGCACCTTCATTTTGCAAGCCCCAGCCTTTGTTTTTTGCTCAGGTTCCAGGGATGTTTTGTTCTGTCATCACATTTTAAAATAATTACATAGAAGGGCAAAAAAACCCCCAATCATCTTTGTACATACATTTATGGAGAAACAAACCCCCTTAAGGCTCCCCAAAGGGCTGTATAAGATGTTCTGTTTTATCTCTCTCCCCTATTACCAGCTTTTTATCACAGGTTCTTGGTTCTGTAATTTACCTTCCTCCTCCTGAAAGCAGGTTAAGTGTTTCAGCTGTTAAAATAAAACCTTTCCTCTCAGCCAGGCACCTCCTGACTGAATTTAATTTGTATCAAGAAGAAAAACACTCAAAGTGTCCAAGATCCTTTTCCACAATTTCTGTGATATATGAGTGCATAAAATTAACTGTGCTCCAAGGGGCTCCTGAGCCTTTCAGAAAAGATAAAATTTGTAAATTTGTAGAAAAGGGAATTAAATTTTAACTTTAAACACAGCCTCAAGGAGGGTTTTTTAGCTCCAAACTGTAACTTTGTCTTTTTGACAGAGCAGAGGGCACAGGGTGACCTTTTCCAAACCTCCTTCCCAAGGAGCCATTCAACTCTCCAGATTTGCAACACCCCCAGTCCCAGAGACCCCTGCAAGTGCTGACTGCAGTTCCCAAGTGATTACAGAAATTGGATCTTGGACTGTTCTTACATACAGATGCTATGGAAATCTTTGATACTTTCATTTAAATACACACCAAAATTCCAGCACAGAAAATATCTGGGTCCCAGACACTGTACACAGGGAAATTCAAATTGTGCTGTCCCCTTGGGTATAATAATCTGAGTTCCCAATCTCTACATTTATTAATAATCCCAATTATTCACTTATTAATTGTCCCAGAGCAGCTGTGGCTGCCCCTGGATCCCTGGCAGTGCCCAAGGCCAGGCTGGACGGGGCTGGGAGCAGCCTGGGACAGTGAGAGGTGTCCCTGCCCATGGCAGGGGTGGCACTGGATGGGCTTTAAGGCCCCTTCCACCCCAAATAATTCTGGGATTCAATAATTAATGAAATAGTTCCTCTCCAGTGAAGGGCGAGGGCTCTCATTTGGATCATCTGCAGGATTATTCTCAACCTTCACCTCATTCTCCTCTCATTCTCTTCACACCCTGTGCTTTTAGAGCCTTTTTTGCACTGGTTCTACATTTCTTGCACATGGAAATCTGCCAAACCCATTTTGGTTTTGCCTATTCCTACCTCCTTTGGAGATCAAAAACATTCTAACATTGAGTCACAGTTCTGCCCTGAAAATAACACTGGTTTACTTCGTATTTTTATAATAAACCATTTGAGATATCAACTGTTCAGAGATTCAGATATTTTTCTTCTTGCTTAGGAAAAACCAGAAGCCTCATGCAATATGAGTATTTAAAATCATTTCAGCCTTAAGCCATATTCAAATTCCTGGCCTCCTCTGCCCAGTGAACCTTTTGAACAGGTTTTCTTATTTTTCCAGGTTTGTAAAAGTACAAGACCCAGAGATCCAGCTTGAACTTGAAAATGAACAAAATCCACTTGTGATCAGAAGACCATAGGATTATTTCCTTGGCCATAAAAAGAGAAATTTAACATTCTGATCACCCACCACAGCTGCAGCAAACAACACAAAACCACCTCCACAATAACATTAATAACCAAATGTTTCAAGAAATAGCATTATTATCTTTCAGATCTTATTGACCCCAACTGGGGAGAGCGTTTATTTATATATTTGGTTTCATAATCACCCAAGGCTCTCTCTGGAGCTCCTTCCCAGACTACCATTAGCATCACTCATTCACACCAGCATGAACACAGCCACAGCATTTGCTCCAGTGCAAAAAAGAACCAGTGGAATCTTTCCCACTTCTCTTCAAACTCAAACCAACACAACCTTTTTCTTGCTCGAGGCAATTTGTACATCTCTGTTCTACTCGTGTCACATCCATTCCTCCTCCTCTTTCCTAACAAGCTTCTAAATAAGTTCCACCTCACTGCCCATTTTTGGGCTTCTCTTTCAGTTTCCTGCATTTGCCATTGCTGCTGTTCCTCTCTCCCTCCGAGAATCCTCCACTTTTCCTGGAGTTCACCGAATGCTGAGCCCACCACATCCTCTGCTCCACCTGGACTGGCTGCTCTTCTCTTTGCCACCTCCTTATCTGGTGGTGTTTGCAATAAACTCAGCAAGCCCACATTGCAGTGCTAATTTCACTTGGAACTGCATCTCTCTGAAGTCCTGCTGTGCCTTATTTTAGCAGCCCTACAAAAATGCTGAATGTTCCCTTCGCCGCTCTCCCATCTCCAGGGTCGACCCCTTGGCTCCTCATCCTCAAAATCCCTCTCTATCTCCAGCCCACCCCCAGAAATCTGTCATCCATCACTGCCTTTACTTCCACTCCCTCTAAATCGAGGGAATTGCACAGGAACAGCATCTCAAATGCTGGAACAATTTGAGTCAGGGAGCACAGAACCATTTCCAGTGTTACACACACTGTGGTTCTTGTAACTAATCACGATATGACCATGGCTGAGGGCCCTCCTGCACTGTTGTGGTTCTGCTGCTCCTAACACTTAAAAAACAAATAAAACCACCCCAACCCCCCTAAAAAAAAAAACCTAAAAATAGACCTGTGCTCTTTGTAGTGTTCCAGTTAATTCTGACAGAGAAGGGTGCAATCGAGTGGAAGGGGCAGAGGGATGGAACTGGATGAGCTTTAAGGTCCTTTTAAACCCAAACCAGTCTGGAATTCCATGATTCCCACACCTTCTCTTAGTTCAGTATTAAATAGCGACAAAAGCGGGTTTTGCTGCCTCCATCCCGTACGATGCACATGATTCACAACCCTGCCTTACAAGCTCTTTCTGAAGGAAAAGTGTTGCTGTAAATCTTTTACAGGGAGGGGAAAAGCAATTTATACTCTCACGACCTCTTTTGACTTCATTTCCAACAGTCATTCCTGACAGTTCTTTACAGCTTTCCAAATTGCACAGTTGGGAAGTAAAAACCAGCAAGTGACATATTCTGTGAGCTGGTCTAAGTACAAATTCCTTTCTGAGCTGCATTCAAGAAATCACTTTATTTGCTTAACTTTTGGTGTGTGCACAGCCCCAGTGTGATGAGCACAGTTATTCTCCTGCTCAGGCTTCAGCATCTCTGAGACTTCCTGGAGGAAACTGGGGCTGGTGTAGGGCAGTCAATTTGCTGGCAAGAAAAGGTTGCTCCCCCAGACAAATTCAGCCTCAGTCTGACAAACTGCTGGGTGACTTTTCCCAAGTCAGCAGCCACTAAAAACGCAAATTATTTCCCAGTAGTTTCTTGTGGAGATTATTTCTTTTCAAGTGAGATTTCAAGCAGATCTAGGCATGAGGAGACACGTCCAGTGCAAATGTTCCCAGCCACAGGCGTGTTCTCCCCAGCCAGGAGCACATTTATACCAGTGGCTCTTCCCGTGCATTCCCATCCCATCCATTCTGTGACATCCATTCCTCAGTTCCTCTTCATTGTGGCCACTACTCCAACCAAGAATCTGTCATCCTCTCACACATCATATTTCTTCCTCTCCCATCGATTTTTCCTTGCTGCCAGCTCACAAAAAGCAGGGATCTCTCCTCAGCAAGGGAGCCCTCCCTCTGGCCCCTGTGCTGACACGATGCAGTCAGAGCACACAAGCGAAAGATCAGTTACAAGGAGATCCTGGGAAGCAGGGCAGGACCCCAAGGATTATTCACTTATGCAGTTTAAACTCTTCATTTTCTAAATCCTCCTCCATGACAGCCACAATCACTGTCTGGTAATTAGCCTGATGCTTGTATTGTCTTCTCTTCAGCACTGGCTTGGCTCCCCCCACGAGCATCAAGGGAGCAGGGCCTGTCCTCACAGGGTGCAGCCCCAGACACAACGGGGTGACACTGGGGGTGCACAGACACCCACCTCCCCTCTGGAAAGACCACCTGCCAAAACCCCATCACTCCATCCTGAAACACCCACCCCAAATCAGGCCAGGCACTACACAAAGCCACCAGCTCACCCCAGGGTGCTGGGCAAGGACACAAAGGACACGGATGAAAGGACACGCACCCGAGGAGGGGTAAGGAGAAGAAATATCAACACTGACACCTGCTGCTAGCTCAGGAGGCTCTGGAGAAGGGACAGGCAGTGAGGCAGCTGACAGGTAGCACACCTGCATCTCAAGGCCAACACCAGCACTGGAAGAGCACAAAAGAGCCACCTGTGGATTGCCACAGCAGTGTCTTTGTCTATGCAAGGGCAGGAGCTGCTGCTGCAGCTGAAGCCAGTGAGGCAACACCATCAATGTTACACAAAGGGCAACCAAACACTACATGGAACATTGGCTTTTTCTGGCTTCAAAAAGCTGCCCTCAGACCCTTCTCCAGCTCATCTGCACCTGGGGCAGCACAGGATGCTCATCTCAACAGTGCTTGCTCCAGCCCCAGCTCAGACGGACCTGAAACATTAATTTGTTTGTATCAGAAAAGGACAAAGGAGGAGACACTGCTGGAAGCAGTGAATGAGTGGGAAGAGCAACCAGACAAGCTGCAAATCGATGCTATTTGTGGGAGCAGTGCCAGTGGATGAACTCAGAACACCGTGTACTCTTCGAAGTTGTTCTAACAACCACCTTCTGCAATCTCCTGTGTGCCAAGTTAACCCCGTGACTGAGGACACCCAGCCCTTCTGCTGTGTGCAAAGAAGAATCCAAACCTCCCTCTCTCATTTTTTTAATAGATAAACGTATTAAAAAAACATGAAAGACTTACACACGCTTGTGCATGTAAGCCTTGTGTATCTATACGTGGCTATGTGCAAGTGTGGATCTAAAATATAGGTAAAACTTAAGTAAGGCTGAGCTTGCTACCTTTTGTAATTAGGGCAGGTGCAATCATGCTACAGGTTCTCCCCAAAGCACTGAACCTGCACTTTGTAGCAGTGCAATGACAGTCCTGTTGCAGCAGTGAGCATCATTAAGGGACAGAAAAGAGGGAGAATAAAGCTGGGAAGGGAACTGGTAACAGCCCAGCCTCCTGTATTTAAGTTTTACTCCTTATATACGCGTGGCTATAGAAGAGATTTGAAGTTTCACGCATGTTTTGCTGCCCTAAATTCAACATTAGGGTCAAAATACCACCAAAAACCATGTCAGAAGCCACCTGAGATACCCAAACCAAACACCCACCAAAACCATCACATTTATCCAGGTTGCTGGAAGAGGATCTGCAAGTACAGTGCCCTGGGCAGGCTGCTCTTCTGAGCAGTTCCAGAACAGAAAAAGAGAGAACAACCCACGACGAGCTGCTCAAATACTTTCCTAGAAGGGAGAGAATCCAATTGCTTTCGACTCACCTTCACACAGGAGTCCCAAACTTGGCTGGAACTTGCATCAAGACTCTTCCCCCACAAATCCTTCCTGTCACCTCCACTGGACTCTCCTCCCACCACTCACTGCCCTCCAAGCATTCTGGTGGCGATGACAAGGATCACACTTGTCCCTCTCTCTCCCAGTAGCTTTTATTTAATGATGCTTGCCAAAAAGGGAGAAAAACAAAAGTTCTATCAAGGAAAACAAAACTTTCTTCTGCTATCAACAGCCTTGTTCATTTGCCAGGGTTAAAGGGGATGCAATATTGACCTCTGCTGTTCCCCAGCCAGCCTAGTTCCACATGGCATCCCTCAAAATGGAAGGGAGAAAGGAAAAGGAGGCAAGGGAAGTGAAAAGCTGTCCTGCAGGGGATCAGGAGGTGTATCAAGAGTGAGCTGATAGCCGGACTTAGCAAACATTATCACAAGGGAGTTCAGCTGGAAGCAGGAGGGAGACACAAAATATCTCAAGGAATGACAGCCTAATGCATGGAATCACCTGTGTGACCCAGCAGGTCACAATTTCCATCACTATCTGCCATCAAAGCTCCTCATACTCTCCAAAAAGAACGTGGCCTGGGACATAAAGCACATCAAGCACTCTGCAGTGATATCTGAGGCAGCTCCACAGCCAAATGCCTTTCCCACACACCACAAATCCAGATAATTTAATGCCAGATCCTGTCAAAGTCGTGCTGTGGTTTTGCCAGCCAGACAGGAGAATGCTGAACTGCACCACAATAATTTGCAGTTTTGGGTGATCTCCTGCCTTCAGCAGCTGTTTAGAACTTGAGGCAAGCAAAGGTAAAAAAGAAATTGCTGTGGATAAAAAGAGTAAGTAGCTGTAAAGAGTCTGAAAAATAGACAGCACTCAGCAGCTTCACTCAGGGAAGGAAGTGAACCCTCGTAGAACCAAGGTTTGTTCAGACGGCTCAGATCAGTGATTTGGGTTTAACAAAAACACTCTCAGGATGGGCTTGGAAATCAGGACACAGCTCATTTCATCCTGACACTAATTCAGCTGTGCTAATGTGAACTCCTTCCTCAGGGCTTCCTCTGCCTCTCTTTGGGGCTGGTAAATACTGGGGGTTTGCTGTTTGTGGTTTGGGGATTGGTTGCTTGGGGGTTTCACTGGATGGTTTGGATTTCTTTTGGCTTTGTTTTTGTTGGTTGTTTTAAATACGAGTTCACACCTAAGATGCTGCTAGGAAAAGAATAATTTTTAGTAATGTATTACCAAGAGAGAGAGGAAAAGATGAAATGAGAACAATCCCTTTCAGGGCCATGTCTTCCAGTTCTGTTCCTGAACCTCATCCACCTCCAATTCCCACAGCTACGGGCTGTGCACAGTGTGCCTGAGGTGACAATAATCTGAAATAGCTCTGTAGTATCTTACAGCTTCAGCAAATGAAGTAGCCATGGTTTGACAAAAATCACAAAAATGCAAGGAACTGGCAAAAAAATTCACATGTTTAAAAAAGGCAGAGCAAAGCAGCCTTGATGTGGAGGGTGCAGTGACATTCAGCTGGCTTTGGAGCTGCCTGATAACATTAATACTGATAAAGAACAAAAGCCTGACAAGTGTAATCCTGATACTTCCTTTTGTGTGATTCCTTTGAGGATTACACAGCAATTAAAGATTTCTAACAGTGTTACACTTCCAAAGGACAATGCTCCAATCCCCTGAGGAAATCATAAGCCATTTACAGATTCTTCTTGGGTTTCAACTTTTTAGAGAGAAAAAAAGCCATGGGCATTTAGCTGTCTTAATTAGATGAACAGCTTAACATCTGAAAATATTTAAAATGTCTTATTTCTAGAATGTAGAACATGATTTCCTGCCCAGCAGGACCAGTGTGCTGCAGCACTGGCAGCTGAAGGCTTTTTCTGCAACTTACCCCTGTGTTACCAGAGTCAGTGCACAAATGCCTTTCTGCACTTATTCAGCAGTTTCTCTACCCAAAAGTGACTGTGTGTAGCCCTCCTGATAAGAGGGACATTCTGGTTGGTAAACAGAAACAGAAAAGGTCTTGAATTAATCAAAATATTGCTGCAACTTCCCCCCTCAGCAGGTATTTTTGAAAGCTGACTGGTTTCTGGTCAGACCCTGCACACAACGGTGTCCTGGGAGGTGTTTACCAGTAAACCCAGCTCTACACCACTCAAAAGGCCAGCTCTGGAAAATAATTGGAGTTAACAGCTGTGAGACCCACCTGGCATTCAGTCACCTCCCCAACACCGCAGCCATCCTTCAGAACCCAATGAAGACAAACTGCAGCCTTGCATAAAAACCCCATTGCATTGACGGTTCCACCAGCCTTGCATAAAAACCTCATTGCACTGAAGGTTCCACCAGCTGCAGGTGTTTGATGGGCGCAGGCAGTGCACAAACAGCTTTAGTTCAGCAGCAGATTATTCTGAGGGATGGCTCTGATGGGTTTGCTGCCTTCTCCTCACCCACTGCCATCCTCCCAGCAGTGCAAAAAGCAAAGAACACCCACCTCAACACACACTTGGAGTTGTGACCCTGTGCTCTGACAGCCTACTCTGCAGTTTGGAATAAAGCACGGGGTAATTGCCCCAGTCTCAGCAGCAGCGCCAGGAGCAATACAACATCAGAGCCCAGGCCAGCACCTGCTGCTGATAGGCACAAAAATCAAATTAAAAAGAATCCTCTCTCACACTCAACTAAGTGCTAATGAGATCAAGAGAACAAGAGGAAAAACCACAATTTCCAGTGGTTAACCAAGATCAAAACCAAAGCAGCACCATCAAGAAAAGAACTGAGAGACTAAGATAAGTGTTTTAAACAGGTAGCTTGGTGAAGAGAAGCCCTTTCACTCTATCAACACACAGTTGGCTTCTCTGATCTCCTCTGGGATCACCTGGGCATGGCAGAGGTGATACTGGAAAAGTGACCCTTTAGCTGGTAGATAAAATTCACATTTCAACATTTTTCCATAAGTGCATCTACAGCAATGGACCACCAAATTAAAAGATTTCCCCTAAATAGGTCAAATCTTAGTCTCTAGAAAGTAGGGAATTATTTAACAGATTCATCATTGTCCTTTAAAAATTACTTGGAAGTTTTTTTATTGAGTTTTGACTTGATTTGACCAGATACAGTGACTGGAGTTGCCCATCAGTAGGGCCAATAGTGTCCCCCCATAAAGGCTCCCTGGGAGCCAGGATCCTTTTCCCCTGACAGAACTGTCCTTGTCAGCTCTTCAAGGAACTCCACAGGGAAGGAAACTTCAGTTTCTGATCTGTTCTTCTCCCCCTGCATCAACAGACCTCAGGAACAGATGCCATTGAGTCAGTACAGGGAACAAAACAGTTCGAGCCACAAGTTGAGCCTGGGGAGCGCACGCACACGCTTGGAAATTAACATCTTGCCTGAAACCCTTCATCTTGCTCTGCTTTTCTTCTGAGAGCAGAAATGGCAGAGCCTCATCTCTTATGCAAATGACACGTGGCATTTTAAAAGTTCTGACATGAAGGCAGTAAACAAAAAGACATTGACTACAAGACTCTGGTGTTTTCCTGGTGCCCACAATTACGGCTGACACGGCAGGGTCTCAGAGGCGTTCAGGGAGGAACGAGCCACCAGTTCACCAAAAAAACCAATTACCAACACCAACTGCTGCTTTCATTCCCTTCAAGCACCCAGAATCCCAATTATGTTAATGTCAGGGGAGAAAACCCAACCCTTCAGCAGGTTTTTAAAGGTTTATAACAGATTCCGCAGAAGGGGATAAACAAAACTTTTTAAAAGCAAAAATACCATTTTGCTAATGGCCTCTGCATTAATGCTGGCATTCTTCACAGATCCTCCCCCATGTTTGCAAAAGGCAGCCAGAGCATGGAGACACTTTCAACAAATGGCAGAGTGAGTCAGTGGGGCTGGGAGCTGTGGGCAGGAAGGAGATGACAACATCCACAGAGTCACTAAAGTCTCCAACGTGATTCATGTCATAACACGGATCCAAAACAGTGACTTGGGGCTTAGGCACAAACTGCATGGGTATTTCTGTATCCCTGCCTGGGCACTCACCAGCAAACACAGCACTGTTACAGCAAACACAGCCCAGGCCATCCACCAGCCCACCTCCTCCTTCCTCCCCAGGTGAACAGCTGGGCCAGCCTGGAACGCTACACCCAAGCCAGCACCGCTCCTTGCACAGGGAGCTGGAGTTTGGACCATTTCACAGAATCACTGAACTGTAAAAAAGCTTGGGTGGGAAGGGACCTTAAAGCTCATCCTATCCCACTCCCTGCCATGGGCACGGACACCTCCCACTGTCCCAGGCTGCTCCCAGCCCCGTCCAGCCGGGCCTTGGGCACTGCCAGGGATCCAGGGGCAGCCACAGCTGCTCTGGGCACCCTGTGCCAGGGCCTCCCTACCCTCTGAGCACCATAGGCTGCCCTGTCACTCAAAACTGCTTTCAGAAAGTAGAACAGCTCTGTTTTTAACCTGGGAGCTCTGCAGAACTCCAGGAGCTTGACAGTGAAAAGCTGCAGATCGCCACAGGCAGAGGAAAGCAAGAAAATGCCTGGATGTGACAAAACTGACAAACCCTTCTTCACACACCAAAAGGCCTCACACCATCGTGATTAGTCACAAAAGATGGCAGCTTTAGTTCCTGTCAAACCATGTCATTTTACCTTTAAAGAGGTACTCCAAAGAAAGAAAAAAACAAATAAAATTTGTGGGTGTGCTTTAGCACATTCCAGCACGGACCTGCTTCTCCAAACACGATCCCAAGCCAACACAACCCCTCAGCCAGAGCAGCACTGAGTGTGGGAAGAGATCCTTAAATACTGTGCACATAGAACTATCACACATCAAATATGGGGCAAGCACCAGCCCAGCCCAACTCTGTCTCTGCTGGGAGCACCACCAGAACTGCCTCGTGTACTCCATAGGCACAATTTTGGATCAGCTCTCTGAAGGAAGCCTTGGACTCCTCCTTCCCCTACATTCCTATAGAAAAGGATTTTTTCCCATAGCACTAATCCCAATGCACATGTTTGCTGGTTTCAGAGCTATGCTAATTCTGCCTATAAACAGATACACGTTCAGTGTTTAGTTTTCAGCTCAGAAAGCAGAAAAGGGCCTGAACAACAAGCTCAGAACTTCAGAAATCTTCTGATTTTAAATACAAAAATCAAACAAGCCATGCATATTTATGACTCCTGTTTCTGCTGTTAACTAGGTCTGAGAAACAAGAAAATGAACATAAGAGAAATTAAACATGGATAAATACCACAATTTTGAAATGAACAGCTGCTTTAATAACTATAATAATTACACACTCCCTTAAAAACCTGACAAAACTTTGAAGTCAGCTCTGCTAACTCTGAGGAGGTTGGACTCAACACTTCCAGGGGGGGCTCGGCCCAACTGAATCTTCCAGTGGCACTGAATTTATTCAAATCCCCATTTAGTGCACATTCCTGCAATTCCTCCAGCCCTGACCTAACAGGCTGCACTGCTCTCACTGGGAGGAAAGTCACCCGTAGCACAGAGGAGCACTGGGCAGGACCTGCTGCTTTGGCAGTGACCTCTTCTGGGGTTTATCTTTCTTTTCAAACCAAGTCTAATAACCCCATTGACCAATCATTACAAAAAGTTGCCAGGCAGAAGGGAGTTTTCCACATTCTCAGCTTTGGAAGCCCTTAAGATTAACAGTGGATGGCAGCACTGACGCCTTTCCCTGGTCTTAAAATTAAGGGCTAAACACAGTTAAGAGGGAAAAAGGGTTTTACCTCGGTGTTTAGTGAAGGATCCTCAGAGGCACCAAAATGCACCCCGAAATGCCCCCTGGAGAAATGGCCCCCCAGGATGTGATGTGTGTGCAATTATAGGCCTTGCTAATTAGCACATCTATCAAAGATTGCCCAGGGAGGGACTCCAGCGAGACCCCTCAGCGAGGAACCTTCCCCTGGCTGGGCCTGGCTTTGTTTACAGAATGTGTTCTGGAGAGGCCCTCGGGGTCTGGGGTTTCCAGGGTGTTTGGGCTCTTGGCTTAACGGGATATTGGGTCTGAGGGAAGGGATCAAACTTAAAGAATTATAACTGTGTGGGCTAAAAGCACTAAGAATACACAAAAGCTGTACAAGAGAGTGTATAAAAGGGGTATAAAAGAAAAAGCAAAAAAATCATCATGGCACCAGCACGACTGCGTGTGTTTGGCGTGGAGTAAATCCCAGTTTCCCAGCTGGACAGGTCACTCTGACCCCCTCTCACCACTCCAATGAGGTCTCCCCGGCCGTACTCCCCGGTCAGGTGCTTCTTGCCATCGTCCATGCGCAGCACGGAGCGCAGGCGGCCGTTCAGCACAATGTACGTGCAGTCTGACTTGTCACCCTGCCTGCAGGGAAAAGAATCAATAACCAGGATTAAGGAAGCATCCCCACTCAGCAAATGCATCTGGAGGCTTTGAATAAGTTGGTGATTTTTTCCCTGCCTGGCTTGGAAGACACGGGGAAGTGTTTGATACTTAAACACAACAAGCAAAAAAGAAATGGACCAGCCACTTGTTAAAAGGTGACTGGAAATATGCTTCATGTGTAAATGTGCAGGCTGTGCACAGTTAGTTGAGATAAGGAGTGACAGGACAAAAGGGGAATGGTTTCAAACTCAAAGAGTAGATTTAGATTGGATATTGGGAAGGACTTGTTCCCTGGCACAGGGTGCCCAGAGAGGCTGGGGCTGCCCCTGGATCCCTGGCAGTGTCCAAGGCCAGGCTGGACAGGGCTTGGAGCAACCTGGGACAGTGGAAGATGACCGTGCCCATGGCAGGGGTGGCACTGGATGAGCCTTTCCCATCCAAGCCAGTGTGGGGTTCCATGTTGGGACTGGAAGGGGATGACCAGGGTGTGAGTGGGCCCCAGAGGACACCACAGGCTCATTGCTGGTTACTCAGGAGCTCATTCCCATTGCAAGGTCAGCATGGATGTGCAGAGGAGTTCTGCAGGTCAAAGAGGAAAACCCCCAGGTGGCTCCAGGTTTGGTGCACACACCTTTGTCTACCAAGAACTTTTGGCTCTATTCAGCTGGCGCAATTAGGAGTGCTGCTTGGCAGGCCACACTTCTGGTGGTGGAGTTCAAACAAATGCAAGGAATTCCAGAAGATTTTAACAAGATATTGACAGCTGGGAATGCTTTGATGCACAGAGTAACCCAAACCTTCCATTAGCACTGGTGCTGCTGGTATGGTTATAAAAATTACAATTATACAGGTCATGTCCTAAATCAGACTGTTACTCTCCCACCACTGCAGCAACCACATAACAGCTCAATTGCATCCTAGTACATATCCATAAAACTAAGTTCTCCCAAGGTAACTTTTGCCCCTTAAACACAAAATTCCAATTTTTAATTTACTGCTGAATAAGCCTAACTGAATTACCTTTGAGTTTTGCTGTTTATTTCAGAAAGGCTGAAAACCTCTGAGCAAGAGATGTTCATACCCTAAACAATGCAGAAGCCACCACCAGAACGCAGAACTGTCTGTGTCTTAATCAATTATGTCACTCAAAAAGCTTGCCAAGACAACAGAAGAGATGAGGAATAGTATGAAATAATTTAGCAACACGTGAAGACGAGAGACTGAAGCAATGTTGAAGGTACTGCAGAAAGAAAATAATCTCAAAACAGGCAAACAGATAAACCGGATGGAATGGTTGATAAATACAGTGTGAGGTTCTCATTTCACACATCCCCAAGGGAGCACAGCTCATGAAGTAGGAAAATTTCAACAAACATACAATTTTGTCCACATCTCACCTGTACACAGCTCGTCCAGCCTCCACCTCCATCCAGTCCAGGGCGAAGTCAATTTGCCTGACAAAGGGGGACATTCTCTTCACCACCGTGTGGGCCACCCCCAGCACCACACTGGGCTGCTCCCGCATGATCCTGAGGGAGAAGGGAAGTGTTACTGAACCACCTCCCCAGAACAGGAATAGGTGCCCACAGGCACCACATCCCTGGGCAGCGGGGCAGTGATGCCCAGGCCACACCCCACTCCTGCCACCACCACTCTCACCAGGCACTCTGACAAAACACGGAGCTGCCCAGCCTTCCAACCCAGCCCAAATTAAATGGCACTCAGAGCTGGCACTGTCCTAGAAGCAGGATGCCAGCCCAATTCCTTTCTCCCAGTGCAGCAGGATGGACAGGAGCCATGTGAGCTCTTGCATATGAGCCACCCTCCTCATTTTCCCCTCACACAGGTCTCTCATGACTCAGGAAAATGTTCATCCTGTCCCCCAGGATCTTACCTCCCTGCTGTTCTGCACATCTCAGTCTCTGCTCGTGCTCACTTTCCTCCACGTATCACAATCTTTTTATATGTAAAGTCTGATGCTCTTAAAAATAAAAGACCTGCTCTGCATTTCAAATATTCCCTTTCTCCTGTTGCAAAGACCACAAAGAACTGAAATATCTTCTAATAAAGCTCCTAATCTTCACACTGAATGTTTTTAGTCATGCTTAAAAGTCTCTAATAATAAAGACACCATGTAATTCAACACGTTCCTCAAACTGAAAAACTTTGAGGAGGTTCTGCCAGGACAACCTCAAACTCCACATTGACTGTGAGGCCTAGCAAAAATCACTCTCACAGACACCTAGGAATTGCTCAGGAATGTCTAATTTGTCATTCTTTTTAGACTGAAGATCACTGCACCCTGTCACTGTGGGAGTGAGCACTCAAACAACACCTGAAGCACTCCCAGGAGTGAATGGATCACACACCTCAGGCTGCTCTACCTGTAAGGGCAGCTTATCTTTCCTGTTTTTGCACAGCATCAAGAGCACACTACTAAAAAATGGTTATTTCACAAGAGAAATAACAATTCACAAAGAAGTGAACGCAGATTCATGTCTGCAGCCCCAGTGTGAGAAGTGCACACAGAAAGATGAGAGAGTTGCATGAAACCTGCTCATGGACAAGCAGGCTGCTCCAAGCCCCGTCCAGCCTGGCCTTGGGCACTGCCAGGGATCCAGGGGCAGCCACAGCTGCTCTGGGCACCCTGTGCCAGGGCCTCCCCACCCTCCCAGGGAACAATTCCTTCCCAATATCCCATCCATCCCTGCCCTCTGGCAGTGGGAAGCCATTCCCTGTGTCCTGGCACTCCAGACCCCTGTAAATTCTCTCTCTCCATCTTTCCTGTCGGCTTCTTCAGGCCCTGCAAGGCCACAGTGAGGTCACCCCAGAGCTTCTCCTCTCCAGGCTGAACAACCCCAGCTCTCCCAGCCTTCCCTCCCAGCAGAGCTGCTCCATCCCTCTGATGCCCCTGGTGCCTCCTCTGGGCTCTCTCCAGCAGCTCCAGGTCCTCCCTGTGCTGGGCCCGGGGCTGGGGCAGCTCTGCAGGTGGGGTCTGAGCTGAGGGGGCAGAGGGGCAGAATCCCCCTCCCCTGCTGCCCACGTGTTTAGAACGCATAAAAAACCAGCCAGCAAACAGCATTACCGAAAAGCAGCACAGCTTTTCTCTCCTGACCCTCTTCTCTTGCCTGGGTTTTTCCCTGCCATCCCACCATCCTGACCAAGACACCGACAGACACATGGAAAACACCCAGCCCTATATCCCCCCTTCTCAGCTGATTGAAAAATTAAATAAAGCCCCTAAAAATTCCTGAATGGTTTAGCTCATTGGTTTTACTCCACTTGCTTATTTAGCCCTCAAAGTCTCCTCCCACACAGGCTGTCTGCTGTCATCAATAAAAGCCATTTACTCCTTTCCTCCCTCACAATATAGATCTTAATACTTAATGCATTCAAAATGCAGACTACTAACAGGATTCTTTTATTTCCACTTGCAGCTCTCCCACATCCCTCAGTGCCAAGCAGCTTTTACAAGAGAAATGATACAGAAGGTAAGACCCACCCTTATGCAGGAGAAGAGAAAAGAGGTTTTTTCCCCCCATTATCAGCCCAGTTTCCTTCCTCTCACATGGCCATTTACATCCTTCTGCTTGGCACATGCCTGGCACTGGGAAAATTAAAATCCAAAGCTCTGTACTACAGAGGTTTCTGAAGGGACTTTGAGGACTCTTTACTAGAAAGCTCACCAACAATGAAAGGGCTAAGTAGTTTCTGTGAAAGCCTGGAACTCCTGCAGATATTCTTGGGGATGTGGCTGCGACAGGATTTTCAGCTTTGCTGGCAAGACCAAATAAAAATCTAAGCATTCATGCTTCTCTGGCAAGTGCACACGATTAAGCCTCCAAACTGTGAAATTTACTGAAGCAGAAGATGCGAGAGAGCCACTGGTAGTACGGATCCTGAATTTATTCCCTCGGGAGATCCTGGTGACAACTTGACTCCCGTTTTCCAGGAGCTGCATGCCGAGAGCGGCAGCTCCCAAAGCGCTGCAGGCACATCCCACAGAATTACCCCTGGATTCACCACATCTTCAGCTTGTGCCACCCCTGGACTTGCACTCTGCACCTACAGACAGTCATTTACTCATGGCAGCACCACAAAAAAGGCTCCTGGCCCTGAAGTTTCAGTGGGAGAGATTTAATCCAACACCCAATTCTCCACCCTGGGCTCTTTGCCTCATGGCAACCATTGACCATGTGCTTTCTGCTTCACCCTCTCATTAATTATTGAGAAAAAACACATCCAGTGCTCCAGGGCAGCACAGAGGAAAAGAGGAAATACATGTGACAAGAAAGGAAGAACGAAATTTTGGAGTATAATAGGAGTTGTCAAATTTCACCTAGTCTGTAAGCTAAAAGAAAAATATACAAATTAAGACAAAAAGAATTCCTCTGAGATTCCAGGCAAAGCAGAAAGCCGAACATTGTGGGACTATGAGCACAGAATTTCCATAAAATTGGAAAACAGAACTACATCTTATTTTATTAAGAAGGTTTTCTTTCTCATAGAGCTCAAAGCAAAAATGAACCAACTAGAAGAAACCTGATGCTTTTCAAAGCCTTTCTCCAATGTCATTTTTAAATATGGGCACAGGAGTCAGAAGTGCCATAAAACCTGGGGTTCAGGACAAATTGTGAAGATAAAATGCTGGAATATCACAGAGCTTGTAAAATGGAGAGAACAGATCATAGACTTTAAAGGAGAAAAAGAAAGATTTGGAAAGGACCCAAAAACGATGATGAGGTGATACATTGATGGGTCTTGATTCCTGACTGGTAAGGGGTTAATGGAAGCAGAAAGGTAAAGTGGAATAAACAAGAGGCAATTCAGCTCTCGAGAGAGAAGAGAAATCTCAGGAAAAAGAGCTTCAGTAAATAAGAGAGAATCCAGCCCTGAGTATCAGAAAAACAAGGGAAAAAAAAAAGAGGAGAAGGTAAGATCTGCCTGGCTGGCTGAGACAATATAATGACATGTGAAGTTAGGAACAAGTAGGGAGACAACAGCAGGAAAAGACAGCGAGAAAAAGCAGCTGCTGAGAAGAAATAGCCTGGTACCACATGGAATGGCACAAGTGGGAAGCATCTCTCAGAAATTAGGCCAAAGAGTTGACAACCACCTCACAGCCTGGGAAAAACACAGCTCATCAACAAGCACCTGCTGAGCACAGCACGCTCAGCTCCACAGCCACGCCGCCTCCTGCCCGAGGTGGGAAAACCAAAACCCCACAAGAAAGATTCAGGGGTAGAGCTGATTGGGAATACAAACAACCCCAGTTATTTAGAAAGCAGGAAGTGTGCAGAGATGGACAACATCAAAGTGGCACAGAAAACACAACAACCCCCAGCAGTCCTCCATGTAACTCAGGGCACATTCCAGAAGCTGGAAAAGGAGTTTTTGAAAGGAAATTGTGCATTAGACACAAATTATGTGCGTGAACTAATTGTAACTCTAAACTACAAGATCACAGAATAAATCAAGGGCATTGATCATTATTATTGGCAACAAGGCTAACCACAGTCATCATATTGGATTTTTAATTACCTATATTCCCTTTTAAGCATTAAGTCCCAAGTCAGGTGCTACTTCCAAGGTCCAAGAAGGAACCTGTCTTGCACAGGGGAATTATTCTTTAACCTGTTCTATTAGTGAGCATTAAAACCCCACAGTTACACCCAGACTGATCACTCACAATACACTCAGGACCCTGGCTCTGAATGAGAACAGAACTGGAGAGCTTTTCCAGCAAAGAGGAATAATTAATCCAAGAGAAAGGGCCTGGCAAAGAAGCAATTAACCCAGCAAAGTGCAGGCTCTGGGCAGACTTTCTTATTTGGATTATGAAGTATTTCAGTCTTGTGCCATAATTCCCACCCCACTGGGTTAAGTGCTCTACAGGCCTTGAACAAAGATGTCACCATTTAATATTCCCGTGTTCCCTGAACTGCTTCTTGCTGGAGTTAAACTGATGCCTTAGGTTTTAGCTTTTATACTGTCCAAATTCTGTATTCTCTGCATTCCCAGTGTGTGACTCTGATCTGCCTTGCAGCCTGGCAGCTGCTGCTCTCTCATGCTCACACAGACATAACAAAGCCTCTCCAGGCCTGCTCTGCAAGGACACCCAGCCCGTCCCAGGCCCAAAATGTGTAACCCAGCACCTCGAGAAGGGGGGCGAGCTGAGGGGCAGTTCCATCATTAGCTAAAGTTTAATTGGCCAATTTATGCTGATCTGCAAATGGACCAAACCTGTAACAGTGTGAAGAACTCGTGACTCGGGGTCCATCTCGGGTGCAGCCTTTGGCCTGCCCAGGGTGTGCCTCTGAAGGCCTTTTTAAATAAATATCCACCTTTATTCCCCTACCCCTGTCTAGTCCCTGTTTCCAGGTTGGCCTTTTAGGCATCAAAACCGCCTGATAGATGGGCCACAGCTCATCCAGGCACCTAAACCCACCTCAAAGTGCACGGTTTGCTGTGGGATGCACCTGCAGCAGCACAGACATCCAACACTCGGATTTAAAATCGTGGAATCATTACAGCTGGAAAAGACCTCCAAGATCAAGTCCAAGCTTTAACTGTACACCCCCAGGCCCTCTAAACTGTATCACAAAGTGCCACATCTCAGGCACATCTTAGGTGTTCACACGTTTTTTGAACGCCTCCAGGGATGGTGACACCACCACTGCCCGAGCAGCCTGTTCAGATGTCTGACCACCCTTTCAGTGAAGAAATTTTCCCTAATATCCAACCTGAACCTCCCCTGGCTGTTCCCTCTCCTCCTGTCCCTGTTCCCTGGGAGCAGAGCCCGACCCCCCCGGCGGCCCCCTCCTGGCAGGGAGTTGTGCAGAGCCACAAGGGCCCCCCTGAGCCTCCTTTGCTCCAGGCTGAGCCCCTTTCCCAGCTCCCTCAGCCACTCCTGGGGCTCCCGACCCTTCCCCAGCTCCATTCCCTTCTCTGGACATGCTCCAGACCCTCAATGGCCTTCTTGCAGTGAGGGGCCCAAAATTAAAACCAGGATTTGATGTGTGGCCCCTAGTGCCCAGCAGGTCACTGCCCTGCTCCTTTGTCCAAAAGAGTCATAAAAAAAGTTCTAAAAAACACTTTTAAAAACCCAAATCTACGTATGTTTGAATGGCAGAACTCACTCATAGAAATGGGACTTGGAGATGGACAGGAAGCTGCAGTCTCTGTTGGCCTTGATGGTGAAGATCAGCGGCTCCCCAGTGAGGACAGCGAGCTGCCCCACGAGCTCCCCGGGGTGGGTGATGAAGAGGCAGGTATCCTCCTCAGAGTCAATCTTCCTCTGGTACACGTGCAGCATCCCCGAGACCACAAAGCAAACATTGACATCCTGGGGGGGTGAAATGGGGGGGAAAAAATGGAAAGAGCTCAGTAAAAACCCCCCAAGATTTTAAAAGCAATTATCCCAGTGACAGCGCTATCACGACCGATCTGTTTCCCAAAAAGCTCCCTATAGCTTTTGAACAATTAGGTGGTAAAATAAGACACAATAGTGAATTATTAAAAGCAGGTTATGAATATTTAAAACTAAGCAGGCACAATATTGAAAAATGTGTTTCTCTTTGGGTGGTTATAAAAAATGAAGGCTGCATCTTTGAGATATCAAGGAATAACAACAGAATTGGGAGTGGAGGAGATAATGGGGAATCACAGCAGCAGGATGAGGGCCATGGCAGGTCAGCAGAGCAGAACCCAGCACTGGAACTGGAGCTGCCCATCATCTGCTTTGCTTAAGCTCCTCTGTTTACACAGGATTACTACAAATGAAGCTTGCTCTATCCTAAACACACTTTGCTGCGAATGAATAATGCTGGATTGGTTTTGTGCGAGGGCTTTACTGCAGCTGAGTGACATCACAAAAGCCCAAAGTGCAGGGT
This sequence comes from Oriolus oriolus, assembly GCA_013400235.1. Lineage (NCBI taxonomy): Eukaryota > Metazoa > Chordata > Aves > Passeriformes > Corvidae > Oriolus > Oriolus oriolus. The sequence continues at coordinate 444,937 of VXBT01012261.1, read as the reverse complement.
GTGAGAAAAGGCTTCCCAGACCCCACAGGTCCTGAGGAAGGATGAAGGTGGGACATTCCACACCTCCCCACGAGCTCCACCAGAGCTGACAATGCCCAGGCACCAGATTCCCACCCTGGCTCTGGCTGCAGCACCAGTCCCTGCGTGCAGGAAGGCCCAGAGCTGGGGGGGTTTCACCTCCAGAAGAGATGGCTTGGGAGGGGACAGGTGGGAATGTTTGATTTCCCATCAATGTGTATAAACACCTCCTGGAGGGGGGCACAGACTAAGCCACACTCACCTGATCCCCCTGTCTGGACAGCACAGTGCCAGCAGTGACCTGGTGCAGCGTCACTTTGCCATTCAGCAAGGCAGGATTCTGGAGGAGAAAGGGGTGGGAGGTACAATTTACTGCTCTGTGCACAGGTAAAGGTCCAGAATGTGAGGAAGCACCCAAACAAAGCAAGTAAGAATAACAGTTAAGACTATGCTACAAGTACTTGAATCTCTTTAAAATATGGCATCTATTTTTATATTTCTCTACCCAACAGACATTTCTGCCAGAGGAGAAAAAAAGGTTTGATCCATTTTAATTGATCACATTTGGATTCTTAAAGACTTTCTATTTGTCAGTTTTGCCCCCAGACTCTTTAAAGGGTCTATAATGAAAAGACACCTGTATCAGATGGCATGAAAATCATGAAACACGAAGTTATTTTGAAAGGAAGGTGAAACTAGAGCAGACTCTCTACATCATGGAGTAACTGGACAAGATGATCCAGCACCGGCTTTGTCCCAGCCCAGCCCTGGGCACACAGCTCAGCTGTGCTGTACCTGCAGAGCAGATTTTCATATGCACCGTAGGAAAAAAGCCTCCCCAACCTCATGAACTCCTGTGCTCAGGCAGAGAAAAGTGGGAATTTCCCTCCTAAACTGAAAAGCACATGGGAGGAAAGGGTCTTGCCAAAAGCCACCCTCAGTTTGGACCCCAATCCCTTGCAATGTCAAGGAGCTGAGGTGGCTGAGCCCAAAAATTCCTTTAATCCAAACATGGCTTTCACCACCATAACCCTGAGTGCATAACAGACAACCAAACAGGCACGGAGAGACTTTTCTTTCCATCTCAATGAACTGCCCACACAATTTGGGGTCCCATGTGCAGTCAGGATCAAACCCTAATGCTTCAGGCTACGTTTACTTTGGTATAACTTTCACCCAAATCAGCAAATCACAGAGTCACCGACTGGTTTGGTTTCAAAGGCACCTTAAAAACTCATCCAGTCCCGGCAGGGACACCTTCCACGACCCCAGGGTGCTCCAATCCCCGTCCAAACTGGCCCTGGACACTTCCAGGGATCCAGGGGTAGCCACAGCTTCTCAGGGCACCCTGTGCCAGGGCCTCACCGTGCCTCAAATAAAGAATTTCTTCCTAATATCTAATGTAAGCCTGCCCTCCTTCAGCTTAAGGCCATTCCCCCTTGTCCTGCCACTCCACGCACACAGCTCCTCTCCATGACCACAGTTCCTCTCCTCCTCTTACAATTCTTCACAAGTTCAATATTTTATCACCACCCCTGAATGGGCTGGGGCAGAACACAAAGCTCAGTTATGGGTTCCCATGCTGGGCTGCAGAGAGGCAGCACAGACCTGGCTCTCACAGCTTCCCTGGGTGTTTGGCTGTGCCCAGGCTCTGCCCCAGAGGCAGAAGCACTGAAAGCTGCGCTCACAGGAAGAACCTGTGAGTGCAGCACGAGAGCAGAGCAGAACATGACCCCAGTCATTAACTCTGTTCCAGCAGGAAACCAGCACAGCGGAGATGTAAACACTACACCAGTGTAATTGTTCTGCCGGGTTGGAATTTCTCCATTTTGGGTTGAAAAAAATAGCGCAAGTGAAATAATCACAATTATTCCTTACACCTACTGCTGATAAAAAGAACATATTTTCATCAAAAATAGTTTTATTAAAGCCAATCTGTTTCATGGGAACATATCCAATGCAGAGAACCTGACAAGCACCTGTCAAAATATTTCAGTTCAGCAATAGCAACTCAACGAATTTCTATAATGTTTTTTCTATATTTAGACATTTATGGTTGTATAGTATTATCTATTCTTAAAGCCAAAGTTGTAACTCTGAAAGCACCTCTCAGTGGGGGAATACAAGCTCCCCCATGAGCTCTACTTATAAAGAGCATTTTCAGGCTGCATTAGCTCCAAGAAAAATTGCTGCAAAGATTTTCTTTGCGTCTAAGACTACTTAAGTATCGGGATAGATTGTACTCAGAGCTGTGAAAGCCTCATCATTGGGGATCTTTAGGAACAGCTTAGCCAAAAACCTGCCAGAAATGACTTAGCAATATCTGATTCTGCCTCAGGCATGAGAAAGGACTGAGTGACCTCCAAGCAGACCTTGGTATCCTCCTTTGCTGTGCTGTTACTGCCCCATTAAGCAAGAAAAGAGCTGACAAATAAAATCCATCTTGTCTCTCTCAAATGGGTGAGGCCAGCAAACCCAAATTCAGCATTGCACAGTTACAGGGTTTAAGCTAAAAACCTGCACTGATCCCCTCCAGCCACGAGCTTTTAGGGAAAAAAACCCAAAAAACTAAAAGTCATTAGCCCAAGAAACTCCATTTCCCAGCAAGTTTCTTTCTTTCCACGACTGTAACAAATGACTGCAGCACGAAACCAAACAAATTTGGTTACAATAACAAATATAAGAAGCAACAGAGGTTATTTCTGGGTAACAAATTTGCAGAGGTTTATGGTAAAGAACTGAAAACGCCAACCAATTATAAAAAATTTAAATAAAGCAATAATTAACTGGGACAAATAATTACTTTGTCAAAGGAAATTCCCTTATAACTCACACAGAAGAGATGCCCTGCAACACTGCTTAACCCTCCCATCATAACTGCAGATACAGCTGAAGACACACAAAAATTGTATGAGATCGAAAACCATTCATGACAGAGATCCAAGGAATTCAAGTTACTTAAAACAAAATTTAAAAAAAGAAAATTTTAATTCTGAAGTCAGATACCTAAAGGCTATTTGAAATAATGACTCTCTCCTAGAGACATTCACCCCCCTCTCTGTCACATGAAAAAAAAAAACAGCAACCAAACAACCCCAAACCTACCATCTGTCAGGAAAACTTCTTGATTTTATTCACTCTGATTGGCTGCTCTGAAAAATGACAACTTAAAATGCTTCCATCCAGCTAAGAAAGAAAAATCTCTCTTTTTTTAAGAGAAGAGCTTACAAGAATTCATTTTCTTTCACGTAAGCAGCATTGAACACAAATATTTTGTACACAGTAAGATTCCTCTTGCATTGCCTGTAGAAGAATCAACTTTTGCTATTCCTACATGGAAAAAAAATTTGAGCTTTCAGTGACATTTCTGGCATTTGGCTACATCCCACCAGATTCTAATTTGCTTGTGAAAAACTAAGGTGCTTGAAAATCCTTCCTTATTTCACCATTATTTGGATCTTCATGTTACAAACGGTGCCTTAGGCAGTTCCTTTTAAGGATCCTGCTGCAATTATCTCTAAACTGCTACTTGTTAATTACTGAGAAATTTATTCTAGACTAAAAGTGCTGTAAATCAGGAGCTTCAGTAATCTTGGAATTTTTGCTTATGATCTGAAAGTTGGATCAAGAACAGAACAGGTGAAGGTACCTAGTCCTACTTTACTCCTTCTGCAACAACTTCTTCTAAGATAGTCTGTAGCCTTTCATGAGGATATAAATGCCTGCAAAAACCAGAAAATTAACATAATGAGACAGGTAAGGCTCCTGCAGACTAAGAGACCTCAGACTGGTGGTGACATGGAACAGGCACCTCAAGCCTCACAACTTCCCAGAAAGACCCTGACAGGGATTTTGAAGCTGCAAGGGGAATAATTTTGGAAGTCAGGAGGGAATGCTAAAATCCAAAAGTAAAAATCTTTTAAGTTTCAGCAAGTGTTGTTCGGTGACAGCTCTGAAGGCAGGGGAGGAGGTGCAGCAGCTGTGCCCAGCCTCTGGCAGTGCCAGCAGACTGGAATTATTGCAGTACAGGCTGGAACCAACCAAGGATGTCTCTGGCTGGCTGAGACAGTTGCAGAGCTTTCCCAAATTGTCTGATTATCCATATGAACAGACACACCTCCGCCATTCAATGCAGCTGGAATGACTGGAATGATGAAAATAATCATTTTCAATCCTTCTTAAAACACCAAGGGGCTCAGCAGGGGCTGAGCTCAGGAGGGATCAGGCACAGCCCCTGCCACGGGCACAGGACCCAGCTGGGAGCTGCTCCCAGTGCCACTGGGCAAGTACAGGGACACAATTCCAAACCCAAAAAACACCCTGGGATGCACTGCCACCAGGATTAATGGATTCAGCAATCACCTGAACACCTTTAGGTAACTTCCCACTCTCAGTGCGAGCACAGAACGAGGTGGCAGGAATTGCACACACACAGGGCTAACTCTGCACACACACAGAGAAGATTCATGCACTGCATTCCAGCGTGGTCTGTTCAAATGGCAGAATAATTCAAATTTATTTCAGCCCTTCTAATGACTTCAACAGGCTATCGAATAAAACATCCAGCCCATCTCCAGTGCGCTGAGGAGACAAATCCACTTTTCAGTTCCCAGCAGAATGAGATGAAAAGCAGAAACAAAGCCAGTTCCCTTTGCAATAACTCACATCAAGTTTCATCAGGGTTGAGAGGTCTTTCTTTGCTGCTTCCACGATGGCATCAATGTGTTTGCTGTTACAGGAATCCTGCACAGCACTGTAATGGAAAACTGCTGAAGGAGTTTCTGTCACTGTCACCGTCTTCTTCAATATCGACTGCAAAGAGAAGAAACACATCAAGGATCAGTTTTTAAACACCAAAATTGGCACCTACCTGGCCAAAATTTGACTTCATCATTTGCATTCTCTACCCACCACAACTGGTGGTCTGCAAAAAAGGAATCTAGGTTTCCAAAAAAGCCACAGCTTGCTAACTTCATTATCTCCATATTTTTCTGCACATCCTGACATTCAGATCAAACAAAGTTACTCATCACAGCTTGTGAAAGGAAAGAATAAGAGACTTCTCAGAAACTGGGCTGCTGCCAGCTTGATGGAAGTAGAACTTTATCAACTCTGTACACAAAGATGGAGGAAGAGATAAAATGCCAAGGTCACAGTGAGCAACAGTTTAATTCCAGATTTTGGGTTGCAGTTTTATAATTCAAGAGAGTGGTTTTGGGCTCAACTTCCAGGTCAGTATTTGTAAAAAGCAGACCACAAAAACAAAAATAGATTTATAAACAATGACTGGAAATCTACAGCTGATACAAGTTTTTAATTCCTTGCTGTGAAGTACCTCTCACAAATAAAGCATGGTCTGACAAATCCAAATAATCCATTTCATGAGTCAGGGGAAGAAAATACATAAAAAGCTGCAGCAGTGGTTTCCCATTGCTCACCAAGGGAATCTCCACAGAATTCCATGATGTGCAGTAAAATGACTTGACAGCCACTAAAATCTACTGAAACAGCTGTAAGTTAAAAAACAATAATACAAAAAAACATTCAAGGCCAGGTTGGATGGTCTAGAGGAAGGTGTCCCTGCCCATGGCCATGGCAGGGGGGTTGGACCAGTTGGGCTTCAAAGGTCCCTTCCAACCCAAACCATTTGGGGATGCTGTAAAACCAAACACCCCAATTTGTACAGAGCTGCAAGGGCAGCGTTTCGAAGGAAGAAAACACTTAAATGACTCCAAGCAGAACAAGGTAAGGAAGCACAGGGCAGGAAGCAGGCTGGACTCTCAGGGGATGAGCAGACCCACCTTGGCCACGGTGGGGCTGCCGGCGGCGTCCTCAGGGACGAGGTGCACCCTGGCCCTCTCGTAGGCCATGTCCATGTCGGACTTGGCACCGCTGGAATTGTCTGCAAGCAATGCACAAATCTTGGTTTGAGCACCTCCTGTACTGCAGTGTCTCAGAAACAGCAAATAACACACCAAGTGGAGCAACTTTAGCAAGTAGCATGTTCATATTCCTATTATTTCCCAGTTCCTTTTGACCTGGAACTTTAAATATTCCTGTCTGAAGTCAGGTCTACAACACGTCCCAGAATTCCCACAGCCACTCTTGTACAGAGTACAATCATTATTTGAAGGTTTGTTGTACAAAGAGCAGCTCCATGAGGGCTGATCTGACTCCCTGTCAATCTCCCTGCCCCCCCAAACTCCTGAGCCCCAAAACACCAAGAACATTTTCAATCTGAACACGCATTTCTCAGCTTCAACCCAAACACTCTGATTTTGGCCCCGTGGGCAGGGAAAGCATCTCCTACCCAGCCCTGCACCTCAAAATCCCGGGGAGAGGAGAACGAGGAGGCATTCTAAGAATGAAAGCTTCTGTCTACTCGACTGCTATTCAAAGCAGAAGCCTTCCCCTCAGCCGTGGTGCCCACACAGTGATTAATTAAACTGTCTTGCTGCTCAAACAGGAGCGAGGAAGGAGCCGGCAGGACGAGCTGCACGCGGAGCCGCTGAGTCAAGAGCACAGGAGGCGGTGGGGAAGGAGAGGGCTGGATCCTGTGTGATGAACACACGGTGTCCCACACACTGCTGGGATGGAAGGCACTGCACAAACAATGGCAACTGCCACAGTCCCTGGCAGCATTCCCGGCCTCTTCCCTGCCAAGCTCTGCTGGTCCCACGTCAGCGTTTCGGGGGAAAAGCAGCTTCTCTAACTTGGGGGTAAAAAAACCATCAAAACAATAAAAGACAACTGCTGTTTAACCTTAAAAGTAGAGTTAGGAAAACTTACTTCCAGGGACAATGAAGGGGTGAAGTTGTTACATCCGAAAGGCCCCGCTGTTTTATTTCTGCTTTCTAATTCCTCTGTCCCCCAGCCCAGATGCTCCACAGGAATTAATTCCATCTTTCTCCACACAAAGTTAGTACACTTATAAAGCAGAGTAGCCTGAGCTGGCAGGATCCTATTCCCTGTCTACACAACTGCTATGTTTCAAGTTAGATAACTACATAAAAAAACAGAAGAACAAATTACACCCAGCCCCAGGAGCAACTGAGGCAAAAGTGTTTTCTCCCAAAGCAATTTTTAGCAGTGTTTAATAATTCTAACAACAAGCAAATCAAGGAGATGTTGAGATAACAGCACTTGTATGAGTCTAAGACCGTTTTCTCCTCTCTGAATTAATAATAAACATAATCAATATTCCATGGAGTCTGAACACACAGTAAGCAGTGGAATAGAATCTGAAGCAAGATCTTGATCTTTTCATTACAGACATCAAGACACTTTCTGTGCAAGCTAAGCAGTGAGAAGAAATCAGCTCTGTTAACTGAGGCAAATCATAATTACCCAATTAGATACACTCCTTCTGTCAGTAAAAATTAATTTTCTCTCTGCTAAGATCTGTGTACCCTGACATAACTTTTATGACACATAAAAGGAGAAAGGAAGGACAAATGGACACATCCACTGAGAAGTCTGCAGGGATCCTTCCACGTAAAAGCTCCTAAGAGCACACAAGGACTGTCCCTTAGAATGTCACAGGGCTGCACAGGCAGAGCTCACTGAACTGCCTCATTTACCTGGGGGAAGGGGCTGCGTTCAGGGCAAGGATTATTTAACTTACCACTGACTCAAGTCTGCTGGTACATTTTGTGATTCCTAGCACAAAACAACCTCACACACGTGAAAAATCAAGCCAAGTCTTGCGTGGGTCAGTCAATATTTTCTCCTAATTTGTCTCCCTGGCTTAGAAAGATGATCTGCTTATCCCAGCCAAAATCCTACTTCTCCATCACATCCACCCCTCTGGACAGTAAAATGGAAACCATGGAAAAATCTAAGTGGGACCCTTTACACTTGCCCAGCAGGAACTGAAGAGGAAACAAACCAGCCCTCCAGTGTTAAAACTGAAGGAGGTACCCACTGCTCTCCTCTGTGCACACCAGCAACTTCATGTGGCAGCAGCAAGTGACACAAAGCTTACCTTGGGGAAAAGTCTCAGTGCTGAGGCCTCCCTCAGCCTGGCTCCCTCCTTCCTCCTTGTCTCCAAGCTCTTCAACCCCTCATAGAATATTCCTTTCTCCTAAGTCATTTAATAGCCAAGATGAGAAACAAAAGCATCTTCTAAAGTACCCAGGGCACCTTTATTCCACTGATTAAACATTTCTCTATTAACAGTAGCAGAGCATGACCTTAGAATTCCCTCAGTGGTTAATTCAGTACTCATCTAACAGAGACAGATGCCTGTGTTCTGTGATTCCCACAGGAACTCCAGTTTCTCCACCACGGAACACAAAGCTGCCCTAAACACCAGGCCCAGAGGAAAATGGATTTTAGTGGATTAACTAAAGTTCCTCAAAATGATACTGCAGCATCAGACCAGCTCAGCCTCATAAATGTCTCCTCAGAGCATCCCATGATCAATCACCTTTATTATCCACTCCAAAGAACATTCCTCTAAAAGCAGCAAAGCCATGTAATGTGCTTTTTGGGACAATCAGCCAAGCAAGAAATGTGTGTCATCTTCTATGTGAAAGATGATGGCCTATCACCATAACGCAGTTGGTTTCAGTAATATCAATTAATAAAGCTCTTCATTTGCAGGTTGGCAGCCAAATGATGTTCCCCATTGCTGATAATGACAGCAAGGCAATGCTCTCCTGGATAATAGTCCACTTGTTACCAAATAATTCTTTGACAAATGAGTTAGGGAACAGCACCACTGCAGGACGATTACCTACCATGAACAGGACTGCAAGATGATTATCCACCACAGACAGGAAAATTATCTAACCCAGCACTCCAGAGACCATGTGGTTTCCCCCCATGATTAGATGAATTACATATTTCCCACAATTTTGCCAAGCACTACTTACTAGAAGCCTCTGTGGACCCTGCATAGGGAGGTGATGAAAGGCTTCTTCTGAAAATATGCTCAGAGTTTTCCGCACTAGAAGTCCTCAGCATATCTGAAATTTTAAAACAAATTATGTAAACACAAGGTATCCTCTAATAAAGTAAGTTTCACTAACAACAAGAACCTTTAACCACCCACTTACTAAAGGCTGATTTAAAGATTCTGAAACACTGACATTAAATACTGTTTAAACCTTTTTCCTGGTTTTGATTTAATTCTTTTTTTTTCTGTCTGCAGAGGAAAAATTCAACTCCATCTATTTTCCTGGCTTTACCTTCAGTATTAAGTCTTTAGTCTGAAAAGACATATATCCAGCAATTCTTCTGCTGGTTTCTAGAGTGCTGAATTTTCCCAACTCCACCTCTGCATTCAAAATTAGAAGTCACTTATTTTTCCCCTTTCCTTCATCCCTCAATATCATTAAGAACACAGTAATATTTCCCCATTGAAGCTAAGGACTATCCAAAGGCTTCAAACCTGAAACTGATCTAAGACAATTTTTAACCACTCTGATGAAATAAAAATCCTCTGATCAATAGCAGCAATAGCAACAGTAGATCAAAGGAAGGACTCAGGGGAATGGCCTCAAGCTGAAGGACAGCAGGGTCAGATTGGATCTGGAGAGGAAATTCTTTACTCTTAAGGGCAGTGAGGCCCTGGCACAGGGTGCCCAGAGAAGCTGTGGCTGTCCCTGGACCCCTGGAAGTGTCCAAGGCCAGTTTGGATGGGGCTTGGAGCACCCTGGGACAGTGGAAGGTGGGGTGGCACTGGGTGAGCTTTAAGGTCCCTCCCAACCCAAAACATTTTGGGATTCAATGAATGCTACAACAGCTAAAGAAGATCCCAGATCCTCCACGTTTCCAGAAGCATTACCCATTTCCAGCGCTTCCCCAGACTTTTCAAACTTCTCTCCACGATCTTCCTCTGAAGCATTGGTCACTTGTCTCTTCCCTGCTTTGCCGGCGCTGCCTCCGGCGGTGACGCTGCTCACGGAGATCAGAGGGATGGCCTGGCTCTGCTGGGAGCAGCAGGGGGACAAGCAAACAGAAACCACCCCTTTACATATCTTCCACACCCTGGAGCCTCCACAGACCCCCCAAGTACTGCTCAGGTCGTGCTGATCAATCCCAGATCCCCAAGGGCGGCTTGTCCTGGGATGTGCAGCTCCCTCAGTGCATCCCACCAGGGCCTGGGGACTCACAGCTTCACACTTGGACTGAGCATTCCCTGACCCTCTGCCACCACGGGTGCAGCACTTTTCCCCCTGCTACAGGCAGAGGTGACATAATGAGCAAACACCAGAACTGCTGAAGCACACACACCACTCTGGAACGATGCACTTGGGAAGTTTGAGCCTCCCCACCAATTCCCCAGGCACCAGCGTAGGCTGGGTTCTACGGGCTGGTTATACAAGTGCCTCAAGCACCGTCATTATGAAATTAATCTGTACCATTTGCTTTATGACCTTCTACAAGAAGGAAAACCTCTCTGTGCCCTGGCAGGAGAGCTGAGGGCCTGCCTCCCAAACTCACACAGCTGAAGAGCTCCGTGGTCAGCCCCAGGTAGTTGTGCAGGGCCAGGAATGTCACCCTCTGCAGCCTCACCATGATGATCTGCAAACAGGGAATAAGGAAGCCATAGCAATGGATTCAGCATTCTCCCACACTCGTTCTGGCATTTAGATACAATCATGCACCAGAGTACCTGAAAGCATTCTATAAAATACAGGCTGTACCCTAAGCTGAAATTCCTTTTTAGCAGCTGATAAATTGAGACAGAGATAGATTCAAATGATTTACCAATGACTCCACAATCATTTGATGGCACGAGAATCCAAAGTCTTACTCCCAAACACCAAATGCTTTTTGTTTTCTAGAAACATCAATAACAAAAGTGCCTTGAAATAGAAGTATTTGCTTCCAATTTTCCTCTCTCATTAAAAAAATTATTCCAGCTCCCCCCTTACAGAGCCTGTCCCACTGCTCCACAAGCACTCAAACCTAACACTGGAATCAGCAGCACCTTCCTCTGCCCTGCCAGCTAATTCCCACTCCTGAACCATCCTCTCTTTTGTGTCAGCTCTCACAGAGCAAATTAATTTGGTGTTAATGATCTGTTCTCCTTCAACCATCAGTGTGAGAAGGTTCATGTGTTGCTCATAAATCACCCAGAGACCAGAATAGTTTGCAAGGACAAACAGATTTAGAGGTGATAGTAAAGCAAAAGGACAGCCCAAAGTGACTCATGGGGTCACCCTCTGGCTGCCACACCTGTGGGACAAGGCACCGCTCCCGGCAATCCTTAATCCTGATCCCTGCACCACCTCCCACCTGCAGGATGTGCCTGATTTCAGTCCCCATCTGAGAACTGAGTCCCTGCAAAGCAACAGAAGGTGAACCCAGAGCTGACACAAAGCACAGCTCTTTCCTCAGCTGCTGACAGAGGCTTCCCAAGTGGAATTTCCCACGTCAGTCTGAATTTTGTGACTCTTACAAAGCATCAGCCCTCACCAAACAGCTCCTGAGGGTCCAGCAGTCCTGTTTCAGGACATGTGACAGTCTGTTCACGACTCTCAGCCATTCTGGGGCCCTCCAGGTGCACCCCAAGCTGCAGAGCTCACCCCAGCACCTTCCACACCCCAAGGACCAACAAACTCACGCTGCAGGTCTGGCTGATCGATGAGGGCACCACAGGCAGAAACACAATTAACGGAGATATACAGATACATAAATTATTTTTTCCTGTTTGTGATAATGCTGGATTATTAAGTCTAGGGCTCAACAGCCAGGGGAACAGCAGAACAAGCCCAAATCTTGATAAGCTGTGCTGAGCAGTTCCACATCTACCAAAGGATGATGATCTTGCTGAGCCTCTAAATATCCTCCTGTAACCTGGAAATGAGAGTGATTCCCCCTTCCCCCTCAGTTCCACCTACCTGCACCACTCTCACAAGGGTTTCAGGGTATTTCTGGAACACATCCTGGAAGGCACTGGCTGGAAGTCTCAGTATGGTGGATGGAATGGCTGCTCGGGCCGAGACGGTTTTATAGGGAGCAGGGTGACCCTAAGAGAAAGTTCCAGAGACATGGGGTTACTCCATCAATTATCCCAATCCTGTTCTTCCCAAATTCCTGCTTTGCTGTTGTCTGTGCCTGACAGACATCGTCTGGCCACAAAAAGCTCGTGCTCCATGACCACAGGGGTGTAATGAGGGTGAATTCACACCTGCATTAGAGACAGGGGCACAGAAACCAGAGCCCCAGGGAGCTCTGGGTCAGGTTGAGGGAAGTGCCAGGCTCTCAGCTCTGACACAGTTTTATCACAAAGCCAGCCTTCAGAAGCATTTGAAATCCCAGCTAGTCAAGGCTGCAGAGAAAAGAGGGTTTGTTGATTTTATCTGTGCTGACAACCAAGCTATTTGCTGCAAAAACAAGCCCAGACTCACACAAACAGTAAAAAACACAACAAAATTGTACAGTAATCACAGACATAATGGAGAAAGACAAAAGACAAGCAGACTTCTTGTGTTTCAAGATACATATATATATTTTTTCATATATATATGAAATATTCTATGTGACAAAGCCAAACAGCTTCTCTTCACTTGAGACAAAGTGGGTCTAGACCATCCTGCTCAAAAAACAGATGGAGAACTAACAAACAAATGAAAAGTGGGTAGAATACAGAGATTTTTTTTCACACCAGAAGAAGGCAAGCCTCTGGTTTTGGATTTTCCCCCTTAAGTGAGAATAGATTTTAACAAAAATCTACTGCCAAACACTTGGATAAAAAACTCCAGACAGACAATGCCTCTTTTACCCAGTTAATAAATGCTGGAAACAACATCTCTAACTCATAAATACTGTGTATATCAGTATTTGACAAATTAGTAAATTAATTTATAAGATAAAATGAGCCTTTTTGCTGCACAGCAGGAGCAAAGGAAGAAATGGAGTTTCTATTTTAACAGCACCTCACAGCTCTGGAAGCTTTCCCCCTCCTGAGCAACAGGAGGCACCTTTTTCCCAACACTGACACACAGATGTTAAATGCTGATGACAAACCAAACTGCCTGCAAAATCAGACAACTCAACACAAGCACTTTGAGGAATTCCTGCCTAAAAGAACCCAGCAAAACCAAACAAGAGACTTTCTCTAATCACTCTGGAAAATAAAGCTGCAGCTCTGTCTGCCTGCTGGTCTGGAAGGCACCACGAAGCAGACTCTAAAATTAAATTAAATTAATTGGAACCAATTTCTTAATTACACCAACTTCAGCTGACCTTTTTATAAAATCTGGGCATGATATTAATAGCCTTGATTTTCAAGTTCCTGAGGGATCTGAAATTTTAAACATCTCTTTGACCTACAGTGTAAAGCTGCCAGTGTCCTCAGTTTTCCCAAGCTTCCTTAATTAAGTAACGAAATTAACAAATAACATTTCTGTGCTTCAGCTGTCCCCAAAAATAAATGCAACAATCCTCTTTTACAGGCCAGTTTCAAGTCTGGCTTTAGATGAAGAATTAATTTGGACTTCTTATACTTACATGTTAAAGAAAATGTATATAGCCTGCTTTTAAGCACTGCATTTGCCATCAACTGTATTTCCTACCAATCTCTACAGCAAATATGCAGTAAAAAACTAAGGAGATCATTAAATCTTTAGTTGCTGGACAAGTATAAGCATCAAGTTTAATGGTGTTTCAAAGGAGTTATTCCAAACAGCAAACTGAGCCCTGGGTGTCCCACAACTCTGGTCTCCAGTCTACCCAGTAAAGCCTTTGGGTTTTTTTAAAAAGTGCTTATGAGAGGAGGGGCTCACAACCTCAGAAAAACAGCTTCAGGATAATAACAGATAATCATGCAGAAGCCTTTTTCTGCAAAGAACAGCCCATTCCTCCAAGTTTTCAGCATATAATTTTGCCTCTCTGAAATCCCTGCATGAGAGCAGCTCTTCTGAAAGGGCCAACACCGTGGCTAATGGGGCTGGAACAGGCTAAGAGCTGTCAGAGGAGCGTGAGGAGGAAATGTTCCGTAATTGTCACTTCTCTCAGATATACTGTTATGAGCAGCGCAGGGAGAATACAACGTTCAAATTATGCTATTTTGCAATCACACACTGAGATGACAAGAACAGTTAAGTTATAATCAGTTATGAAACAGGGTATTTTTCAACAGAGAACTTTTTGTTCTCAGAGCAGGTAACTAACTATTTACTTCTAGAGACTGTGAGACATCACCTCCAAGCAGCAGCAGCAGCAGCAGCTAAACCCAGGTGACAGCAAACGGCCAAATCCAATCAAGTTTGGTCAAGGAATCTGCTGCAAGAGACACAGATGCTTCACATTCTCCCACCTGCAGTGGTAAGTCCTTCTTGGACCCAAAAATCTGGGATGTTCTCCCCAATTTCATGGCTGGATTTTGTCTTCCTCTGCTCCTTCCTGACATCCTCCACACCAACACTGCTGCACCCGAAGCTCTTGCAGCCATCAATCACTTCTTTATAACCTCATCTATCTTGTCAGCCCCGCAGGCTCACCTTTATCCAAGTGTTTTTCCAGCTTCTTTTAATCCCGACTTTCATTTTTATCCCCCCACAATCACTGCCATTTGATCAATATCCCTCACAGCCTCTTGTTTTTTCCAACTTTCTTATTCCAACTTTGCCACCTGGGCACAGTTTTCCTGTGACCATCTCCACATGGAGGACAAGAGAAGAGCGAACCCCAAAGCCCCAGCAATCAGCATCACATCTCTGCTGGCCCAGTTCGCTCTGGATGAACATTGACTGTTCTGGGAAAAGCTGTGGCTGCACACACGAGCTCTCAGCAAGAGCTGCTGAAAACAGACACATCAACAAGGCTCAGCTCAGATTTCTTCGGTATTTGAGGCAGTGTCAAGTCAGAGTCATTAACTGCACCTCAGAACTGTTCCAGAATACCAGGAAAGGGCCTGCAGCTACTTGGATTCAAAAGCTCCCAGTTTCTCCTCAGAGTTTGGAGAAAGCAGCATCGATCTGTTCTCAGAATAAGTGGAGGCTCATGTCACAGCTGTTACCTTTGTATTTAGTACAACTAAAGGGGTTTTTCAGTTTAAAAACTGACAGATTCAATTAGAAAAGTACCTCTGGTATGACCTTTCTTTTAGGTCCACCAACAAGACCTTGCCACTTCTTGCAGCAACCTCAACTTCCTTGCACAACTCTCAACTAAGTGAGGGACCAGCCTGACATCACGTGCTACAACATCAGTCAAAGAATCACAAATCCAGCTCAGACAACTGAAATCCTCTCTGAATTCACCCTTCCTTCACGTTAGAGCCAAGTGTTTGGTGGTGCAGTGAAATCTAATTCAGGTTATGGTATCTGCAGGATGTTCTAAGACTCCCTCACTGATCTGGGATGACACTGATGGGTCTCCTCTGTTTTGATCCAGTGCTACTTCCTACCTCCTTGCCTATTTTCATGCTACTCCTCTACCTAGAGTCTGCAAAGAACATAAGGAAGAGGAAAAACAGCAATGAAACAAAGCAGTTCACAAAGCTGGGAAGTGAGGAACAAAAGAGTTGTAAAAATAAATGAGAACAAGTTTAGCAAAAAATATTTCAAGGTTCTTTCATTACAGATTCTTCTGCAGGCTGCTAACTCTGTTCAACACACTTTCAATCATTTTTATTTTTTTTACTCACCAGTGGCATAACTAATGAGAAAGAGGAAAAAAATGACAGAATGAGAATTAAAAATGAAAAAAAAACCCAACAAGACACAAAATGAATGGCAACCACTTTTTTAAAAAACAAAGCCATAAAGCACTATTATACAAGGATTTCTTTTCTTATATTGCTTTTGAACAAGCAAGAACACGACTGGTATTCCTGTTCCTTTATGATGGCCCTGATCTTTAGAACACCGTCATGAAGAAAATTTTGTAGTGGAAGTAACAAGGGCAAAGTTACTAATATGAATTTGCAAAGACATTATGAATCTGACAGCAAGAATTAGACTTGTACAGCCCAAATTATTCCCTTTCTACGAAAGAAACTGTGACCAAGCTTAAAAAATGCTACCACTGTCAATTGGTTTTGGGGGATCTTTAGATATAAATAATATAGATATACAGATAATGTGGAGATAGAGGTGTGTGTTTGCTTTTGGAAGTGGCAAAGAACACTTCAGAAAATCCTTTGATACCCACACACAGAGCAATGGCACCTTCTGATGAACAGAGACAGCCAAGCATGGCAGAAACATGACACAAGGTCAAACACAAACAACTTATTGATTAGATTTATGTTCATCCTCTCCAATCTCATCCCACCAAAATCCTTCAAGAAAGCACCTTCAGGGCTTGGGTGTTATCAAAGATGTTGAATTCAACACCTCCCATTTAGGCATTTCTAAAGAGATGCACTGCGGTGATTTCAGCACAACCAGCAGTCTAATTCTAACTGAAACAAAATCCACCAATTTTGCACTCCATAGGATCAGCATCCAGCTCATCCTGGTCCCTGCCAAAGAGCACAGCCCTCAGCTGGCCACCAGCACCACTGATGTTACAAAACAAAACAAATCCATCCACTGGTTTCACAGTATAATTACAGCAATAACAACTGTCAGATTTATTTTCATTAGACTAAATAAAAACAAATTCATTGAGCAACCCATCAAGCATACAAAAGCCTGAACTGCTGGGCCCCAGCCTGGTCCTGCTCCTGCCTGAGTTGTGATTTGAGCAAACCCAACTGTAATCTCAGTTTTCCAGACATAAAGGGATCATTCAAACCCTCCTGCTAACCAGAAGCAGCCAGTCAAGCACACGTTTCACAACCAGCCTCCACACCACAGAGCTCACCTTACACCTGTGAAGGCCTGGAAGGAGGAGAATTCATCAAAAAACCTTTTTGCATTCTGATTCTTTCCTAGGAAATGTTCAAGGCCTGCTTCCCTGCCAGGCTCTGTGGGGCCCAGCAGGAAGCTGCAGCTCCCAGGACTCACCGTGATGACATCGAGGATGCTCAGAAGGCTGTGGACGCTGTCTCCTGCCAGCACCTCCTTCACCACCACCTCTGTTCCATCCTGCAGGCACACACACAGCATTACTGCAGCCTCACAGCTGCACGTCGGCAAACTTGGAGCATTTCAGAAAGCCTGGATGCTTCTTTCTCTCTCTGCTCTGATGGAAACGTGCTAATTCCAACCACAGAGTTTTAAACAAGCGTTCTAAAAGTGATAAATTAAAAGAAACTAAAAGCCAGTTTTGTCCAGGGGTGTAACCACCAACAAAACAAAGCTTCCTTCACTCAAGAGGCAGAATAAGCTCCCTTTATTGAGAGGCTACCTGTCAAGAGGTTGTACAAAAAAGGAGCAGCAAAATGTAAAAATAAACAGAAATCAGCAAATTTGGTATTATTTTCAAGCCCACTACATTTTCAGAAATGGAAGACTGTTCACATCCTAAAGTCAAACTCAAAGTTCTCAAAGGAAGAAGGTAAAAATTAAAAATTTAACTTGGCAGAAGGGATCACAAGGGCTGGCATGCAACATTTCAAGACTCATGGAAAACAAACCAATATTTTTTTCCCCTATCTACCCAAAAGTGAATCTAACTCTTCCACCTCCCAGACAAACCCCCTGACTCCTGCTGGACTGTTCTGAGGTGAGCTTGGTCTCTCCTGTGCCCAAATACTTTCTGTAATGACCTTTCCAAAGGGGAACGTTTCCAAGCCCACCTTGCACTCTGTCCTCCCTCAGTAACTTCTGCAACTCCTGTGTGAGGATATTTCCAGCTGCCTCATCAGCTTTGTGTTCTGCTCCCTCATCTGAGACACGAGAGACCGGAGCTACAAACCTTGATCTTTACAAATACCACAGCCCCGAAGAGCTGCAATTAATCCCTCCTAAACCACTGCGATTCACATGTCTAAGTTTAATCAGTGCCTAATGATTCATGCCAGCCTATCTGCTGTGCCAACAGATTTCTCTCAGGAAGTGCAGAGCAGTGGGTTCTTACACTTTCTTGGATGCAAACTTCCAGCTTTCCATCCTGCACCACGTAGATGCTGTTGTCCAGCTGCCCGGGACGGAAGATGTACTCGCCCTCGTGCAGCTGCACAAAGAACATGTGCTTGCACAGCTCCAGGAACAGGGGCTTCTCAAAGTGCCCAAGGACCCTGCAGCAAAGAATATGCAAAGGGAAAAACCTAAAATCACCACAGTCCTTGGAAAATCCTTCCTAAATTAGCAAAGCCCCAGGCACGAGGAGCAGAGGAAGCCCAGAGGAGCGGCTGCAGGGAAGGAGCCTCAAAGAGCTCCCCAAAATAAAGGTGCAAGAGCAGCATGAAACAAAGAACTGTAAAATGCTGGAGCTCCTTTGGAGGAGCCCTCCAAGGAATGCAGGCTCAGAGGGAAGTGCAGCCAAACTTCCTCCAGCAAACACCAGCATGGCCTCTGGAGGGGAAGAAACATAAAAACCTGCCAGATTCACACACTCCATGAGAAAAGCTACCCCATGGAACTTCCCCTTTTAGTGCAGCTGCCCTGCCCATGGAAGCAGGACACTGAAAACAGAGGGTAGAGCTTCTGTCATCTGCATGTAATGGCAAGTTTGGAATATTCCATCTCCTGCAGGTAACGCGTGGCTGGACTCCAGCCAGTCACTGCCAGGGAGAGAGAAATATGGGCCTTACACCTGATCACTCTGCACAGAGCTCCAACAGCTCACATTTATCAGGATCAATCCATCAATCCTACTGCAACATCAATTAGTCATAGGAGATCATAATTCCACAGTAGCAAGTTCAGATGACTTAAATAGGTTTTTTATTTGAGAATGTATGACCTTCAGGATTACACTGTATCACAGCTGGGAGGAAAAATGAACAGCCACAAGCAAAACCAAAATTACAGATTGAAGATCTCCTCCTCTTCGCTGTGTCAGCAAATTTAACCCCTTGCTGAAGGGGCACAAAGACCATTCCTACTTCTTAGTCTGCCAAAGACCTGCAGGGATTAAGCTGACTTTGATTTATTTGCAACCTTTTCAGGCAGAGAAGCAAAAGATTCTGCAGCCCAGGGAGCTGTCAATATGGTATCCAATTAACATTTACCAATTATGATTCTTTTCTGTACAAAAAAAATTTCACTGATACAGCCTAAACAGAAGTTTTAAGATGCACTAAATCTGTTCATGTTAGAACACCTTCATTAGCACTATTCCCAAACTGAGGCAACTAACCTATTTCCTTTTTCCCCCCCTAAATTCAACTATTTTCTTAATGTGTCTAGAAAATTCAAAGTCATTTTTTCTGTCCTCATGCTCAGATGAATTTCAGTCAACTCCCTCAGGATTCTGGCCATGCAATCATAAAATCTGAGATTTGACACAAACTTTCAAATATTTACATCACTTGAACATCCATCAAAATCCAACTCTAAACTTCTCTTTCCATATAACATTACCTGACATTTTTCAGCATGTACAGCACTTCTGATGGCAAATGGGAATTCTTGACATCAAATTCAGTCAGATCTGCCTCTAGCAAAGAGGGAGGAGGTTCTTTCCTCTGCAGAGTTGGACATTCCTTCTTAATACGCAGAATCCTACAAAGGAAAACATAAGTTCAGGATGTTCCCTCATTTGTACTAATAGGAAATAATAAATTTGTACTAATAGGAAATGTTAAATAAGTAGATAGTAAATACTAAAATTCACCACCCCAAGTTACAGGTTATGAGTTAGCTAAAACATTCCACCCTCCTGCCTTTCCTCACCAAAACCATCCCAGTTCAGCAAACTTCCACAGCTGACAGGACTGGGAAAAACCAACAGCTACAGAAAAAGAATCTGCTAGGGATAAGTTCCACACCCCAAACAAAAGCCCCAAACCAGCCTCCACAACACAAACTGTCCCCTTCCCAAAGTCCCAAGTACCTTTTAGCCAGAGATAAAACCTTTGCCTGTTTCCACATCCTTTGGCGAGGGACGGTGTTCCCAACCAGAGAGTTTGGGAGAGTTGTAACCTAGGAGGAAAACAATGGAAACAAAAACAGTCACAAAAACCCCAAACCAAAAAAACCAACCCACTAATTCCAACCCTGCTAAGGCAACAACACATTAACCAGCCATTAGAGTGCAAGCACAGGGAAGAGCTCCTCGTGTAAGACCTTGGAGGACTGGAATGTCTACTTCAGATCACCTTCTTTTTATAAAGCAAGTAGAGAATATTTTGATTTTACTAATCAACTCCTACAGTACTAATGGATGGTAGAGGGGAAAGATTCGTAGCTGTGATTCTCATTCAGGAACATTCAACATCAGGAAGAGGAGTAAGGCACTGATCTCTGCTCCCTGGGCCAGGGACAGCACCCAGGGAACGGCTGGAGCTGGGCCAGGGCAGGCTCAGGCTGGAGATCAGGGAAAGGTTCTTCCCCCAGAGGGTGCTGGGCACTGCCCAGGCTCCCCAGGGAATGGGCACGGCCCCGAGGCTGCCAGAGCTCCAGGAGCGTTTGGGCAGCGCTGCCAGGGATGCCCAGGGTGGGGTTGTTGGGGTGTCTGGGCAGGGCCGGGAGCTGGGCTGGGTGATCCTGGTGGGTCTCATCCCACTGAGGATATTCCACGATTCTATCTGGCTGTGAGGGTGACAAACCAAAGCTTTTCCTTGCTTTTCCTAGTTCCCAGGTGCCACCCACTGGAGAAACACCACAACTGCTACACCAAGAAAACCCCTCAGTAGTTACTTTCAAAACATTCCCAGTTCTCAAGTTGCTACCCAAAGAGTTCAATCTCTGTAAAAATTTTGTCACAAAAGGAATCTTTAATTACTTTGGAGGGATTTCTTCTTTCCAGAGTAAAGTCTTGGTAGGTTATCAAAAACTCATAAAGTGCAACCCACAGCAGTTTGGGTGTAACATTCTACAGCTTATTTGGGAAGAAAAGCAAAAAGCCAGGTCTAAAACTCAAACAAAAAACTACCTGAAATTATTTTCCCATGTGGAATTCTAAGCATTCTTTATTTATGTGAGTTACATATAGACTGCTTGGTTTAAAATTATTCAAGTTATGAAGTCGCACATGAAAATTATGAAGAGTATTAAAATTATGAAGTTGCACACACAAAATTTCCTCTCATTGAGGGCTTTTTTGGCCAAGTTGTACTTAAAGTCTGACCTGCCATGCAAGATTCAGGGACTAACCACCTCCTGCACAATGAAACAGAGTCTAGAACTGAATATTAAACCCACTGGTGTCTAATTAAGTCCAAGTGTTTGAATTCACCTGAGTGAAGCATGGGAGGCAGAGGCTGGGGCAGTTCATAGGAGGAAGTGTTCCTCCACTCAGGGTGACTAAGGATGGTTACTTCCCTGTACCTTATTTTTCTCCAGATGTTGATTTGCAGACAGTGCACACCTGGACTTGGCAGGACAGGGAACAGCCAGGACGCTGGGAGGGTGGGGAGGCCCTGGCACAGGGTGCCCAGAGCAGCTGTGGCTGCCCCTGGATCCCTGGCAGTGCCCAAGGCCAGGCTGGACGGGGCTGGGAGCAGCCTGGGACAGTGGAAGGTGTCCCTGCCATGGCAGGGGTGGCACTGGATGGGCTTTAAGGTTCCTTCTAACCCAAACCAGTCTGGGATTCTGGGGTATTTAATCAATTCCATACAGGAGGTAGATATTCATTGATTTATTTCTGTCTTCACTGGCTGCAAACATTCTTGAAAGGTTTGGCCAGAAGGAGAAGCTACTGCTGCTCCATCAGCAATCCAGTCAGAATTCCAGGAGTTCTGAAACATCCACAAAATCCCAGTGAAACTTTATAGGTTGCAGGCCCTGGGCCAGGCTCAGCAAGTGAAGCATTGCAAACTTTACACCTCCCAAACTGGATTTTACCAGGTGCCCTCACCTTCCTCATGATCTTCCTCCCGTAGAACATCACTTTGTCCCTCTTGCGAAACCTGTACTGAGGCACGTGTGGCTGAAGTTGTTCTGAAACACAGAAGCATCACATCAGAAACCACCTTTAGCAGCTGGGAGAACACCTGAGCACAGCTTGGTGACTTTGCTGCCTCCAGAACAGCTCCTGTGGGCAGCATTTGGAATTTAAACCTCCCTGGGATCCCTCATTCCCCAGCTCTGGCTGAGCCAGACCAAGGCAGGGCTGGCTTGGGGTTCTGCCTCAGCCCCAGGGGAGATAAAGGGCTCTCCAAACAGACAGAAGGGTTGGGTAGTTTTAATCTCCTGAAGGAAACCTCTAATTCAATCCTTTCTCCTTACTGTGACAGTGAGATCACAGCAGGGGTGAAATCATTTGCAGAATTCACAGCTGATACTGAGGCTGATCCTGCTCAGACACCAAAGAAATAAAACCCTGCAGGTCCTGCATGGACAGTTCTGGGTTCAGACCTGGGTGAGTGAATCAACACGAGTTCTTCACCCTTTAAAGCTGTTGTCCTGCAAGAGCCACGCCTCTACAGCAACCAGCTTCCACAGAAAATTACAGAACAACTCAAGATTGACGGGAAAACTGGTTTTAAAACTTACATGGTTATCGAGTACTTACTAGATTGTCTCACTCTTCTGTACACGACAAACACAATAACTGCAATAAGCAACAGTGCAACTGCAGCTCCAATTGCAATTCCAGTCAGCTGGGAGGGGAATTTAGGGAGAAAGAAGTTAATAATTTTCAACTTCAGAAGTTACTACATACATTTTGAAGGTCTGAAGAACACTTAGCTCAGTGAGATGTCTAGAAGTCAAGCACGTTCATAAATACTTCATTTTTAATTCAAACATCTCATATGCAAGAAGTTTAAACTGCATCAGTGACCAGTGCTAAGCTCATATTCAAATGATATTGATATGCAAAATATTCCATGTTTTAATTCCCAAAGAGCTGTGAGCTGATCAACTCAATGTCCAGGAGGTCCATGAAGGCATGGAGTGCCAGGACAAGGGGGAATGGCCTTAAGATGAAGGAGGGCAGGGATGGATGGGATTTTGGGAAGGAATTGTTCCCTGGGAGGGTGGGCAGGCCCTGGCACAGGGTGCCCAGAGCAGCTGTGGCTGCCCCTGGATCCCTGGCAGTGCCCAAGGCCAGGCTGGACGGGGCTGGGAGCAGCCTGGGACAGTGGAAGGTGCCCCTGCCCATGGCAGGGGGTGGCACTGGATGGGCTTTAAGGTCCCTTCCCACCCAAATAATTCTGGGATTCTAAATAACAGGAATTAATTCCAGCCTCAGGCACAGTGACAGCAAAGAAACAAACGCTCAGACTTTGGCAGTGACCTGGCAGAGCTCCTGGAGCTCAGGAGAAGCTGCTCTGGATGCACCCCCACCCTTCAGCCAGCTGACTGCAGCTATACTTTACCATGGTGGTCTGGATCCTGTCCTCCACAAACTGCAGGATGGGGGTCCCACCTCCCGGCAACACAGCCTGGCACCAAAAGGAAGGTGAAGTTAGTTCCCCACAACTGGGAAAAAGCTGCCATAAAGACATCTCAACCAACTGGACTGTGTTTTTCTTTGACTTATAACCCACTTTGCAAACACAAACACTCAGTGGAGAGGGGTCAATAGGGGAGTTTTGTGCTGCTGTCAGTTCAGTGCATTCCTAAACAGTCCCAAACCAGGGCCAAACAGTGAGATGAACACTTCTTAAAATCATTTTATCTTGTTCAGAGCAACAAGGACGAGAACAGAATGTAAAGGACTTTATGAGACTGAGAAAACAAGTCACAAACCAGCATATTAAAGTCATCATAAAAAGCACATGACGCATGTGGGCAGAAGGCCTGACCTCAGGTGTGCTGTCCTGGGACCTGTGCCCATCCCTGCCACTCAGGGATAAAACCTGGCACTTAAGAAAGTTTTGCAAATGCCAACCCAAAATTTAAGAGAAAGGGGGAGAAAGGCAAAACAACTCCCAGGAACAAGTGAAAACAACATGAGTACAAGGACAGATCCATCCCCCTCTAAGTCCTGAACCTTAAAAGCACCTGAATTAAGCACTACACACAATTCAGTTCCCATTCCTGCCCTTGGTTCCAGATCTGGATGACATCTGAACTTAGCTTTGCCACCAAGAAAAGAATGAAGTGTACACCAAGTCACCAAACTGGTCTCTCTCATGAAATTCATTCCAGTTTTACAGCACAAAGGAAACTCCTGCCACACCAGTCACCTCACACAAATCCCTGTGCTCACTTTGCCTTCTCAGGTCCCTTTAGCACTTTAATGTTTATCTTCCCAACATGAGTCAAACTAGCTCTGTCACTATTGTTATCAGCCTATTACTCATGGGATTGTAGTGAAAAGTCACAAGATTTTGGTAAAATAAAAAGCTGAAGCTGTGTCAGCAACAGGTACAACACCTGGTGACACAGAGTTCCTGGTGGAAGCCTGCTGTGGTCACTTAAGGTATTTATTTCCCCTTGACAGTGTCAGGGACACTGGGACATGGACAGTTCTGCTGCTCCCCAGGGCTGCATGATCTCAAATAACACCAAAAATAGTAATTGCCAACTGACACTCACATTGCTGCTGCAGGAGGAGAAACAAATCCACGGGGAAAAGAATAAAACACAAACATGCCCAGGGTGAGGCCTCAGCGCAGAAAAGCAACAAGGGAAAGAAGAAATTCAGAGCTCCAAGAACCACTCAGAGGTTCTTGCGAAGTTTTCACCACTGAAAACATGGTATTCCCCTGCTCAGACTCGGGGGGGATCTTTCCCAGCATGGACAATCCTTGTGGACAAGCAGAGGAAGCAAAGCACCCGGGCTGAGCTGTGCAGACATTTGAGACAGTCAGTGATTGCTGTGACAGCTCCTGGGGCAGGAATGAGGTCACAGCCAAGTCACCAGGGCAGCTCCTCTCTGAGGAGGGCTGTGGTCAGCGCCCCAGTCCAAGGGCTTCACCTCCCACAGCCCCAAAGAACCCCCAGACCCACCACACCTGTGGGAGCACCCTGCAGGGCCCCTCACTGCGTTTGAAAACGGAGCAGTGACCTGCCAAGAGTGTGGGTTAGCAGAAAGAGCATTTCTCTGCTTCCTGATGTTGAAGTTTCCTTAAGAACTCGAGGCTTAACAGCAATCAACAGAAATATGCAGGCTCACAACTGCAGCTCACACCCATCCAGAGTACAGGCGCCCAACACTCAGCTCTGCTGAGAGTCCAGCAACTCCTCACTGCAGTTCAAGGTAAACACTGAGACATTCCCGTCCAGGCAGGGCTGGGAAAGGCTTATCAGCCCTGAAAACAAGGCCTTAAAATTGGGATTAGCCCAAAACACAAGATTTCCTCATAGCTCAGAGGCACGTGTCTTGTTTTGACTACAGAACCTGGATTTTCACAAAACATTTTTAACTGTGTACAAGTACATTGTGTGTGTTTTTTAGTTCTGAGAACTATTTCCTCTCACAAAGTTTGTTTTTCATGACTGTGGAAAGCACCACGTGCCTTGTTGGTCTGTGAGTTTCACATTTATGATTAAGAACAAATGCAAAAAGAGCAGTGTGCCAGAATTCTGCAACTCCTCCTTCTTTAGGCTAAAAAGGAAAGTATTTAAATCATAGCATTATTGAAACAGTTTAGAATATGAAGCAGAGCATGAATAGTTTGCAAGAAATAAATAAAAAAAAACCAAACAAACAAAAAAATAAAAACACACACACACAGTAAAATGGGACCAATCCTTAAAAGTTTGAAAGGACAAAACTCTCAGCAGGAAAGGCTCTTTCAAAGGAAAAGCATCTAAAGGCATTGTCCCAATGTTTTCAAATTAGGTACAGCTGCTTTCAGCTTCCGGAAACACTCATAGGGAAATAAGTAAGTCCAAAAATAAGAGCAAAACATATTGAGCAAACCTCAAGGCTGGTGCTGTTGTCTCCTTCATCCATGTCTGGAGGTGCAGCAGGAGCAAAGACAAAAACAAAGAGAGAAGACTGAGTTAAGAGATAACCGCAGTTTCTGATCCAAACTCTTGAACAACACAAGGGGAACAATAATTTTTTAACTTTATCATCCCTCTGTCTCTGTGCTGAGCAACAAAACCCAGCAGTGAAGCGCTGGGGGACGGGACTTCCCTGGACGGGACTTCTCCCGAAGAAACTCCTCCACAGCCACGGGAATTTAAACAGAAACTCGCCGGGAGCCTCCACAAGGTGCCACAGCCCAGTGGCACAGCCAGACCCATCCCTGCCCCCTGCGCTCCAAGGAGAGCGGACACCGGGATGGCACCGCGGGACGGGCACTGCCCGGGGGGCAGCAGCGACACTGCCGGGCAGGGACCGGGCACCGACCGCTCCGGGCTGCGGCTCAGGGCAGCCCCGGCCACCCTCCTGGCCACCCCCCGGCCGGACCCGGGTCACTCTCCCGGCCGGACCCGGGCGCTCTGTCCGGCCCCGTTTCGCCAGGTTAAAGCTCGGGACGCGGGTGCGAAACAACAACCTCCTCCCGCCGGGCCTGGGGCACCGGCACCGGCCGGGGGCACCGCGGGGCTGCACCAGCCCGCAAGGCCCGGGTCCCG
>VXBT01012261.1:394117-418146 GCA_013400235.1 Oriolus oriolus | reverse complement strand
CTGGCGCGGCCCGGCCAATGGGAGCGGGCGCTGTTGGGGTGTGTGGACGCGGGAGCGTGGCGGGGCCGCTCCAGGTTGTGAGGGGAACCCGGCCCGGGCCCCGGCGCGGTTCGGGGAGCCCTCGGTGCCCTCCGGGACCGGCTCCGCCTCCCCTGAGCCCCCCCGGGTGCTCTCCAGGACTCGCTCAGGCTTCGCTGATTCCTTGGTGCCCGGCATGGGGCTGCTGACCCAGCTGGTCCGCGGGCTGGTGCGCGGCGCCGACCGCGTGTCGCCGTTCACCAGCAAGCGCGGCCCCCGGAGCCACAACAAGGGCCGCGGCGCCAAGAAGCTGGGCGTGCTCACCCGCAACAAGAAGTTCCTCGTCGTCAAGGAGATGGTGCCCGAGTTCGTCGTGCCCGACCTGACGGGCTTCAAGCTGCGGCCCTACGTGTCGTACCGCGCCGCCGAGGGCTCCGAGCCGCCCATGACGGCCAAGCAGCTCTTCGACGAGCTGGTGGCTCCGCGCATCGAGAAGGACGTGAAGGACGGCACATTCGACCCCAACAACCTGGAGAAGTACGGCTTCGAGCCCACGCAGGAGGGCAAGCTCTTCCAGCTCTTCCCCAAGAACTACGTGCGGTAGGGAGCGGACAGCGATACCACCGGCCTATGCGGGACAGGCTCTGTCACTGAACATTAAAGCAAATCCTTCTACCTTGTTCTTCTGTAATATCTGGTTTAAATCCTGGGGGAAATCTGCGGTTTGATTTCCCATCCATGACTGGCAATTCCTCTGGGAGACAGTTGTGCCTGGAGAGCACAGCCCTCTCTGGGGGGTCTAAGGGTGAGGGGTCCATGACGTTTCTGAATACAAAGTACTGTAAAGTTTAAGAATTAAACTTTTAATAATTAAATTAAGACAGAAGACGTTCCTTTTGGGAGTAAGGAAGCATGTTTAGTGGATGGTCTGTGAGCACTTAGTCTGTAATAAGGGCGGACTGACAGATGAGTCCTGAAGGTGGTGGTTAAAACCCCCACATTTTCGGGCCTGGCCAGGGCTGTGTTGGAGTGGGGATGCTGCAGCCCCAAATCACAGCAGATCCTGTGCCCGTTGATGCGAGTTACAGCTTGGTCTTGACCACATCACTTGCCACGATGCCGAATTGATTTTTACATGTGTGAAGAGTACAGAGAATATATAAAAAGAAAAAAAGGCAAAAAAATCAATTCGGCATCAGCCTCACACCCCATGTGAAGGCAGATAATAACCGGGTCTCCTCATTTCTCTGAGCAAAGCAAGCACTGGCCTAAAGCCTAAACCAGGCTGCTCCCAATCGGTGACACCACTCCAGCTTCGCTGCCCCCGGGCTGTTTCTGCCGATCTCACAGGGCAATAAAAGGCATTACAACCTTTAAAACAGAGTCATCGGCAGATACAGGGACACACCCTCCGTTTGCCTAAGAAACTGGATTGTCTGCTCTGACTCCCGAAGAACATGCACCCCTTGGAGCCTGAGCCATCCCAGGCCAGGGCAGAAGGTCTTCACGAGGACTGCCAAGTCATTTGATTTTTATAAACCAAAACAACAACAAAAAAAGATAAATCACTTATATTGGTTTTATTTTAGAAAATCCAAAAATAGCATGTTTTTTCTTTAGCAAAAGCTCTTGTTTTCATTACTAATTTGAATCTTCATGTAACAGTGCTCAAGAATGTTTGCTAAAATATACATTCGCCCTTGAGAAGGGGGTTCCAAAGCAGCAAAGTTCTCATCTGCGGGACCTCGTTTAGCTGCAGCACTGTTACACAGAGACCTGTTGCTGGTGTTTCTTTCCCTCCAGACAACTCATTCTTTAGGACCCTCAAAGACAAACCATGTAAGCTAAAAGTTAGTCATCGAGTTTAAGCTGGTTTTTTTGTTTCTATGAATAGAGAAAATGTTCCAGAAAGGGTGTTTTGCTGATATTTCACAGTGAAAAAAAGAGAGCTAATGGAGCAACCATGAGAAATCCTGCAGCCATTCCTGGAGGTAGTTAGGGCAATGCTGTTAAGATTTTGGTTTCTGTACTTATTTTAAACTTAAAAAGATGTCAGGAAACACCACTTACAGTTTTTTGGAGGTTTTGATCTTAAAGCTGTTCACCTTTTAAAAACTGAGCTTGACTTTGGACCTAAACATGCCTCTGTGGAGAGCAGAAAACATGAGCTGGATACTGAGAGGCCATGGGGGGTGGTTGAGTGGCACTAAAACATGGTGGGGTCACTACAGGATTCATCTGAACCAGGGTGTGCTCAGCTGGGAATGATGAAGGAACCTGCAATCAGGTGATGAGTGATCAAAATGATGGAGATGTACCAGGATCCTCACAAGGAGGATCCCACAGCACTTCCCATCACACCGGGGATGCACTTCCTTCTGAACCAGACCTTAAGTTAAACATCACAGTGAGCACATTGCACTGCACCTGGCCTGTCTGAGCTCTTCTCCAGGGACACACGCACATCACCCAGCCAAGCCTCTGCTCAGGGGCATTTCTGAGACATTCAGGGAACCTTCTGATCACTTACTGGGTCTGCACAGCAACACAGCCAAGCCTGGTTTGTGAGGGAAGGAGGAGAACGGGCTTAACAGATGCATTGTGAAATGCAAACCAGCCTCGAAAGGATTCAAATCTGAGGTACAAAGCAGCAGCCTGTGACAGGAGGGCTGTTCCACTTGGAACTAGGACATTAAGGGAAAAACTAAATAAACCTGTCTGGGCATGACCACAGGCCTCTAAGCAAAGGCTTCCCTCTCTGCTGAAAATAAAACACCAGGAATTCCATCAGTGTTGGCCTTGAAGGACTCCCAAGCTCAGCAGTAAGAGTGGGAAAGCCCAACAGAAGTTAGGGCATTAAGTTCAGCTGTCACTTTCAGTTCAGGAGTTTTCCTCCCTCTTCCCTTGGGACTGGTCAATGCAAACTTTCAGCTGTTCTTTCAGATGGAGATCTAGGACTTGGCTCATCTGGAGGGGTCACCAGGCTCATCTCCCACTTCCAGACATGGAGGATGTTGTCATAGAAAGAACAAGTGGCTACAATGCTCATTTCTTTGGGGCTGTCTGGAGACCTGGCCGAGTCACTGCCTCTGTCCAGGCCCATTCCATTGGGTCTCTTGGTTCCTGAGTCAGAGCTGCTGGCTGACCCTGGATCTGCCCCTTGGGCAGCCAAAACTAAACCTCCCTTTAAACCAGAGCCCCTCACCAGTCCAGAATCCCCAGCCAGCTTTGGCCCTGCCCCTGCTGCGAGTGCCACAGTGGGGCTTTCACTCTCCTCATCCAGGATTACATCAAAAGTAGCTGTAGGAGACTCATAAATTATCTTCAGGTTCTGGACCTGCAAATTCAACCTCTCATCTCCTTCCCTTGATGCTCCCACGAGCTCCTCCAAAGGCTGGCACACAGCAGCGAGGTCCTGGGTTGCAGGCAAGGAATCCCTTGGACACAGCCTTGACCAGTCAGCCCCATAGGCCAAGGAATTGTGCAGGACATAGGATGACAGGATGATGCATTCCTCTGTGTTTTCCGCTTTAAAAAAAGATAAATGAAATGACTTAGAAATCGAGTTGTGGGTTGTGGCAGAGTGCTCAGCAGCCATTCCAGCACTGGCTATGTCCCATGGGAAGAGTCCTCTGGTTATTGCCTTCTTCACCACGGAGTGAAGCATTCCAGGAGGAATGAGGTACTGACCATTTTTCAGCCACCTCTCAATGGCCTTGATTCTCCCTGGGTCAGTAGCAGGTGAGAAGAGGGTTTAACATGCATGAGGTTTAAGAGCATCGTTATTCAAAGTACCTACAAAGGCTCAAGGCAGATAAGACTGATGATACCACAACCTTCACTGACCCATGAACACACCTGGGGATTGCCAGGTCCTGGTTATTAATACACTGCAGATGTTCTTCCTGTCAGCTTTCAGCATTTGACTCTGACAGTAGGTGAACATCAAGTTCCTTCCTTCCCCACACAGGAGAAATGCTACCCTCATTCCCTAAGCTGTGGACGTGCCCAAGGTCTGGAGAACCCAGGAAGCCAACCATCCTCTGTCAGACTGCATTTGTAATGTGAAAGCAAACAGCTTTTTCATCATGGAAGTACCTTGTGATTCACATGAAGGGCTTATTCATGTTATTCTGGATTTACCAGGCTGCAAAGCACTTCCTTCCTGAGGCAATAACCGATTCCCCAGCAGGTCAGTAACTCCTGCTAACAGGAAAGCACCACCTGACAGTCAGAAGAACCTCTCTGAACCATCACAACAAACACAAACCCAGAATGGTTGTGCCCTCACACCAAACACAAAGGCTTTCCTCCCGTAAAAAGAAGTTATGAGAGATTTACACACGAATAGTGACAGGGCCTTGGCACAACCGAACAGGCCAACAGAGTGCACAGATGTGGAAAAGCTGGAAGAGTTACCTCAAATTGGAACAGAAGTCTATGGCTATTAACACCGTCTCAATCCTTCCAGCAAGGTCAGAGCTGGAGCTCCCCATTAACCTGGAGGCAGCAAAGGAGAGCAGCAGAGCAGCCCCGGAGCACCTCTGTTCCCTGGACACTCACCCAGGCTCCCGCGGCAGTCAAGGATCTTGAAGCCACTCTGCATGCAGGCCGCCAAGAGCACGAAATCACACGTGGGGTGCCACTTCAGCCTCCACACCCCACCTTCCACGTGGGTGTCAGCCAGCGGCTGCTTCATGTTCCTGGTGTCCCACAGCAGCACGTGCTCGTCGTAGCTGGGGACACACCACAAACAGAAAAGCAGCACAGCCGAGTCAGGGCACAGAAGAAAGGTAGGAAAGACCATGTGCTCTGCACCACATGGAATTTGTGAAGAGGCAGCAGAACGTTCAGGTAACAGAGGAGGTCGGTCACACGAGGGGAGAGCAGCTGGAAGGGACTCACCTGCCTGTGGCCAGGAGATTCTCCCGGTGGGGACTGCACTGAATGCTGCACACACCCATGGAATGTCTGCAGAGGGAAGAGACAGCAATTCGAGAAGGGCTTCTTCCTTGAATTTTGAGTCCACATTATTTCATCAAGGTGTCTCAGGAGAGATAAGCTCAAAATTTCAGCCCAGTGACCCACCCAAGCAGAGTTCCATCTACACAGTCCAACAGCCTTCCCAGGGACAAAACTTCTACTCACACCATCTTTCAGCACAAGTATTTTCTAGTAATATTTACCCCATAAACTGCTGCTCAAAGGCCCTAAGAATTCCAGCAGAACAACTCCATTCCCAGGAGACTTTACTCCCAGAATTAATATTTCCATAGCAATAGTCCCCAGTGTAATTTAAGTTTACATTTAGAATTCCACTGGAGAGCTGTGTATATTGTTTTAATCATATTTTAAAATCAAGATATGAAAAGAGATCACTTCAAATAACTAAACAGTGGAGAACAAAATATTTTCTAACAAACATTCCATAATAATATATCCAAATTTAACACACACAAAAATTGCCAAAATAAAAAGTGTAAATCAGGATCATTTTTTACAAAGATACTGCCACCATCTTCACATGTGCAAGTCAGCACTTGGTTTATTGTGCTGAAGGACATGGAGAAGAAAGTTTCAACCTGAAGTTGTCCTGATGAAAAAAACTAATAGATGCCTCCATTTCCCAAGGGAGGCAGAACCAGGATCCACTGTCACTGCACATCTCTGAATTCAGTGGCTTGGGAAGGGGCGCAGCGACAATGGGTGTTGCCACCCCACTGCTGAGGGTCTGGGTGTGGATAGGGCTCACTTACCTCCTGCTGGTGAACACTGGAGCCTCCGGACTGCACCTGGTGTCCCAGCCCTTGAGCAGGCTGTCATCCCCTCCTGCCCAGGGACAAAACACTGTGACCCTCAGCACCAGCCCTGAGCACGGGGCAAAGCAGTGCAGAGTCTGCAGCTTCCTCATGAGGGGCACCTCCAATCTCTGCTCCCTGTGACAGGGACAGCACCCAGGGAACGGCTGGAGCTGGGCCAGGGCAGGCTCAGGCTGGAGATCAGGGAAAGGTTCTTCTTCCCCCAGAGGGTGCTGGGCACTGCCCAGGCTCCCCAGGGAATGGGCACGGCCCTGAGGCTGCCAGAGCTCCAGGAGCGTTTGGGCAGCGCTGCCAGGGATGCCCAGGGTGGGGTTGTTGGGGTGTCTGTGCAGGGCTGGGCTTGGATTGATGATCCTGGTGGTCCCTTCCTGCTCAGGGTAGTCTGTGATACAGAGCTGATGCTTTCCAGCCCTGGGATCTCACAGAATGTAACAGACACACGAAAAATCACACTGAGGCTCGCAATAGCCATCACCACAGAAAACACATGTGTTATCAATACCCTCACTTTGGTTAGAAAAAAAATTAGAAGCCATAAAGACTGGACTCAAACAGCTCTCTGGCTCTTTGCATATTGCAAGAGAATATCATCTTTTTTGCCAATAGCCACCCAAAGTATGGTTTTCAGGGTACAGCTTCTCCTAATTAACTCCAACCACTTCCCACCATCAAGAAGCCTGTCACCCCTAAGCAGAGGCCCCAACTCTTTCAAGAGGTGATGCAAGCAGCATCCCCAGCCCTGGAAAGTAAAATCCCAAGGAACACATCCCTAAACAAGGGGCCCCCTCCCCAACAGCCCCAAAGGAGATTCCCAGTCCATACAGACCTGAATACACAATATCAGTGTCCCAGTAATTGAAAGCAGCAATCCAGGCCTCAAATTTGTGAGCTTCCCACTGGTTCAGGACATGCACAGAAGGAGCAGATTCATCTATGGAGAAAAGATTCAGCTTCCCCTCTGAATCACTGCTGATCACCCTCAAAGGACTTCCACTACAGCGGGGTACACAGAAAACATCGGGAATTACTGCAACAATCAAATATTTTGATTCAACTAAACACTGACAGACATTGGCAGCATGGTGGCAGGAATGAATGATGCATTCATACAATTCTTTTCAGCTTCAGCCCATCCCATCTTAAATCACCTGCCCCAGTGACCGCCACTCCCTGTTCTCACGGGGAGCAACCACTCACACCCACATCAGGGCAAGAACCACCCCTGGCTCCTGTCTTTCTCAGAGATGCAAAACTTGACTTCTTACATGCTTCACATTACATCAATAAACAAATACCATGTGAAGAGGGATTTTTTTTCCTCCAAGTCAGACTGACAATGCCCTTTCAGAGCCTCTTCCCTCCCCTAGAGTACAAAGAGATGTTTTATTTCCTTGCTATCACTGAAACCCAAAGCACTGGCTGATCCTGACCTTTCCTGCTCTTCCTGTGCCACAGAACAATTACAGTTTCTAGACACAATGACCTTGGAGCACTGGCAAATGTTTTGCAATTCCCAGTGCACAGATTTTCTGACATTCCCTGACATGAACTAGGTCCCTTCTGTTTGGTTACCTGCCACTGCAGGCACTGCTTTGGTGGCCTGGGGCTTACTTCCAGTTCTGTATCAAATTATTCAGCCCCACTGAATCTCCCAAATTCCCACATGGAGATACAGGGCCAGCCCCTTCCTGCAGAGATGTGAACGATGTACACTTGGCTTCTAGGAGAAGTCACTGGTCTCTCAAGTGACAACAATGACAGGCTTTAAAGGGGCTTTTCATCATGGCAACAATCTTTATTGGGAAGGACAGAGACAAGAAGAAGGAATGTAAGAAGAAAGTCTAACTGGCAATTCTACTTACTCATTAAACAGCATGCACAGAAACAGCTTTAATTAGCAAATTTGCCCTCCAGCATTAAGCAATGACTGCCTGATCTCCCTGGTTTCCAGCCTCACACCAAAGGCACCATTCTTCATCTGCACCTACAGAACACATTGACCCTCCTCTTTCAAGGTGCAGCTAATTCAGGTTATTTCATGCAGTCATGCCATTTCTGAAATCCCATGTATGAGTGCTTGAGAGAGCAAGGAGCCACTTCCAAACCAATTCTCTCCTGTTTCTCACTAACCCATGATTAAACTTCCTACATGTGCTATTATTAGCAATTCTTAAGGAGAAATTCACACTTAAATTTCAGCTGTTCTAAGAGCAGCGTTGGAACCAGCAGCTCCATTTGCATCCCGTTCTGGTCTTTCCTTTTAACAAAGGCAGCAGAAGACACATCCCTGGCTCACCTGCTGCCATTCCCCAGAACACAACCTCACATTTGTTGTTGGTTTAGTCTCTGCTCCTGTTCCAGTAGCCACAGGGTTTGTGTTCCTGTTACCTTTGCTCTGGAAACAGCAACTTCTGGAGCTGGGCCAGGGAGACAGCTGGGATCAAAAAAGTCAAAACCACTAAAGACTTCTTCATCCAAGTCCTCAAATTCTCCTGAAAGTTGTCCCACACACACTGGCCCCCAGCCTCCATCTCCCATCCTCACCATTGCTCTCGTCCAGTGGACCAGTCCAAGGACAAGGCCAGTCGCTGTGCCCCGAGATCCACCCTGAAGCGTGGCTCCAGCATGCAGCTGTTCTTCTACTGGAAACAAAAGGAATGGATTAAGACTGGGAAGACAGCAGGCACGTAACGACAGGCGCGCTGCCTCCCACGGCAGATGTTTTCCAGAGACTGATGAGCAAATGAGGGTCCCACACTAAAGCAGCAATGAAATGTCCCACAGCACTACAATCGCCCAGTGCTGGCTGAGGGGCAAACGTGCACACACGGGATCCCACCCTTCTGCTGCTCATTTCCCACCAAACCTGCCTGAAACTCTGCTTCCTCTCAGGGAGCAGTGAAGTGCAGGAGAAGTGATGACCTGACTGCTGAACTCCCTTACAGACTGGCCTCTGCTTTCTCTGCTCTGTGAGAATGGCTCTGATCACTCTCTTCTCTCACCACCAAAAGAAACCCCACTCCAGAAGTCCTCCCTGCTTTTACCAGCTTTGCACCTTCTGGTGTTTCCCAGTTAGTTCACACTTGCTTCCAGGGTTTGCTTTTGCTCCCCTCCTGCCTCTCCTCCCCCACTTTGCAGGTGAGTAGAGCCCAGCCCAACTCTCTGGTGCTACGAACAACTTCACAGAATTTAGGGCAAACATTATCAGAAGACAAAAGAAGCATTAAAAAAGCTAAGGATGCTGAGGAAGCCACGGAAACGACCCAGCTGTCCTGCAAGCCTATGCACACTATGTAGTAAATGTAGAGATGTATCAAACATGGGTTAAAACCAGCTTCAGCAGCAGCAGGCATTGCATCCACCCACCTCACTTCCAGTCAGGTGGCAAAATTCCACGGCGCCTGTGGAGTTTGCGATGCCAACCATGGGATGTTCTGCAACAGGAATGTGGCACCTAAAAGATCAAGTTAAACAAGTCTTCAATGTCCATCTTTCTTGAAGAGAGCAAAGCCGTAACTTTCATTCCAACATGCGCAAGGACAAGGTATGTGACCAAAAAAATCTTGCATTAAGAAAATCTAAGGCTCCTCAAGTTTCCACACACCTGCGAGGAGGGGATTCCATACAGGGAAGATCTACTATATGTTATTATATAAATAAATGAGGTACAAAGTCATGACCAGCCACTCACAAGCCAGCAGAAAGGGTAAAACAGAAACAAGGCAGTCTTTGCTCATTGGAACAAACCGGAAAGTATTTCTCTCCAAGAAGTCAGGAACCCATTCGTAACTACTGCTGCTGCCATGCCAAAAAAGGATCCCCAGAGGAGCAGAGCCCGCTGCTGTGGCACCGAGCCTGGCCGGGCCGGCGTTACCATTTGATGTCCAGGATGGCGGCCGTGTCGATGCGCTGGATCTCGGTCAGCGGGATGTACGGCTGCTCCTCGTTGTAGTGGTACAGGTAGAGCCGCCCCATCCTGTCACAGGCCCCACTGCTCCCTCGGGAATCGCTCTGTGGAAAACATGGCAAAGGGCAGGCTCAGCCGCGCTTCTGCCTCCGCACCCGAGATCCTGCTGGGAGCCGGGCTGAGGCTCCCAATTGTCCAGTCCCAACCCTGAGGGATGAAAGCCCCCATCGGGGCCAGCCACGCTCACCAGAGAGGCCTCTCTGCCCCACCTCGAGCCCCTCCAGCCGGGACAAGGCACGGCCCCGCCGCGGGGACCGGCAGGACCGGGGATGGGGCTGGGGCTCGCCCCAGAGTGGGGCCAAGGGAGGACGGGGGTTCGCCCTGGTGCGGTGCGGGCCAGGGATGGGACCAGGGCTCGCCCCGGAGCGGTACCGGGCAGCGATGGGGATGAGAGTCCGCCCCGGAACGGTGCTGGCCGGGCGGGGATGGGGATGGGGATGTGGATGGGCACTCGCCCCGGAGCGGGGCCGGCCGGGGCCGGGGCTCGCCCCGGAGCGGGGCCGGGCTCACCTGGTCGGGCGGGCGCAGGTGGTAGGTGCCGCAGGCCAGGATGCTGTGCCAGCCCTCCACCGGGCACCACTCCACCGCGTCCGCGCTGAACTCCGTGTCCACCACCTGCAGCGTGCGCGTCCTGCACGGCGCGGCCATCGCGGGCCGGGCCCTGCTGCGCCGCCGGGGCGGCTCCCGGGAGGCTCCGGGGAGGCGGGGCCGCTGCCCGTCTGCTTCCCGGTCAGGGCGGGCCCGGGGCGGAGCTGCCCCCGCGGAGCCGCCTCTTCCCCCGGCCGGGCTGTCCGCGCACGCCGGGCTCCCGCCGGGGTAGAGGGGTTCCGCTCGCCTGTCCGAGCCCCCTCCCAGCGCGTCCTTCCCGAGGGAAGGGGCTGCGCCTCCAGCGCCCTCCCGGCGACGGACCCCTGCCCTAACCCGGCAGCTGCTCACGAGGGAAAACCGCGATCAGCCTTCCCTCGGCATCTTCCCGGCGCCTCGCTTAGAGACCTTCCCCAGCCCGGCACTTCCCCAGGAGACACGGGCTGGCACCGCTGTCCCTGGCGGAAGCTGTTCCGGACCTCGGAGCGATCCTGGTCCCTGGCCTGAGCCTTTCCCTTTCCCCTCGGTCCTTTCCCAGTCGGAGGGCAAGTCCTGCACACTCGGGGTGCATCCCGCAGCCATTCCCCCCGCGGTGCTGCTCCCGGCGCTCCCGTCCTCCCCTGGAGCCTGGATTGCCGCTGATCCCCGAGCGGAAATCCTGCAGACCCAAAGGTCTCATTGCCGAGTGAAATCAGCCAAGACCTCACCGCTGGTGTTTTCCCACAACCAACCCTACATTTACTGACATTGAATTTCATCTCCCACTCTCTCATAACAGCCTTCTGCAATTCACTCCGCTTTTATTACATTGCTACACTGAATAACCTCATCAGTGGAAGTTGTCAGCTTCGTTACTCATTACCTTTTTTCTAAACTATTTTTTTATATAGTGGGCGTCCAACTGTTTACTTCCCACCACCAAAATAACCCTCCCTTCTACTCTTCTGTCTTTTAAACAGTTGTTTGTCTATGTGACTTCTTGATCAGCAGCTTTTTTTCCTTAAGTGCCTTGAGCAAAGTCATTGTTAAATGCATTTTGGAAGTTCTGACTGTCCCAACCAAATCCCCTTTCCCCTGCTTGTTGATGCCTGGAATGGAAGCAATTCCAGTAGAGTTTTGTAGCATGATTTCCCTGTACAAAAACCCCACTGACTCCTCCCCGGTATTCAGCCATTGGTGCTGCATCACAGCATCCATGAATTTGTGGAGCGTGGGTGGCTGTAGCCTGAAATTCCTTCCAGAAGCTGCTGTGACATTGTACCAAGGGAGAGGTCACCATCCCAGCTGGGAGCTCGGCTTATTCATCCCTGAGCTCCCTCAGAGCCGTAGGTGGCACCGTCTGGTCCTGGCAACTTGTTGCTGCTCATTTCAGCTGAACTTTAATCTCTCCTAAAAGCACTTCTGTTCTGAACAGATTCTCTGTGGAGCTCTCCATATGGAAGTATTCCTGTGTGAACTCCACCAGCTCTTTCACGGGGAACACATATGCAAACAATTCACTGGATTTTCTTCTGCTGAGACTTTCATCTTCAGGTCAGCCCTTCCCTTTGCTGTGCATCAGCCTCTGCTGACTTCAGCAGTCCCCCACTCCTGATGTTTTCAAAACTACTCATGCAGGTTTTATGACTTGAACATTCTTCCTACTCCATTTTTCTTTGCATTATTTTGCTGGCTTGGTTGGTTTGTTTGCTTTTTCTTTTTCTACATTTCACCTGCCAAATGTTATTCTTTCCATCTCTTACATTTGAACACAAGTTCAATTTACAAAGGATTTCTTCTTACTCTGAGTATCCCACGTGCTCCTGTTTGATCACACCAGCCCCCTTTTGCCCTCAGTGCTGTTTTGCTGGGTGGTCAAGCTTTGCTCCTGGCCCATGTGGTGTCTTACACCATCTCCATGCCCCCTGTGAGCATTTTAGTCTTTCAGCTAGGTCAGAACCTGTTATCTCCCCGAGCCTTTGCAGGGTGTCTGGGCAGTTCCTTTCCACTTGGGTTGGTCTCACAGCCCTTTAACCCTGTGAGCACCTCCCCTCCCCACCTGCTGCACCCCATCCTCCCAGCCCCTTCCCTCCCACATTCCCTGGGATCAGGATTTCCCCAAGCACCTTCCATCTCGGCTTTGTCCCGCACCTTTCCCTCATTCCCTCAGCGGAATTTCCCCATTGCCCCACCAGGCCTTGGTCTGCAGCCTGTCCTTGTCCTCACTGCAGCAGCATTACAAACATCAGCACCAGCTTTTCCCTGCTTGGTGCTGCTCAAGTGTTTAAGAGCTCTAAGACTGCACTTTGTTTTGATAAACATGATTCCCAGTAATAAAATGGAAAATTGGCAGGACAAATAGCAGCCTTTTAAACAGGTAAGGGAAAAAAAGTCAATACTTCTGCCCTGTTCAGTGGATTACCTCAAATAATAATAAAAAAATATTCCTTATGTTCCATTTTATATTCATCAAAAACTGTGCAGTTCATTTCAAGGAAAGAATTAAATGTTTCCTTTAAAAAAAAAAGATTACCCACTTCAAGGAAAGAATTAAATGTTTCCTTTTAAAAAAAAGATTACCCACTTCAAGGAAAGAATTAAATGTTTCCTTAAAAAAAAAAATTACCCATTACAGGAAAATTTGATTAGGTCCCACTGGTTTTTTCACACTGAAGGGCATTTTGGGCTGCCTGAGCAGAAAAATTACAGTACAACCATGGTTTAAGAGTGGCAACTTGACCAAGTGCCTTCAAGTGAACTTCCAGCAGGAAGTTTCAGAAGTTCTTTGCTATTTCCCAAGCCAAAGGATGAAAACCCACCGAAATGTTAATAATTCAGAACTTCCTGTGCAGATATTAGAAACAGAATATAATATTGGAAGCCCACAGCAGATCAGTTTTCTAACAAATTGAATACAAGCAAGACCAACATTGCAACATGAAGTGGCAAAGTGAATCCTGATTGAAAAATCAAAATTCTAAACGGCTTTTACAGAAAAATTTTCACTAAGCACTCCAAGAAAGGCTCTGCATTAAGCACTCAGCAGCTCACATTCTTCTACTGTGAAGCAAGACTAACACCTGGCACTAAATTATCCATTTAGCTCTTCAGGAAACTCAACTGATGTTCCTTACTCTTCTAAGGCAAAAATGAAATAGAAAATAGTTATTCGTGAAAAGAAAATAGGCATGTGCTCTGCAAGGGAAATCCTCCTCCCATACTACTTTTACTCATTACTACATTAAAAAAAAAAATCAAAAAGTGATTCTTGGATTGATGACAACTCTTAAAAAAAGTGAATAAATAATTCAAATTACCCGATATTAGATATTTAAACATCTCTGCACATGACTGGAGTGTTGGCTATGCTACAGGGAAGCCACGAGGGCAACCACATCCACACACAGCTGCCACCTGAGCTCCCCTACCACTGCCTTCTGTACAAGGGCTTTGGAACTGAAAGCTGATCCAGCTTCCTAAAAATCCTGGCTGCTCCAAGGCCCATCTCCAGCAGCCCCTCCGAGATCCCAGAGGGTCCCTACAGCCCACGCCAGCTCCTGGGGCACTGCTCCCACCCTGCAGGGACTTCCAGCATCCAGGGGTGACTGAGCTCTGAAGGCAGCTGGAAGGGAAGAGGAGAAAGCCAGAGAGCAGACATGGATTCGTTCCAACCTTTACTTTGTTTGCTCTTTTTTTTTGTTTGTATTTTTTTTTAAATAGAGCTTCCATGCAGAGTTCTCCAGAGTAAGTGCTGATGCCGGAGCCTGCCCCGCCGGCCTTGGCACTGCCACAGACACTTCTGCCACGTGGGAGGAAAAGCTTTTGCTACATGACTTTTTTTCTTTTTTTTTTCTTTTTTTTTTTTTAAACTTTTAGGCCAACAACATGTTCTCATCTGAACATTACAGTTAATGAGTGCTATCAAGAATTCCTAACAAAAACTGTACATGAGTTTACAAACGTATTAACATATAAATAATGAGAAGCTTCCTGCCTGGAGCCTCCACAGTAGTCTTTTTGCTTGAGAATATAATACTGGAAGGGCAGACCCGATCCCTTTCCACAGCACCAGTCAGAGCTGGCTTAGTCCAGTCAGCCGTTCTGCTCAAGCATCACAGGGTTTTTCTTCAGTGCCTCTGGCTTCGATAAGCAGTCTGTCATACTGTGCAAAAGCAAGAGTCCAATGCCTTTGGGAAGGAATCCTGCTGCTGAGAGGCCTCTGCCACCCGGTCATCGTTCTGGTCCGAGCTCCTGCTGGAAGGTCCTTTTCTTCTCCCGACAGTGTTTCTTGTGAGCAGGCCAGTCCTTCTGCTGGCACTGCGAGCCGCAGTACCGCGCCACCTGGCAGCGGCCACAGATGTTGAATTCACGTAACTGGGAACAAAAGATGGTGTTAGAGGGGCTGCTCAGTGCCCAGGAGAACCTCAGCATCACTCCCAGGGGGCACCCCAAACAGCATTCCCAAGAGAACCCAGCAGCATGCCCAAGGAGCTCCATGACCAGGTCCTTCACGCCTGTCACACAAACAGGTGACAGGACAAGGACAAACTGCCTTAAGCTGAAGGAGGGCAGGGTTAGATGGGATATTGGGAAGAAATCCTTCCCTGTGAGGCCCTGGCACAGGTTGCCCAGAGAAGCTGTGGCTGCCCCTGGATCCCTGGCAGTGTCCAAGGCCAGGCTGGACAGGGCTTGGAGCACTCTGGGATAGTGGAAGGTGTCCCTGCCCATGGAATGAGATGAATTTTAAGGTCCCTTCCAACCCAAACCAGTCTGGGATTCTAATGAACATGAACATCCCAGCACGAGTGACAGAGAATCAGAAGGGTTTGAAGTGAATTACATTTGTAGGGT
Organism: Oriolus oriolus; assembly: GCA_013400235.1. NCBI lineage: Eukaryota > Metazoa > Chordata > Aves > Passeriformes > Corvidae > Oriolus > Oriolus oriolus. The sequence continues at coordinate 402,927 of VXBT01012261.1, read as the reverse complement.
TTCACAGTTGCTCTTGTAAATGGGCTTAATAGACAAAATACCGGAGCATTACACATTTGTTGTCACAATGCTGCTGTTTTGTCAACTTAAGTTCTGTTTGCAACTACAAACACCTGAAATTCAGAAATTATCAGGAGGGCTGCACAAGCTCAGCCATTGCCAAAGTTACTGTTATCCAGGGAGCTTTTGGGCACAGACCCAAATAAAAGGCAGAGCTCCCTCTGTTTCAAATACAGGGCATTTAAGTTCATTTTTGCAAACGTTCCCTTCCCCAAAGCAGAAAGTGGAACACAATGGGTTTAGCCTGCTCAGCATCTGCTATCACAAGAAAAGCCCTTGTTTGTAGATAAGGCATCTGTGTGACATGCACAGCCCTTGCACAGCCCATTCTCTCACTCCTGATGTTGCTTTATCTTCCTCCAGCAGAACCTCTCCTCCCAGCTCTCCCCTGAATGAAGGCCACTCCCATTCACCTTCTGCTCAGGAAATGGTAACCAGGTTATTTTTTGATTCCACGACTGCCCAAACCCTCTTACAATGCTTCCTGCTGTCTCCACAGCTGCTCACTCATCCCAGCTCTGCTCCCTGGAGGAAAGCTTCCACCTGGCTTTTTGTGCACTCTGCAGAAATCACCCTCCTCCCAGCAGCCCAGTAACATCCACTCCTCCAATTCAAACCCTTGTTCCCTCCAAATGAAAATTATCACAGGGTCTGGAGGTTCAGGCCAAAGAAAACCTGAGTGGAAGAAAATTCTTGCTTTTAGCCACTGAATGGCTCAGGTAAAGCTCTACATTTTAAATAATAAATAAATCCCTGGACACACCATTATTCCATGCTCACTCCCAGCTCTCTGAACCCACCTGTTTTTCAATCATTGTGCAGGGAGGGTAGTGACATTCATAGTAAGTGCAGGAGTTCTCTTCCTCCTCCACAACATCCCCGTTAGCGTTGTAATATCTGGTTACATTCAGGACAGGAAACTGCTCTTCTATGGGGTCTGTAGGAAGCTGTTGGATTGCCAGCCAGTACAGACTTTGTTCCCTGGGAAAAAAACACATACAAGTTTGCTACATCAATTCAAAATAATCACACAGAGAAACCTAATTCATTAATAAATTCCTAATTCATTAATATTCCTGATTCCTAATTCATTAATAAATTAAGTAGGGTCAACATCGTATTTAGCCTCAGACTGCACATACTGCTCATATATTGGGTATTTTTAGGGTTATTTTAGCCCAAGTGCAACCCTCAAAAGTTTAAAAGTACCAATTAAGAAACACATCGAGCAAAATTATTTCTGTGCAAAATTATTCACACCAAGTCAAAATTTATTTCTGGCTTGAAGTCTGTTTCTTGCCCTTTAACCCCCAAAATCATACAGAGCATTTGTAATTCACCACAACTTTTCAAAATCAGCTTAAAGCAGCTCCAAACATCCCCATCTTAAAGGTACTGCAAGTGTTTCAGGAGAAGAGTGTGATGTGAAGTCTGTGGGTCTCCCACTGTGCCACATCACTGATTACTCAGCTCCATCCTGGCACGAAGAGTTTCGTGTGCTGAGCAGCATCAGTGAAACCCAGCCCGTGGGAAGCTCCCACAAGCTGCTGGTGAGAGGTGCTGGAAGCTGAGCCCAGAACTCGCACTGGGTGAGTCCAGCCCCAACTCACAACTTCCACCAGGAGCATTTTGCAGGTCACAGTGGAATTTCAGTGCCCGAGAGGCAGAAGGCAGTGAGATGTGCTCAGCTGGGAGGGTTCCTGCTCCACCTGGCACAGCAGGACCTCGGCACAGCCCCGAGGGTGAGATGGTCCCTGCCCAGCAGGGATGGGGAGCACAGCCTGTGCCCCAGCTGAGGGAGCCAGGACAGAGCCATGTGTAAAGCGACCAAGGTCAAACCAAAAAGGCTCTGCCAAGGCAAAAATCACCAAAGGAAGGAGACAACATTTGAAGAGATCTTCATTCCCCCCGCCAGGTGCTGCCATACCTTTGTTTGCTAGAGATTTCCTCAGCCTTGGGCTTCCACCCCCACGGGACGAGGCGCAGATTGTCCAGGCGGTTGTCCACAGTCACCGAGTTCAGATGCACCACCTGAAAGCCAGGAGCAATCCCTCCCCGGTGCCTCTCCCTGCAGGAGACAAAACCAACCTGAAGGTCAGTGATGAACAAGAAGAGCTAAAAAACAAAGGATCACAGCAATTCCAGAGGCAATGGAAGTTGGGACCTGCTGGCACTGGGCTGCCAACAGACTCCAGTGGCTACTTCAGACAGGTCAGCTCCCAGGAGAAAGTGCCTTTTTCCAGCAGGTGATTTCAATTTTAAATTAGCTGAATGAAAAGACACTCAGAGTATAGAGTAATTTTAAGCAAATTGCTTAGTTCCAGAGTCTATTCCTGCAGTTACTGCTAGAGATGCATGGAATTACAGTGTTCCTTGAAAGGTGCCAATATTGGCTTTTTCTTTTCATAGGAAATTCTATCAGACACATTTGTGCAAGTGTGACACTGGAGTGGAGTCACAGAGCTTGTTATTTAGGAAGAAACATCTCTGAACAGCCACAGGACAGAGGTTCCATCGAGTATGCAAATACTTTTTAGACTCTAATTGTGTGTTACACACTCAAAAGTCTGAAATGACTCCACAATTGGCCAAGAGACACCTGAAACTTGCCCAAAACCCATAGCAGGACTAAGCCAGGATGGCTGCAAGGAGAATCTTCCCTACTGCCTTCTAAGAGTTTCCATTTCCCCTTCCCTTTCTTTTCACCCCTCCTTCCTATGTTTCATCAAGTTCACTGTCAAACACCCTCATGCCTGGACAAGTTTTTCTATCAGTTCTTGCAGGAATCCCCATCCCAGCTGAAATGCAAGGCTTGGACAGAAGGCTGTGTCCCTGTGTTTGTTCTGCCACGAGGAAATTCCCAGCACAGGAGAACAAGGACCAAGCAGAGCTGACAGCACTCCCTGAGGTAACCCAGCCCCTCCTCCCTGGAGACCTTCCAGCAGCTGCCCACAGCTTCACCCAAACCCAGCCTGGACACCGAGTCCTGCTCAGCCTTTGCTGAACATTTGAGCTCATTAAATAGTTTGTTTAATTTTCAAGAGATATTTGCCTGAGTTTAAAAATTCCCACTTTTTTTAACCCTTACAAAGCTCAGCATTACCCAGCAGAGCAGGAAACTCATTTCAGCGTGACTTACAATGAAAAATGTAGGATTTTGTTTTCTTGGTCAAAATCCATCCAGGTATGGGTAAGTTATATACCTTGGGTCTAAGAAAACCTCTTGCAATTCACATATGCCCCAAAACTTCCTAGAATTTAATGAGCAGAATCCCCTTGGAGAGGCTACAAGCAGCACCTACACACAGACTGTGCTCCAGTTTTACAGAATTACAAGGTAATTCCTGTAAGGACACCCCTGCACGAGAACAGAGCCTGGAGCCTCCTGCCAGGGAATCTGCTGGGCCTCCATGGAACAGGAAGAGTTCTTCCCTTTGAAGGTAAAACAAATAAAACCCTTCTTTTGGGGAAAAAGAAACCAAACTACACACATAAAAGCAAAGAAACTATGGCAAGGAGTCTGCTGAAGTGCCCTAAAGGAGGAATCCCAGAATCCCAGCTTGATTTGGGTTGGAAGGGCCTTTAAAATTCAGCTCATTCAGCTCAGCCATGGGCAGGGACACCTTCCACTGTCCCAGGGTGCTCCAAGCCCCATCCAGCCTGGCCTTGGGCACTGCCAGGGATCCAGGGGCAGCCACAGCTGCTCTGGGCACCCTGTGCCAGGGCCTCCCCACCCTCCCAGGGAAGGATTTCCCAATATCCCATCCAACCCTGCCCTCTGGCAGTGGGAAGCCATTACAGGAAAAGCTCCTTTTGAGTTGCTGAAGGCCAGCAGAGGGTCTGGCAAAGGGAATCAGGAATCCTGAGGGCTCCAAGTGGGAACCCAGGAACTGGCAAACTGCTGAAGGTGAACACCGGTCGGATATGGAGACAGGGAAGGAGTTAAGGTTCTTAGAATGAGCCTAGGACAAAGTGCCAGCTGGAGAGATGGGACAGATAGGAGCGAGGAATCTGGGAGGAGGAGACAGAAGTTCAGAGCAAGAACAAACTGTGCAGGGAGGAAAGGGAAGGGGATTCCAAGACTAAGTTAAGAAATATTTTCTAATTTGATTAGATGAAGAGTTTAGAAACTGTTGGAGTTGGGGAAAGAGAAGATTATGAGAGATTGTCCCTGACTCTGGGAAGTCACAGCAGAGTGGCACATAGCTACCCCTGCTCCTCCACAGCCCACATCTGCACCCACCACCCCAAAAAAGCAAATTCTGACCAAATCCCCTCCCACACTGAGCCACTCTTTCCCTTCTTGTATGAAACCACATTTATCTACATCACTGCCAGCTTTTCTGCAACCTCAAGTGACAAAGGCCTAAGTAAAGGTGGAAGCTGGGCCTTGCTGGTGAGCAGGGAGCGTTAAACACCACTGCACTGAGGTGCCAGAACTGGTAATGCCAAATTCAGGGTGCTCCCTTCTCTCCACACATCATGAAGGAAGCTTTGAATGCATGAGCACACTCCACTCCCCTCCCCAGGCCTCAGTTTGAACCATGGACCATCCCAGTTCATCCAAACGGAGCAGGAAGGACAGGCTGTGGAGAACCTGCCTTGTCCCTCGTAGAAGGAGCAGAGAAACATCAGCAATGCAACCAAAACTCCTGCAGAGCTGGAGCTTCTGCCTCCCCCTGCACTCCTGAGATCCTGCAAGATGCCAGCCAAAACCCTTCCAGCAAGACTTTTCAGGGAATTATCTGGATTCTGTTCTCTTGGTATTTCAGCAGCTCAGAACCCAGCACTGGAATACAAGTGCAGACACAGCAATTCCAGGAACCAGAACTGAGCCTGTTACAGGCAGCAAGATGGTAAGTGCTCTAAAAAAAACCCCTAAAAAACCCCAGAAACGAGGTCTTGGATGTCTTTTTGAACATGCAGTTGGTGATACTTATGACTAATCCCCTGCTGCTGCTGTTCCCCAGGGAACATCTCTGCACCCAGCAGAACACAGAGCTGGGATTGCTCTACAGGGAACAGGCTGAGGGGATGAGACTTCTGCAGAGACATCCAAGCCCACGCTGGGGGAGCCAAAACTCCACGTGGAAATCACAGCAAGCACCAGAAAGGCTGAAGAACTATCAGGAAGTTCTCCCTGAAAGAATTTTTGCAGCTCATGTGGGGAATTTTCAGCTCTTGGTGGCCTTTTGATCCCTCAGTTCCCTCTGCACAGGGCAGCAGGAGGGCTCTGAGAGAAGGTCTCTGTCACTGCTGCAGCTCCAGGCTTTCTACCCCAAAGGCCTCATGACATGAACAAAACTACCTATTTAACTAAAAAAGAAAAGCAAAAATCTGCTTTACTTGTATCTACCACATGCTACTCACTGTATCTTAAACCAGAGGCACACAGCTGGGTTGGGTTTTCATGTTTTTGGGGGTTCACGTGCAGAGAACAACTGAATTACCCACCTACACCTGCAGTAATCCACGTTTTTTGGTTTTCATTCATCCAGGGAGCCAGGCTGGCACTGGGAAGTCCAATCAGTGCCTGGCTCTGCCCAGCTCTCCTCACTCTCACAGGCTGCAAACCTCCAACACTGCCCCTCCTCACCAAGGGAAGGACCTGCCACTCCTCTCCAGCCCTGGTTTGTGCCCAGAGCAGCCCCCAAACTGCTCTGTTTAGGAGGGGCAGGAGCTGCACAGCCCCTGCAGCCAAAGCCACCAGAGACTCAGCCATGGACCTGCACGGGTTGGGCTGCAGCTGAAGATCAGCAACACAAACACCTGCAGGACCAAAAGGAATTCACGGCAACAGCAGAGATATTTTATATTTCCTAGTCCAAAAATTCGGCTCTGCAACTCCAGAACTGCAGCTCTGCTTGCCTGGCAGCTGACACCCCCCTCTGTGCCTCTCCAAAATCCCCGCTGGACACAAGCTCTGATTTTTCACCCCAGCCCACGCTCGAGTGACACAATTTGAATTTCCTAACTGAATACACTCAAATTACTTCCTAATTTGAGTAAAACAAGCCAGAAGAGGCAATGGCTGGGCTGTGTCATAAACAAATAGCTGGGCTGTCATCATTTGCACAGCCTTCAACAACTGGCCTGAATAATTTTAAGGTGCTGCTTAATGCTACTTACAGATAATAATTACGACTGTCTGAGGTTCACAGTTAGCAGCAGCTGTCAGTGATTTGCTCCACATACTGCAGCCAATTTCATCATTTCAACAAAAGTTCTACGTGCAATAAGATTAAACTTTAACAGATGCAGGTTAAAAATCCATATTTAATAAGGAGATTGGAAATAATAATAATGGTCTGATAGTCTTCCTGTCTCCTTCCTCTTGTGCAGAGCCTGGTTCTGGGGAATAAAAGGTAACCTGGAATGACAAAGGGCATCCTGGGCACTGTGACTTCCAAGGATATGGAACAGAATAGAAAAGTATCCTTAATTTTTCAAAAAAGGCTTTTAAAAGAAATAAGACTCCTTCAGCAGATCCCACCTTTTCCACAAACCCATCAACATCTAGAAAGAGCAACAGATCAGCTCAGAGGGTAGGCTGCTCTCACAAATGCGGAAATTGTTTAATTAATTAATTAATTTAAATTGATTAATGTTAATCCTATGAAGGACTTCAAGGACTTGTAGATGATGGAAAATAAGATGCAGCAGCTGATATGAACCATCAGCAGCATCACTTCAGGCAGTTTTGCAGAAAGCCAGATAAAACACCTCAAACTTTGCAGTTATCAGAAGTTCCCTCTCTCCAGTGCTCTGCCAATCCTCAGTGGGCAAAAAAACCCCACGACAAGGTTCAAAGGTTTGTCTTCACCTGTTAAATGGTGCCGGTCCCGTTTGCCCCCCCAGCTGAAGTTTGAGCAGCATTTCTCAGGTGTAAGCAGGGTGCCCATGAACCACACTCCCCTGCCCCTGCTTTCCCTGCCTGCAATGTTTCACAGGCTGTGCCGTGTGAGGACTCTGCAAACCAAAGCCCCGTGGGCACCCTGTGCTGCGTTTCCAGCTCTCCTGAGGGGACTCGAGCTGCTACAGGCAGAGCAATCACCCCGCAGTGACTGCAGTGATTTGGTGGCAGCAAACCGTGGGGAACCCTCAGTTCTTGTCTCCCTGCAGTACCCACCAGAGCAGCTCGTGCAGGAGGCGGCCCGAGCCCCGGCCTCGGTTCTTGTCGAACGCGTAAGCGAAGATTTTAGCACCGTTTCCATCGGCATCCACCTCCATCCGAGCCTAGAGGGAAGGCAAAGGCCGTGAGATCACCCCACCCAAGGGCAGCAGAGCCCCTGCTCCACTGGGATGGGGATGGACCCAACATTTCACACTTGTCCCTGCAGGCTACTTGAGCTCAGTGGGACCTGAGCTGTTTCAAACCCCGGGGGGGACCCAACCAACCTGGCTGGGAAAGGGCAGGGAGGAGCTGAGGGGGCTGCCTGGATAAAGAACAGCAGGAATCCAGCTGTGGGGCTGGGATTCACATCAGGATCCACCCTCTGTCCCTGTGCAGCCACCAGGGCTTTGCTTTAAGCACTGCCCCTGCACCCATCTCACTGGGGTGCTGCTGAGAGCGAGGGTCTGCCCCTTTCCCTGCACCCCACACGGCTGGGCTGGTGCCAAAGCTCACAGAGTGCAGCAAGAACTCGATCCATTGGGGACAGTCGCAGTGTGTGACCACCACCAGTGACAGGGACACGCACAGTGGCTGCCAGAGGGGAGCAAGGGACAAACAGGGAGTGTTCTGGCAGCACCACTGCCACGACTCCTAAAATTCCTAAAAACAGCCCCAAAACATCCGCTGCACTGCAGGAATTTAGCAAATGATGATCCCTCATCCAAAAAAAAACCTTATTTGTTGAAGGTTTTGTAATGATTTTCTTTCACTTTCAAAGCCTTGCTAGAACCCACTTACCCTCTTCCAGGGGATGTTAAGAGGAAACACATTTATTTGGTCCCATAATCACTTACAGTAATAAAGGTTTTTTTCATCCAAGACTAAGTGCAGAGTGAATATTTTTAATGTTTGCCAAACCATGGGAGGACAAATTATCAATTCTCCAAAAGCATATATTTTGTACGAAAACAAAAAACTACAAAATAAATAAATACATGTTTTAAACCAGTGTTCGTCTAACTAAAAAACCAAAAAAACCCAAAAAATCCCCAAAGGAAACCCCAGAACTTTTCCTGCTTGGAAACCTCCGCGTTGGGACTTCAATAACTTAAAACCGTTTCTTTTTCCCCCAATCAGGGGAGTTGCAGGCACAGCACTTCCACGAGCGGTTTGATTGGAGCAGGGCACAAGGAGAGGAAAAAGCCGAAGCTGCAGCGGGAGCCCGAGCCCCGCCGGCCCCAGGAGGGCGCGGGGGGCGGCGGCGGGGCCGGGGCAGCCCCGGGCGGGGCTGGGGGTCACAAAACCCGGTGAAATAGCGCGAGGGGAGCGCGGGCAGCGGGCGGGGGCCCCTCACCTCGAAGGAGTAGCTCTCCACCAGCGGGATGTCCTGCTCGTCGATCAGCGTGTACTTGGTCTGGAACACAGCGAGAGCCCCGTCAGCGCGGCCGCACGGCCCCGGCACGCCCCCGGAGTGCACGGCACGGCTCGGCAAAGGCCGGGACTGCGCGGCACGGCCCGGTACGGCCCCAGCACGGCTCGGTAAGGCCCCGTACGGCCTCGGCACGGCCTCAGTGTGGCCCCAGCATGGCCCCGGAGCAGCTCGGTGAGGCCCGGTAAGGCATAGCACGGCCCGGCA
>VXBT01012261.1:366292-393854 GCA_013400235.1 Oriolus oriolus | reverse complement strand
CGCGGCGCGCCGCGACTCGGGTCACGTGGGACGGGGCCCCGCGCGCGGGCGCGGGCGCGGGAGCGGGAGGCGCGGGCGGTGACGTCACATTCGCGGGAAGCTTCGTGCCGGCGGCAGCGGGGGCGTGGCCGCGCTTAAAGGGACCGCGTCCCCCCGGGGGCAGAACGGGGACACCGGGGACGGGGCCGGGGCCGGGGCCGGGGCCACGGACAGAGATACCCCCAGGGCGGGGGAACCCCGGGCTCGGTGCCGGTGGCACATGGCGGCGGCGGCCCTGCCGCGTGGGTGCGCCGCCGTTCGCCGCTCCGGGGCCGGGACGGGCCGGCCGCGCAGCCCCAGCGTGCCGTGCAGGGCGAGCCGCGTCCCGACCGGATCGGGCAGGGATCAGTGTGTCCAGAGGACGAGAGACACCCGGGGATCATGGCGTCCAACTCCCGGCCCTGCCCAGGACACCCCAACCATCCCTCGCTGTGCCTGAGAGCGGTGCCGGGCTGTGCCTGGGGGTGCTGCTGTGACCCCTGGCAGGGGCTGTGGAGCCCATACTGGCCGTGCCTTGCGTGGGGACAGCGGCCAGGCCCAGCTGGGACAGGACAGAGGGACCACAGAGCTGTTGTGGGGTCACCGCAAGGGACTCCCCACGAGGGCAGTTACTGCCAGCCCTGGAAGTTACTTCAGGACCTGTGAGGTTGGTTCAGATTTCAGCCCAGGGGATGCTCTGCATCTTGCTTCCCTCCAAAAGCCCTAAACATTTGTGGGATCCTTCTCCCAGGGCTGCTCCATTTGCTCATCCCCAGCCTGGATTGACCCCTGGAGTTGCCCCGACCCAGCTGCAGCTCCAGCACTTGGCGGGGTTAAACCTCATGAGGTTCCCATGGGCCACTGCTCGAGCTTGTCCAGGTCCCTCTGAGTGACAGCGCATCCCTCAGATGTGGCACTGCACCCTCAGCTTGGTGTCACCTGCAAGCCTGCTGAGGTTCCACTTGATGCCTTCATTAATAAAGGTATTAAAGTATCAGGAAGATAGGTTTAAATGTGATGTTAATGTAGGTTATTACTTTTGGAGCCCTTTGCCTCCTTTTGAAGCCTTATTTGGACAAAATGAGTTATTTGCAGGGCAAACCCTCCTGCTTTGCTTCTACCAGAGCCTGTGCCCTCAGGCAGCACGGGAAAGGTTACAGATCCTGTCCCAGAACTCCCCTTAAGCAAAAGGAATCATTTTTCCAACTGGTTCCAGCACTGCCAAGTGGAAGAAAACCCCGGGCAGAGCTGCCCAAGGCCACACCAGGGAGGGACAGGCAGATCCCTGAGCTCATGGGATTCCCGTGTCTGGGAATACGCAGGTCAGGCTTTGCTCAGTTTTGCTTTAGGAGTGAGGAGGGTCCAGCTCCCCCCCACGCTGACAGGGACACAGTGGGATGTCCTGGACAGTCGGCGTCTGCCAGGGTTCGTGGATTTGATAAAAATGGGTTTTTTGATCGTGCCTTTCCCTCAGTCACTACAGCCCCACTTGAGGCTCTGTCGCCCTCAAGCCACCAGGGCAGTGACCCACATTCCGTCAGGGAGCAAAGGACACAAATGCATTTAATTTTGAATAAGCAAGGCTAAGCCTTCTGCTCTCATTCCTCACCGTATTTTTTATCAGCAACACTTCCATCCCTGCCCCAATCCATGCAGAATGGGCATGGACACAATTTTTCTAAAGGAGAATTCACAGCATGGGACAGGGACAAATCAAACGAGCACTAGTGTTTGCAGACAACTGGGTCTTTATTTAAGTATTTAAAGTGCTACAAAAAACTGAAGGAGCCTTCATGGGGCAACTTCCTTTTCTGCAGTCTTAGCTCTGTTGGAAGAAGCAGACACAGCTCATTAGTGAAGTTTTTCAGTAATTACAAGTGATACAGCAATTTCAGTCAGAGCTGGGTACTTACAGCCGGGCACTCGATGGCACCACTGTTGATGTCATCGATGATGTCATGGGGGTGTCTCCCATCAATGCTGCAGCCCACGGACTGGGCAGTGCCAAGGATCTCCTTGATGGTCCCTGCAGCAGGGAGATGCAGCTGGTCAGTGCTCTACCATGGGAAAACATCTGAGGAACCTACCCAGAGCAACCTGGGCTAGCGGAAGGTGTCCCTGCCCATGGCAAGGGGTGGAATTGAATGAGCTTTAAGGTCCCTTCCAACCCAAACCAGCCTGGATTCTGACACACAGAACTCCTCACAGCTCTCAGCCGTCCCTCTTCCCTCTGGGGTTTGCAGGCTGGAGCCTCAGCGCTCACCAGGGAACATCGTACCCACATCTCACACCCTGGAAAGTGCTCCCTGTGCCTCTCCCCTCCCCAGCTGTTGGGGCTGCCTGTTCCCAGCCAGCACAACTCAGCTATGAGCGCTCCCTCCCGGGAACCGGAGCAGGTGCAAGGAGCATTCCCAGCATCCCAACCCCCGGACTCACCCGAGAGCTCCCGGGCCAGGGAGCGGTGCCGCATCTGCCGCGCGATGTTCACGATCTCGTCGAAGGTGACGCTGCCGCTGTGCTTAACTGCGAAGGGAACAGCAGCAGTGAGGCTCCCTGGGTGCTGCCAGCTCCCTGTTTCCTCTGGGAGCGCCATTCCCAGCACACGGACCACGCGGAGAGCCGGGAGTTCGCAGCTCCAGCAGGGCTGCTGCCAGTGCTGCCGCTCCCAGGCTGCGGCACCCAGCTACCCCCAACTCCTCTTTCTAAGCTGGCATCTGCCAGCTCCTCTCTGGCTGTGCCAGGCCCTGTGCTACAGGTGCCTGCTCTACCCCAGCTTTGCCCAGAGCAGCTGTGCCTGCCCCTGGATCCCTGGCAGTGTCCAAAGCCAGGCCGGATGGGGCTTGGAGCAGCCTGGGACAGTGGGAGGTGTCCCTGCCCATGGCAGGGGTGGAATTGATGAGCTTTAAGGTTCCTTCCAACCCAAACCAGTCCATGATTCCATAATCTCCTAAAACACAGACCTGCTGATGTGCCAACTGCTGGTTCCTGGCACTGCAGGAATGGGAATGCCCAAAACCAGCCTCGTGCCCCCCATTTGCCAGTTTATGCTGAATAATCCCATGGGAAGGTACTGGCATTTCCCCTCTTTTAGCCCCAAAACATTCAGAACCAGAGCCAGGGGAACACTTACTGTTCTTCTGCTTCTTCCTGTCACGAGGTGGCTCCTTCAGAGCTTTGATAATCAGAGCAGAGGCAGAAGGAACAACCTCTATCTAAATAGAAAGAGATTAATTCCCCCCCCCATTCTACACAGAATTCCATTGCTATCAAAGATAATCAAGCAGTCAATTATCGCAGCAAAGTTAATTGCCAGAGCAGTGCAGGTTTGGTTAATTCCCTCACGCTCCAGGATTTTTTGTGCTGCAGGAATCTGTTCCCAGGTTTTCGGCACAGGCCTCCCCACGTGTAGGAGAGGACTGCTTCCTGCCTGGGGCTTCCTCTCAGCTCACCACTGGAATGTACCAGCCACGGGCATCAGAACAGGTACGGTGGCAGGTGGCTACAGGAATTGGCAAGATTTTAATTTATTTATTTCTGTGCTGCTTTAAGTAAGGTGGGTTTTTTTTTTTTTTTCCTGGTTGGATGCTCTGTAGAAAGAACAATTTATCTGCACCAGGATGGAAGTTGAATTTTGGTACATGAGGATCATCTCTCAGGATCCTCCAGCCTGGCAAAGCCCCAGGCTCCATGCACATCCCCCCACCCACGTTTAAAGGTCTTCCCGGAAGACCCCCACACACCCCCTGTGTGGCACTCATTTTATCCACCTCGGAAGGATGAAGGGCTGAGTGGACCCTGCCGGGATCCCGGCCGGTGGCCGGAGCAGGCGGAGCTCGGGTGGGCTCCACGCCTGCAGCACCGGCCGGGCCCTGCGGCGTGCGGTACCTGCGCTTGCCTGTTCTGGATCGTCAGCTTCACCGTGATCCGCAGCCCCTTCCAGTCGCCCGTGGCCTTGGCGATGTCATCGCCCACCTTCTTGGGGGACTGAGGGACGACACGTGGAGCTCACACACGGCTCGGGCTAAAGCCGAGAGCCCCAGCGCTGCCCCCGGCTTCTTCTCTGTGCGGGGTACTGCCGAGCACCTTTTTTCCAGGATGGAGCAGCCCCGCCGCGGTGCTCCCCAGGGCACGCTTCCCACCACCCTCAGACCCTATTTTATCCCTCCCCCGCAGGACACGCTGAATTTCCCCCGGGATTCACTCATTCCCCCCAGCAGGACACGCTTCCCACCCCGCCCGGGACATGTTTCATCCCTCCCGGGCCACGCTCGCCCCCGACCTCCGACCTCCCTGCCCTCGCCCCCCCAAACCCCCCCGTTCCCGGTACGTACCAGGCCCAGGGGTCCGATCTTGGGGGCCAGCGCGGACGTGGCTCCGACCTCACCGCCGGTGCAGCGCAGGTAAACTGCGGGGACAGCGCCGCGTCAGCCGCGCCCGCCGGGCCCCGCGGCCGCCGCCCGCCTCCCGCGCCCGCTGCCCGCCACCTACCGACTTTGATCTCGTTGGGGTCGAACTTGGGCGGCATCGCGGCGGCGGATGGCGGGGATGGAGGCGGATGGAGGCGGATGGAGGCGGATGGAGGCGGATGGAGGCCGATACAGAAACCGAGGCCTTCCGGGACAGCGAAAAAGGCAGTCAGGCCGGCGTGGGCCCAATATATACCCGCCGAGATCTCGCGAGAGGACAGGGACTTCTAAGTAACGGCCGAGAGCTCGCGAGAGGTGAAGCGCGGGCCGTGGCGGGATCTCTAAAGATGTATTTATGTGTATTTGTATCTCTACATATCAATATAGAGATAGATAGATAGATAGATAGATAGATAGATAGATAGATTAGATAGATAGATAGATAGATAGATAGATAGATAGATAGATAGATAGATTAGATAGATAGATAGATAGATAGATAGATAGATAGATAGATAGATAGATAAACCAGTCCTGTTGCAAAGTGCGGACTATGTGCAAGGGTGGTCGGGCATTGGAAGGGGCTGCCCAGGGCACTGGAGGAGTCCCCATCCCCGGAGGTGTCCAAGGAAGACCTGGCCGTGGCACTCAGTGCTCTGGGATGGGGACAGGGCGGGGATCAGTCACAGGATGGACTCGGTGATCCCAGAGGGATCTTTCCCAGCCCGAACAATTCTGGGGTCCCCTGGCCGGGCGGTGCGGTCCTCCAGCCGCATGGGGGCGCATGAGCGCGGAGGGCAGAGCTCTGTGGAACGGGGCGCTCCGGCCACCCCTCTCGCGGTGCCGGTGGCGGCGTGACCCGGCGGTGAGGCGGTGAGGCAGCGATGGCGGCGGCGAGCGGTGAGCGGGGCTGGGGAGGGGAATCCCCTGTGGGACACTGGGGCTGCCCCGGGCCGGCCCCGGGCACCACGGCTCGGGGGTGCTCCTTGGGAAGGCTCGGGACCAGGCGGTGCCCGGAACTGCTCCGTGTTCTCCGCGGAGCAGGCGCTGCCCTCGCTCACTCTCGCTGCTCTCCCCAGGTGTCGGGCCGGTGCCCGAGGGCTGCGAGCCAAAATCCCGGCAGGGCCGACTCAGTGCTTCATCCTTCCGAGGTTCTGGGCCCTCGGGCACAGAACGGCGCTGTTCTGGATGAGGGAAGGGTAAAGAAGACGAGGAGCTTGGAAGCTGTGTGACCCTGGGAGGGGGAACCTGCGGGGACCCCCAGAGAGAAGAAGAAGAAGAAGACAATAGTGATGATGAGGGAAAGGAAGGACTGAGAGGCAGAGCTGGACTGGTGAAGAGGAGCGGAGATTTGTTCCAGGCGTTGCCAGGGGAGGTCCCGGGCAGGCTCAGGCTGTGGCAGGGGTGGCAGCTCCAGCAGAAAGCAAACGATGCAGGACAGCGAGTTCCAGGGCTGCAGTTCAGCTGCTGCCTCCTCTGTGCCTTGTTCCAGTGCCTGCAGGGCTGCCTGCTGATAACCTGTCAGACCAGTCTGTGGGTGTCTGGTGACACCCGTGTCCCCCAGGGCCAGGCAGCATCTTCAGGAGCCCGCCCAGATCCGGACCCTGGCTTGCTGCTCCCTCACTGTGCTCCCGAGTGTCTTTTCCCAGACTAAATAAAACATCTCTTCTTTCCACACCCCCACCTCGTCTCATTACAGTGCCCACATGGATTTACGGTGTCCAGAATTTTTTGAAAACTGGGGCTTCTTCCAGAGCTGCTTTGTAATGACATTTGTTTGTAAAATGACTGGTTTGGTTTTGTTTTGCTGTCATCACCCCAACAGCTGCAGGCTGGGAAACACCCAGGGGACATTCCTGTGCCCTTGACCACCCCGAGTGAGCATGTGGCTGCTCCTCAGGGAGAGCTGGTGCCTGCAGAGAGCAGGGGGGATGCAGGATTTGGTGTCTGTGGGTGCTCAGTGCCTGCAGAGAGCAGAGGAGATGCAGGATTTGGTGCCCATGGGTGCTCAGTGCCTGCAGAGAGCAGAGGAGATGCAGGATTTGGTGCCCATGGGTGCTCAGTGCCCGCAGAGAGCAGTGGGGATGCAGGATTTGGTGTCTGTGGGTGCTCAGTGCCTGCAGAGAGCAGGGGGGATGCAGGATTTGGTGCCCATGGGTGCTCAGTGCCCGCAGAGAGCAGTGGGGATGCAGGATTTGGTGCCCATGGGTGCTCAGTGCCCGCAGAGAGCAGTGGGGATGCAGGATTTGGTGTCTGTGGGTGCTCAGTGCCCGCAGAGAGCAGTGGGGATGCAGGATTTGGTGCCCATGGGTGCTCAGTGCCCGCAGAGAGCAGTGGGGATGCAGGATTTGGTGTCTGTGGGTGCTCAGTGCCCGCAGAGAGCAGAGGAGATGCAGGATTTGGTGCCCATGGGTGCTCAGTGCCCGCAGAGAGCAGTGGGGATGCAGGATTTGGTGCCCATGGGTGCTCAGTGCCTGCAGGGTGGGTGCTGGCCTGGGCACCTACAGACAGCTCTTTCAGTAATTTAATAAATAAAAATTACATCATGCAATGGTTGCGTGCCAAGGGCCTTTCTCATTCCTGGCTGCTGGGTTTGATGGGTGTTCACTAAAGCAGATTTCCACTTTTAAAAGCTGTTCAATCTATTTAACGAATGAATCCTTCATCTTCTAACCCCTGGTAGGGTTCTTTTCCTGTTCACTGTCTGCCCTTCAGCCTTCCTGTCTTTATCTCTTTTCTTGGGTGAAAACTGATGATTTCCCACTATCCCCATGACCAGTGAGATCTGGCTGGAACAGAGAAAGGTGAGGTGGGACAAGGGGATGCAGAAGTGCTCAGCAAAGAGGTGAACATGGCCATCAGTTCAAGGATATCTTGCTGCAGGCACCTTGTCCATCAGCTTTCTCATCTTTAAATCTCCTCTTGTTTCTGCCTCTGGTGTCTTGCCCTTGATTGCTGTCCTGCATTTCCCTGCTGTAGCTCCTGACAGTCAACTTCCAATTCCACCAGGCATCTTCCTGCACCCACTCTTTCCTCTCTCAGGTTCAACTTCTCTTCCCTTTACACTTGAAACAGCTGGAATCCTTGCTCTCAGTTCTTTATTATTGTACCAGAATTGACTTTGAGTTTAAATAGCTTGGGTTTTATCCCTGGTGCTTGATCTCTTGATACAGCTGTTTAATTCCTGGAGTGGACCCTGCACTTCTCAGTAACCTTTCTCTGTGCCTGTTCCAGGGCTGACCCAGACAACCAACCCCTCTCAGACCACAGCAGGGCTTGAGTGCCTCATGCTTGTACTTCCCTGTGCTGGAACCTGCCTGTGTGATCCAGCTCAACAAAGACAATTGCTGACACAATTCTTCTCTTTTTAATTTCCCCCCCACGCTTCTCAGGTCCCAGTTCTGCAGCCCAGGCTCCCCAGCAAACACAGAGCCCAGGATCCCTCAGCCTTTCTCTGCACTGACCATCCGTGGCCCTGGACAGAGCCGGAGTTGGGACTGAGGATGCCTCTCTTCTCCAGGAAGAAGAGACCCAGCGACGATGCTCGGAAGCGCCTTGAGTACCAAATGTGCCTGGTAAGCACTGCCAGGGTCGTTTCTGTCCTGAGTGTCTGTCCAAAGCAGCCACAGGTTTACAGCTGGCTTCTGACAGAAATCTGCTTCTGGGTCATTTCAGCTTCTCTGCTGTGGGAGCTGTGGAGCAGTGCTGGCACAGGGAATCTCCTGGGGAAGGGATGAGGAGCGGCTGAGGGAGCAGGGGGGCTCAACCTGGAGAAAAGGAGGCTCAGGGGGAATTTCTAGCACTTCACAACTCCCTGACAGGAGGGTGCAGCCTTAAAACTCATCCAGTGCCACCCCCTGCCAGTGGACACCTTCCACTATCCCAAGTTGCTCCAAGCCCCGTCCAACCTGGCCTTGGGCACTGCCAGGGATGGGGAGTCCACAACCTCTTTGGACAGCGGGGCAGGATGCAGCAAGAGGGGCTGTATTTCTGCACAGCCTGATTCTCTGGGTGTGTTTCTTCCCTCTCCAGGCAAAAGAAGCTGGTGCTGATGACACCCTTGACATATCCAAATGTGAGCTCTCAGAGGTATGTCCTCGACAACTTCCAGGCTTCACTCACTGCTCTGGTTCTCTGTCTGCTTCTGGGTGCCAACTGTCAGATTTACTCCTGTGCCTGTGAGCCTTGAGGCAGAAATTGTTGCTGGTCCACCTCTTCCTCTGTCTCCTGAGCTCTGGCTTTCAGTTGGGGGCTTCTGCTCTATTTTTTTGGTGGGAGCTTGCCTGTCCTGCCTGATGCTTCAACACCATTTCTGTCCTGGGAGTCTTTTAGTTTGACACGGTGAGAAGGGCAGGGTGGTCTCATACCCTCCGCCAGTGCCTTGTTTGACCCTAGTTTGGGACCTCATGGCTTAATTTTGCTGGTGCTGAGGGAATTGGTTTGCCAAAGGCTGAATGTATCTAATCTTAGAGCTGCACAGTCTGCTGCCTGTGGTTGTTTTTCTGTGTCAGTGAAAATCCCAATCCTGCTTCCAAGATGCTGATTAAGGATGGAAATCTCACTCCCATCTTGGTTTCTTTTATGGCAGCCAGCTAAATGAGAAACAATCTGTCTTCTGGTGTGTGGGCAGGCAGTGACAGAGTGCCAGGCACCCAGACACAGCTTGTCCTGCTGCCAGCCAGGCCAGCCTCAGGCAGAAACCCATTTCTATCTCACTTTCAATTTTTATTCCTTGTCTCATGCTTCTGAAATGTTGATCCTGAATACAGGGTGCCCTTGCCAAGCAGGCTCTGGTGGGGAGGATTTCAGACCATCCATAAAACTCTGTCTTGCTGTTTGATTTTAGCCATTGTTTCAATAAATGAAGTGAGACATCAGTTTGGTTTTAAAATTACCCGTGGACAGGAGTTTGGCTGCTGCTGGGAAGGTCACAGTGCCCAGCTGTGCCTGGCAGGGGCTGAACTGGCATCTCCTTTTTGTGCCTGCCCCTCTCCTGGCACATCAGGGACACTCTGTCCTGCCTGGTGCTCACCTTTCTCTCTCAGCACACTGCAGTGTGCTTGTGAGGCTGCCAAACCACAGAATGCATTTCTGTGATGACTAAACTGAACCTTTGCCTGAACTCATCTGCACAATGAATATTAAATCACACAAGGCTTGAACTCCTGCCTGAGCCTCAGCCTGTTCTGTGACACTGTTGTGTCATGGAGAGCCACTGGAAGCTCCCTGGGAAGTACCGGGCCAAAATCGGGGGGCAGTAATTTTAAGCATCACTTTTATTTTCAGTCAAGTTGTTCACACTTTACGGGTGGGTGGTGTAGAACTGTTTACAAGAGAAGTCTGACATGACTATTTTTTAATTGTTTTTAGGTTCCTTATGGGGCCTTTGCAACTTGCAAGGTCTTGCAAAAAAAGGTAATGTTGCAATCAGAAATTATTAAATAATTCTATTATTATGCTTAACTACTATTGTTGTGTTTGAAATGACTGTGTGCTGTTGTTTTATGTGTGATACTACACAGAGAGCAGTTTGAGTCAGATTAATGCTGTGTGTGTTCTTTAAAGTTAACTTCTGCCAGGAAAGATGAGGTGGTTGTTCCTGTCTTAGCCTATCTAAGGGTATTTCTCACGTGAGGAGCTGGGCTCTGGTTTAGATCTCATGGAAAATGTCTGACCTCTCTGACAATCCATTTCCTACTTTAATAATTTATATGATACTAAATAAGATATTGAGCTCTTATACAGCCTCCCCAGTTCAACCTCAACAGAAGTGCTTGTTCTGGTGTCTCTTGTGTTTATGTGTGAATGGGGTTTTTCCTCCCCAGGTGCTGATTATTCACACGAACAATCTGACATCTTTAGTTCCAAAGTCCTGCAGCCTCCTGAGTCTCATAACTGTGAAGGTAATTGTGATTCTTAGCAGTTCAACTGCAGTCTATTTTGTTTGTTCCTGATGCTTGAGTTTCCAAAAGACCTCCAAGACTTAAGTACCCACATCCCCTGGAAAACTTGAGCTGCTTTTCAAAGCCCCATTGGAAGCAAAGTAATTTTCACTGTGAGATAATTCATGACTTTTGTTCCCAACCTTGTTTGGTGATGTCATCTGCTTTTCCAGGTTCTAGACCTGCACGACAACCAGCTGGCATCACTTCCTGCTGATATTGGTCAGCTGACAGCTCTTCAGGTAAAAGATGTGCAGCTGCATCCCGGGGGTCTGTACAGGGCGTGTTTGGGGTCAGCAGGGATGGGGGGTTACTGCTGCTTGGTTTAGAATTAATCACAACTCCCATGGTGGTGCCATTTTGTCAGATCTATCGCATCACCCTGACTGCTGCTGTTGAACTGGCTGCTTGGAGAAAGAGGAGGAAAGGAGCAGGAGAAGAGCAGGAAAAGCCAGGCTTGGTTATGTTCTCCCAGCTTGGTGCAGCCCAAGTGGCTCCCGTGGCCAAGCAGATGCTCCGAGCAAGCAGAGTCTGTTGATCTCCCAGAACATTCAGCTTTTGCCATTGTCCCTGGTGTGGTTCTGCTGAGAACCCAGAGCAGTGTCTGAGGGCACACTCAGGGTCTCTCTGCCCAGGGGGCAGCTTTAGGTTCAGCCTGCGGGAGCTGGAGTTGGGAGTGCTGCCCTAGGCACTCCAATTCCCAGTTCCTGCATCTGGATCCAGCACCAGATGTTGGTGGTGAGCAGGGTTTCTCACTGCCCCTGGTAGCCTGGCATACCCTTTATCCAGGGCTAGTGGAAAATACATTTTTTTAACCCAGAAAGCATTGCCTAAACCAATTTCAAGTTGTCCTCCTGGGCCTGGAAGTCCCAGCAGCACAGAGGTGTAGAAGACATGAGACTTGGATGAATATCTTGAATATCTTTTCTGTTAATACCTTAGGTCCTAAACCTTGAAAGGAATCTCTTAAAAAGCCTTCCACAATCTATAGGAGACCTTGCCCAGCTCCAGGTCCTCAATGTGAAAGGTATGGATTGCTCTGGGCAAAGCACATTTATTACCTGGTCATGTTGAGCTTCATTAGCAGTTATTCCTTTCAACCAAGGCAAGCACCACGTGGTTTACACTCTGAAAGCTGAGGAAGAACACAAGGAAGGTTTGAATTCAAACAGTTGGCAAGGCAGGAGAAATGATCTAATCAGAAAATGTGTCAGTCTCTGCCCCCAGGGTGTTTTCATATAGGCCATTGCCCCTTCTCAAAGGAAGCCCTCCAGTAAAGCAAGCAGAGCACTCAGCCAGATAAACCAAATTACAGTTGGGTCCCCAACACCCAGAGCTGGGTCCTGTGGGCCTGTGCATCTGCACCAGGTTGGCACAGCCCGAGCACAAAGGTCACACCTCTTTTCCAGGCTCCTGGGCGTTTTCCAGCTATGCAGTGCCATAAATCAGAGAGAAAAAGGAGATTTAGTCATGTGGAACTGCTGGTGAAATGGGGAAGGGAACGGAGGGTGAGAAGCTTGGAAGAGCAGCTGGGCTCTGAGCCCTGGGTGTGCAGTCCCACTCAGTGCCCTTCCTCCCATCCCTGGGACTTTACACCAAGGGGGAGAAGACTCCATGTTACAAATACCGACCTCGGAGAGGTCACAGATCCAGCCTGCAGCAGTGACCTCAGCTGAGAAGGAGATTTGGATCCCAAATTGCCCTTGGTGGGCAGTGACATCCTTTGAGTCCTTGTGTGACCCAGGACAGCCCCATCCCTGTGGAAATGAGCCATATGTGTGGTTGTGGATTGGTGTTGGAGCAGATGAGCTTGCTGGCTCCTGTTTGGGGAAGGTTCCATGGTTTTAACTGGCTTTTCTGTGTCTGTAGGGAACAAGCTGAGGGAGCTGCCTGGGAGCGTGAGCGGCCTGCGGAGCCTGCGGGCTCTGGATGTCAGTGGGAATGTGCTGCAGGAGCTGCCGCGGGTGCTGGCCCACGTCCGCACCCTGCAGGTACCCAGCCCTGCCTCCATCCCTTCCCAGCCTGCTTCCCTCAGCTGGGGAGAAATCCAGCCCGGGAGGGGAATGTTTAGGGTCTGGGCAGTATGTGCTGCAGGGGATTGTAGCAGGGCTGTTCACACTGTCCAAAATAACTTTTGTGTACCTGCTCTGGTCTTTTCTGATCATTTTTACCATTTAATCTGATCGTTTTGCCATTTAATTCTGATCATTTTGTCGTTTAATCATGACAAAAACAATCCCCAGGGAGCGAACCCCTGGATTTTACCTGCCAGGGCTGTCTCTGAGAGCACAAACTGTGCCTCTGTCACCCTGGCAGATCTCCAACCCGTTGTCAGCTTCCATAGGTTTATGGCTCCCTGAAGTGCACATTCAGAATGGGAGAAGCATCAAGATTTTTATGGATATGTTACCTTCTGGCTGCCAAACCTGTCAGTACTAAATGGTGCAAGTGTGAGGCAACAGGGCTGGCTCAGACACCAGCAGGAGGGTGTGAATAAATGCTCTTCTGTCTCACACACAACACTGGGCTTCACTTCTCTTGTGGACAGCCTGAGTTGAGGGATCTCTGCAGCTTTGCCCCCTGTGCTTGGTAAAGTGGTTCCTTTCTAGGCCTTCCTGCTGTGCCCTTCCCTACAGAAGGCAACATTAGGTCCTTTTGGTGGCCACAGTGGGACACAAACAGTGGCTCTTCCCCTCATTCTTTATGGGACTCCTCTCCACGCCCTTGTGTTGATGCCTTAGGTTTTAACTCTTATATTTTTCAAAATTCTGTATTCCTGGTAACTCTGAGCTGCCTTGCAGCCTGTCAGCTGCTGCTCTCTCATGCTCACACAGACATAACAAAGCCTCTCCAGGCCTGCTCTGCAAGGACACCCAGCCCGTCCCAGGCCCAAAATGTGTAACCCAGCACCTTGAGAAGGGGGGCGAGCTGAGGGGCAGTTCCATCATTAGCTAAAGTTTAATTGGCCAATTTATGCTGATCTGCAAATGGACCAAACCTGTAACAGTGTGAAGAACTCGTGACTCGGGGTCCATCTCGGGTGCAGCCTTTGGCCTGCCCAGGGTGTGCCTCTGAAGGCATTGCCAATAAATACCCACCTTTATTCCCTTACTCCTGTCTGGTCTCTGTTTCCAGGTTGACCTTTTAGGCATCAGTGTCATCCCCCCTTCCGTGCTGAAGGGCTCCAGCTCCCTGACATGGAGTAGGGAATGTCTGTAGCTGAGAAGTGCTGGGACCTCTGGCAGCTAAACATGAAGTGCCAATGTCTGCATGAGGGGAATATTCCCCTCAGTGAGTGGCCAGCTCAGAAGCTCCCAAATAAGGGACAGTGGAATCACCTCTGAAAGGTGCCAGACACCCAGCAGGGATTCAATACAGCCTCGTATTCATGTCAGGATTTAGGGTAACATTAAGTAAAATTGTGGGGAGCTGCGAGGAGAACTGCCATCAGAATAACCTGGAGCTCTGTGTGTTCTCTTTTGCAGACGCTGACCCTGGATGCCTCTTCCATGACCTACCCATCCCCTGAGATCTGCAGTGCGGGTACAGAGGCCATCCAGCAGTTCCTCTGCAAGGGTAAGCCAGGAGCACCTGTGGTGTGCTCAGAGATGGCATTTCTGAAGGACAGCCATTGTGGGGGCTCTGCTTGGGCTGGCTGCTGAGGCCCTGCACACCTGCTTACCTGTCTCTGTCAGCAAACAGCACAACACGAGTCCTTCCCTGAGCCCTGCCACACTGAAATATAGAATGGTTTGTTAAAAATCAGAGTGGCTGGGTCAGGCTGTCTCAGTGACCAGAGGAAGTCAGAGCATCTCCTGTGGTTATTTGGATTTTCTCCCATGGGAGGAGTAGGCATTGTCCAGATGTCACTGCCTTGGGACAAGGAGAGAGACTCAGGAGTCACTTGAGGTCCCTTCTGCCCTCATTTTCTCTGAGGGAGGACCTGGGCCCTGCAGGGTGTTGTGAGAACGGTGAAACCAGATGGAATATTCAAATGACAAAGGAAATTTACTGTGAGTTTGTAGGCACTGTGTGTAGTACAGACAGGGAGCTTTGGTGGAGGTTTTATGCAGGGGAACTGCCTTGCAAGGCATAGTCAGAACTTTTTTTGGTCTGGGCAGTAACATGTGCAGCCCTGCAGAAGTCACCGAGCCTGCACCCGTGTGCAGGATGCGTTTCTGTCCGAGCAGATCCTCGTCCTGGTGGGGATGGAGGGGCACCACCCGCTCCCAGAGGTCCTTGTCCACCCTGCCTGAGCTGGAGGAGCCCTGCCAGGCACTCCTTGGTGTGTGGGCAAAGGGAGCAGAGCTGGGAGCAGTCCCACACACCAGCCAGCCCTCAGCCACGCTGCCAACGAGGTCTTTGAGCCCCAAATGTTCTTATTTTGTGTCTGGTGCCTTCCAGAGTGTGGAATTGCCTACTACCCTCCCTCACAGTACCAGCTCCCCACGCTGGAGAGCGATGGAGGAGGAACTTCAGTGGATGGGGTGGACAGGACAGTGGAGAAGTACCTGGAGGAGGAGAGCGAGTGGCAGGTGAGGCTCCCCTGCACAAGAGGGTTTGGGATGTGTCTCTGTGCTCCATCACAGCACTTGGCACATGATCCCTCGTCACTTTCCACTCCATGAGATGTGTCTTTTGGGGTCAAGGGAGCAGGCAGGAACAGTGTGTGCAAGGGTGGCTCATCTCCTTCCTGAGCTGGGGCTGGTGTCGCCACGCTGACTCCTGGAAGACACATCCCAAGGAACTGTCTCCATCCTTCCAGCCAAGTGCTAGACGTGGGAAAGGGGAGGCTGGGCCAATAATTGTGTTAATGGTGCTAATTCCTGTGCTCTTTGGCAAGTGCAGAGTCAATGCCTTTGCCCCTGGAGAAGCTTGAGTGCCTGCACTTTGGGCCTGCGTTCATGGGCCTTTGGTTGATGTCTTCACTGAGTTAGGGGTGGATGTACTGTGGGCTAACAAAATCTACAAAAAGGTCCTTCTGGGAGTAAATGTGTGCTGATATTGCTTATTTTTCAGAACAAGTTCTTGGATTATGAGAAGAGGAAGGTAAGGATCAACTCCTGCAAATGCTTTGTCTGCAGCACAGGCCTGCTTCTGGTTTCTGTTTTCCATCTTTTTATTTGGTTTTTCATTCCCCTCACCTGGCTGCACTTTTAGTTTGTTCTTTTTGTTTCCCTGGTCTCTGTCTCCTCCCCTGTGCAAGGCTCACTTTGAGATAATAAGCAGCTCCTGCCGTGCAGTTCCCCACTGCCTTTGGCTCGAGCTGCTCAGGGCTGGCTGCTCCCTTCAGCCAAGGGAGTCCTGTGCCACGTGGAACTGCACCCAGCCTGCATTTTGGGCTTCCCTCAACGTGTTTATATTAACTGGTTTGGTATCAGTCAAAGCCCAAGGACTTCAGCTTCATGACATGAAAAAGTTTGTAGACTGTGAAGAGAGCAGCAGCTTCTGCTTCCCAGTTTTTGGGTTCCTAAGGAGAGAACGATTCCATCCCCTGGACAAGCCTCCTGTTTGCCATTTGGCTTCCCTTCCTCTCTGCAAGAGGGTTGCTGTGCCTTGCTTTGCCTTTTTCCCAGAATATGTTCTTGCTTGGGAAGGAGATTCCTGTCATTCATCTTTCTCCTTATTCCTCTCAGGAAAAAAAAATGCAGGAGAAGCTGGAATTTGAGCGGCGCCTGAACGTGGGGCAGCGAGAACAGGCCCTGCTCGTGCAGCAGCTCAACAGCCACAAGGGTGAGATCCTGCAGACAGTGAGAGAGGTGGGTGTGCTGGGCAGGGCCCTTCCAGGGCATCCCCTGCCTGCCCCAAACCCACACTTCCTCCTGGTTTCCCTCTGCTCCGGGCAGGAGCAGCAGAGGCTGGAGCAGGGTCTGTCGAAGCACCAGCGCTATTTGGAGGAGGAGAGGCTGAAGCTGCTGCAGCAGCTGAAGGACACGGAGCAGGGCATTGCCAGCCGGATCCAGAAGCTGCTGGATGACAGCCAGAGGTGGGGTCTTGCTCTGAATCTTTTTTGGTCAAAACACTGAGTGGTTCATTTCAGCCCTGAGTGTTTTGGACCTGGTCAGGATCGATGTCTGGAGGAGCTGCCTTAGCCCCTGGGCTGCCGAAGGCCCGTTGAAAGCACATGGAATTTGCATCTTAAAAAACCTGTTTCACGCACGTGGGATGTTGAAAGTTTGCAGTACTGTGGAAGAAATTAAAATTCCTCATGGAAGGTGCAAATTGGAATGTTAAGGTGCCCCTGCCTGTGTGTGCTGGGTCTCCATGTGGGCTGCTGCCTGCTGAAAGCTGCTCTGCTGTGCATGACAGCAAAGTTGTTTTCTCTCAGGCACAAGGGGGGATTGTTGGGGTTGTCCTGTGCAGGGTCAGGAGCTGGATGATCCTTGTGGGTCCCTTGCAAGTCAGGATATTCTGTGACTCTGTGGTTCTGCCCTCTGGGGGGCCAGGATGTCCTGCTCAGCTTGATGAAAGCCTCTTGTTTTATCATTTCTTTTTAGGCAAAAACGAAGTTCAGACATTTTGAAGTCCTTGGAGAATGAGAGGTGAGTCTCCTTGAAACAAGCTTGTCTGGAAAAGGGGCAAGGAGCTGGGAAGGGGGCTGGGAGCTTCCTTTCAGAGTCGCCAGTCTGAATCCACCCTAAGTCAGGGGAGGTTCATCTCATACCTGCAGCTGGCTCTGGTCACTGTTGGAGGCCAGACACTGGACTAGTGCCTGGTCCTGCCCAGTCTGGCACACCCAGCCATTGTCCCCGTGGTTTTGAGCAAAATTTATGTTGTCTGCCACAAAACTTAGAGGTTCCTGACTGAAAAATCACCGAGGCTTTGGTGTCTCTGAGTGAACGTGCTCAGACTTGAGACTGTGAGCTGGGGGGGTGGAGGACAAGGGCTTTTTTGGAGGAGTGGCTGAAATGTTGTTGTTTGTTGGCAGAATCAGGATGGAACAGCTGATGGCAATAACCCAGGAGGAGACAGAGCAGCTGCGCAGGCGGGAAGTGGCCTGTAAGTCCAGACAGGTCTTTGGGGTGAGGAGGTGGAGGGTCTGGAGCACCAGGAACAGCTGAGGAGGCTCAGCCTGGAGAAGAGGAGGCTCTGGGAGACCTTCTCACTCTTTACAACTCCCTGAAACAAGGGTGTATCCAAGTGGGGGTCAGGCTCTGCTCCCAGGGAACAAGGGACAGGACAAGAGGAAATAGCCTCAAGCTGTACCAGGGAAGGCTTAGGTTGGATATTAGGAATTTTTTTCCATTGGAGCGGTGATCAGGCATTGGCACAGACTGCCCAGGGCAGTGGTGGAGTCACCATCCCTGGAAGTGTTGAAAAAACACGTGGATGTGACACTCAAGGTCATGGTTTAGTGCTGAACATGGTGGTGGTGATGGTTGCACTTGATGATCTTAAAGGTCTTCTCTAACCTTAGTGATTTGTGATTCTGTGAAAGACCTGGTTCCTCAGCTCTTTTCCCAGCAAAGAGCCACAGTTCTCAGGTGGATGTGTGTGCTCTGGAATCAGTGAAATGGGAGAGGAGTCACTGTTGGCTGCAGTGACTGCAGCAGCAGTGGTGGGTGAGTCCTGCTCTGCGCACCCAGGCCAGGCAGGGACTGACAGCCCCTCTGTCCCCTCTGTCCCCAGCTGCCATGCAGCAGATGCTGGCTGAGACCTACAAGAACAAGCTCCTCCAAATGACCTCCGAGTCTCGTCGGCAGGACCTCGTCAGCCAGGCCTGCTCCAGGTGCAGGGGGTCTCTGGGGCTGCTGGTGCTGGTGTGAATCCCTTTCTTTCAGCAGTGCAATTCCCATGAGTACACCAGGAAGTCCTGCAGCTGCTGGAATGCAGCAGGACAGTTGTAACAGCACAGGACAGTGCAAATTAAACTGTCCAACTCCCTTAAATGAACTCCCTTCCTACGACCACAATATGCACGTTAATCACACTTGGGGGGAACTCTCACTTTTGTGCACTGTTTGTTTTGCCTTATACATTCTGCTAAATATGGAGGATGGGATTAGGTTGTCTTCCTGGTTTTTGAGGCACTTTAGTGCCAAACTGTAGCCCAGAGCTCCTCCCCTCCCACAGCTCAAGGATGCTGTGTGTGCACAAGTAGTACCTGAGTGTTGCTGCACATACCGAGAGCATCCTGGCTCACTGTTTACAACAAGGGGAGAAATTCTAATCTGGCACTGACCAAAAACAGCCTTGTGAGCTGTGACCTGCTCCAGAGGGGCCTGTGGTGCAGGTTTGGTTTGGGTGTAGAGGAGGAGGTGTTAAATTCATGGCCTTCAGCTGTGCACTGCCACAGCTCTTCCCCCTAGTCAGTCAGAAATTTCCCCTCCTGCATTCCCTATTCTCCTCCTGCTTTTCCTCTGGTTTGCCTCAAGAGTCCCAGACCCGGCAGTAACTCCATGGCAAATCCATCTCCTTGCAGCTTAGCTGAGATGGATCAGAAGTTCCAGCAAATCCTGGCTTGGCAGCAGCTGGATCAGAACAAAGCTGTCAGTCAGATCTTGCAGCAGGTAGGCAAAGGAGCAAACTGCTCACAGGGGATTGAGGGAAAGCAGGATCCAGAGTGAGTCACGGGAGCAGCAGTGGCTGGGCTGGGCTGGGCTGGGCTGCATGCAGGGGTTATTTTATTGAACACTACATGCTAAACTTTGAGAATATCTGCTATTCTGACAAACTAACTTGGGTGGCTGAAAGAAAATTACTTTTTATCTAGACAGCAGATTTTCAGAAAAGACAGAAGCACAGACCATGGGAAGCAAAACTGACACAATGGTTTAAGAGGGGATTTTGAGACAGAAGCCCTGTCTTTTGGCAGGTTTCCTGGGGGACTTGAGACGAGCATTTTCAGAGTTTGTTCTCAGAAGTGCTGGGCAGCTGTGCCCTGTTGCATGCACAGCCTGGCTGCTCAGTGCTGCTGAAGAGGAGAGGTGGGGTCACACAGAGCATTCCAGATGTTTGATGAACGTTTATATTTCTCTGTGTGTCCCCAAGGTGGGTTTTACCTGCTGGGCTCTCAGCTGTGGTTTCAGGACACTGTTGCTCAGAGCAAGCACCACTTGTACCTGAGCCCCTGCAAGGCAGCGGCTTCTGAGCCCATCACCAACCACCTCACTAAGCAGGATTTTGCCTGTCCCTTAGATTGAGATGCAGAAAGTTGCCTTTGAAGCTCTCCAGGTGAAGAAGGATCTTATGCACAGGCAGATCAGGAACCAGGTGAGTCAGCAACAGAGGAAAGAGCAACCAGCTGCTCAGCTCACCCTGCTGTTTGATGAGACCCTGGGAGGAAGAACAAAGTGAGCACACAGCAGGGTCTGAGGCCATGGAGAGCTCTGGTGCTGCTGAGAGCTCTGGAACAGAAGTTTGGGCAGTGTTGGTTACACCCCAGTCTCCCAGCTCCAAGGGAGGGAGTGTCAAAGCAGGTTTTAGATCCCTGGGGGTGGTGGCATTGCCATTGCCCCAGTCACCTCAGCACTGGCGGTGCTGCCAGACCTGTGCTGGCTCTGGGGGTGATCTGCAGTTGCACCTCTGATTTCCTTCAGGCTGTGTACTTGGCAGGGCTGCTGCTTCCACATGAGCCCACTGCATCTCCATCCAGCACATCAGAGCTGCACCTTGAGCCATAAGTTCACCTTTTCTTTCCCATCCTCAGCCTGCCTTTCTGAGCTCCATTCCACAGAAGGTGCAGTGATGTAGTCAGGGGGAAGAGCAAGAGCTGGTGGAGAAAGTAGTGGTGGATGGTGCAGGAAGGTGGGAATGTAGAGGTGGGTGATGCAGGAGGATGGAAAAGTGGCAGTGGAGGATGCAGGAAGGTGGGAAGGTGGCAGTGGAGGATGCAGGAGGGTGGGAAGGTGGCAGTGGAGGATGCAGGAGGGTGGGAAGGTGGCAGTGGAGGATGCAGGAGGGTGGGAAGGTGGCAGTGGAGGATGCAGGAGGGTGAGAGGGCGGCAGTGGAGGATGCAGGAAGAAGAGTCTGTGGCCATGGTGGATGCAGGAGGGTGAGAGGGTGGCAGTGGAGGATGCAGGAGGGTGGGTTGCTGGTTTCTGACACAGTGCTCCAGAATCTTCCCTCTCCTGATCTGACACAGCAGAAAAGTCTCAGGTCAGGATTTGGTGGATAAACTTAAGGGCTTGGATATTCTGAGTGCCCCTGTGAGCAGTCTGTGCTGGAAGCCTGTGAACTGACAGCTCTCCATCATTGCCTGGGGTTACCCACAAGGGCCCTGCATTTTTCTCCCACTTGCTCTGTGAACAAAGGGAGTTTGTTCCTTGATGCCAAGGCTGGACCTTTCACCCTTGGGACCCCTCCCACTCCGTGCTGCAGGGGCAGGGCAGGGGCAGAGCCCTGGGGTCAGTGGCAGCAGCGTGGCCTGGCAGGGGCGAGCTGGGCTCTGGGCTTGGCTTGGCTGTGGGACCTTGGGCAACTCACTTCACCTCTCTGTGTCTCAGCTGCCCCAGCTGCAGGAGCAGGTGTTGTTCTGGGACTGCTGGAGCACCTGGAAACCAGGGCACCGTCCCAGGAATCTGAGGTTTGAGCCGTGGTGCTGGGAGGGCCTTGACTCTGCTTTCCAGAGTGGCTGCAAAAGGTTTGGGTGCACAAACTGATTGCAGTGAGGTTCTGGACTTGAACAGAAGGTGTTCAGAGTAGAGAGACAGTTGGAGAGGGGAGACACAGCTCCTCAGGCAAAGGAAGAGGGACTCTGAGCACAAACATCACCAAAGGGCACAAGCAGCTCCCCCAAACCTCGGGGTGCTCTGCAGTGACCTCAGACCTCACTTTAAAAGGGCAGAAATTAAAGTCATTTTAAATGTCAGTAAAAAATGTTTCATCTTCTGTTTAGATTAAGTTAATAGAGACAGAGTTATTGCAGCTGACACAGCTGGAGTTAAAGAGGCAAGAACTGGACACAGAGACGCTGCAGGTACGTGGGGCTGTGGGGCTGCCCCCCACCCTCTCTGCTCTGGGATTGCTTCCTTTGCTCCTGGCAGTTTCCAGATGGTTTTATGCTTAGTCAGAAGGTCAGAAGGTCCTTCTGCACAGGACACACCGACCCCTCTGTGTCCTGGGCATGTGGGACATTGCTGCTGCTCCTGAACATCCCCAGGCGTTCTCAGGGGAGAGACAGAGGAGCCCTGATAGGGATGGGCAGTTCCAGGTGTGCTGAGTGGGGATGGATTTTGCAATCCAGTTGTTGGCTGTCCCAAAACCACCTGCCTGCTGTGCATTGCATGTCCTCTTACACTGTGTTGTGTTTTGGCTTTGACTTCATCAGCAGTCACCCATTGAGGAATACCAGGTTGAGCTTAAACAGGTTGGCTTTAAATTTTGTTTTGTGAACTTTTGCATCAGTTGTTTTCTTCTGTGTGCCATGTGCCAGGTCAGGTCAGCTGTTTGGTCAGCCCAAAATCAGTGACAAACCCCCAGAGCAGTCACAGAGCAGTGCTAAGTGCTGCCTTGAAGCAGCAGTGCCTCCCAGCCCTGTCCTGGACCCTTCAGGTGTAAGATTTGGGTTGTGCTGCCTGGACTCACACAGCTCCTCTGTGTCATTCTGTGGTGCTGGAGGGCAGAGGGACTGCCCAGAGTTGGAGGGCAGACCAAGTGTGCTCCTGGTGAGCACAGGAGCTGCAGGGCAGTGCAGGAAACAGGGCTCTGCCCAGCTTCAGCACTAGGAGCCGAGGAACGAGGCATGAACACCTGGATCTCTCTGGATCCCCCTGCCCTTGGTGCTCTGCAGCCCAAAGGGTCCCTGCTGGGACTGGAGCAGCTCCCCCTGTCATCAGCTGTCCTTGTCCCCTCTGTGGAGGTCCTGCCTCTGCCAGGGCAATGCATCTCTGGGCCCCTGCTGCTGCGTTTGGCCTGGCAGAGGCAGCTGCTCCTCTGTTGAGCAGGGGCCTTGTCCCTGTGCAGGGTCCAGGTGCTGACCCCAGGCTGGACGGGGCCTGGAGCAGCCTGGGATAGTGGGAGGTGTCCCTGCCCGTGGCAGGGGTGGGAATGAGATGAGCTTTAAGGTCCCTTCCAACCCAAACCAGTCTGAGATTCCACGGCTCTAAGGAGGGGGACCATGGATACTTTTGGCTGAAGTTGTGATGGAGTGAGGAGGAGCTGCTGCAGCCGGGCTGAGCTGGGGCTGCTCAGAGTGGCAGTGCAGGATTGAAAGGAGTGGGTTCAGCTTGGCTCTGCCCTGCCAGCTGCCAGGAGAGGATCCGAGCCATGGGGCACAGGGATTCCACAGCCACGGGGACTGGTTTGGGTGTGGCAGTGGCTCTGCTGGGAAGGGCACAGGGTGGCAGCAGGGTGGGGATGTGGCTGCCAGAGCTCTCCCGTTGCAGGAGACGGTCACGGAGCAGCGCCGGGCGCTCGGCTGCCTCCTGCAGCAGCTGCTCAAGGAGAAGAAGCAAAGGGAGGAAGAACTGCAGCAAATCCTGGTAATGAAGCCCCTCATTAAGTGCTGTCTGTGGATGAGGAAGTGTTTGAGTTGGCTGCAGGGAGAGTCCATGGCTCAGTGTGGGAGTGGAGGGGAGCAGAGCAGGGCTGTGTCCAGATCCAGAGCCCAATTTAACCCCAGGAAGTTCTGAGGTCAAGCTGGGGGCACAGCAGCACTCCCTGGTGCAGCACGAGGCACCATCACCGCCAGCGACCCTGCTGGAAAGGGAGTGGTCAGCAGGAGGAGCACAAGGGATGGGAGTTGAGCTCTTGCAATCCTGGAGGTCTCCAGGCTCTCCTGAGCCTCAGGAATCCAGGCCACAGTGTCTGGGGCAAAGGGGCAGGGGGATGCATGGACCTGGGCTGGGTGGGAGGGGGGTCAAAGTGGGGCCAGCCTGCAGAAGCC
This sequence comes from Oriolus oriolus, assembly GCA_013400235.1. Classification (NCBI taxonomy): domain Eukaryota; kingdom Metazoa; phylum Chordata; class Aves; order Passeriformes; family Corvidae; genus Oriolus; species Oriolus oriolus. The sequence continues at coordinate 370,661 of VXBT01012261.1, read as the reverse complement.
AGAAATGCCTGTTTCAGCCCCAGCACAGCGCTCTGCTGGGTCCTGCACAGCCCAGGCTGGGCGTTCCCTCCTGCACATCCAGCCCTGAACACCCCGGCCACATTCCCTCGGGCTGCTGAATGAATGAGTTTGTTTTTCAGCTGGAAATGGAGGCAAAGAGTGAAACCAAACAGGAGAACTACTGGCTGATCCAGTACCAGCGCCTGCTGAACCAGAAGCCCCTCTCCCTGAAACTCCAGGTGCTGCTGCCATTCCTGCTCCCACTGTGGCTCTGCTCTGCTCTGGGGGGAGCAAGGAGAGCCCCCTGAGCTAAGGCTGGCAGGAGGGCACAGGCCCCTCACACACATCCAGTCCCAATGGATCACCAGCGGGGTTGTTTCATATGTGAGGGGAGCTCACTGGGGGCTGCAGCTCCTCCCGAGGGGCAGCTCCGATCTCTGCTCCCTGGGCCAGGGACAGCACCCAGGGAACGGCTGGAGCTGGGCCAGGGCAGGCTCAGGCTGGAGATCAGGGAAAGGTTCTTCCCCCCGAGGGTGCTGGGCACTGCCCAGGCTCCCCAGGGAATGGGCACGGCCCCGAGGCTGCCAGAGCTCCAGGGGCGTTTGGGCAGCGCTGCCAGGGATGCCCAGGGTGGGGCTGTTGGGGTGTCTGGGCAGGGCCAGGAGCTGCACTGGATGATCCTGGTGGGTCCCTCCAGCTCAGGATATTCTGTGATTCCCAGACCTCAACATTTTGAACCGTGCTCATAAAACACCTGCAGCTGCAGCTGTTGGGCTTCCAGGCTTTGGTGTGTTTGGGATGCAGAACACCTGGAGTGGGGCAGGGCAGGGATGAGCACACCCTGGCCTCAGGGGCACAGTCTGGGAGCTCATTCCATGTTTTGCAGGAGAAGGGTTTGGACCAGCAGCTGGTGAACCTCCTGCTCGAGCTCTCTGCTGACCAGTACGTGCCAGTCTTCGCTCACCACCGAATATCCTTGGAAATGCTTGGCACCATGAGTGCCAGTGACCTGGAAAAGGTACAGCAGAGCCACAGCGTGGGACAACACCAGCAGGGATTGTCCCTGTCCCTGCCCCGAGCCCAGCTGTGCCTGGCGGGTCTGGCAGGACAAAGGTCTGGCTGGTGCTCTGCTGGGTCACCTCTGCACAGGGACAGGTGCCTGTGCTGCTCTGCCTGTCCCAGAGACTTGCAGGGTGAGCTGCAGCCTGGCTCCATCCTCCACCGTCCTCCAGATGCTCTCTGTGTAGAAATGGCACCGGGGAACTCCTGGTGCCTGGCAGAGGGGCTTTCCTTGGCATGGCCATGTCTCGCCCAGGAGTTTTCAGTGTCCCCTTGGGGACATCAGCCCCCTGTCCCCTCTGGGGCCAACACCCTCCTCTTGCCCCACAGCTCGGTGTGACAGAGGCTGGTCTGCAGTGTGCCATCCTCAGGCGGGCTCAGGAGATCCTGGCTGTGGCCACGACCATCCCAGGTACCCCCAGTTAATTCCTGCCACATTTTACACCCGCAGCAGGCACCTGAGCCTGGGGCAGGGAGCTGCCGTGGGTGTGTGAGGAGGGGAGGTGGGGAGGGCCGGCAGGGCTGGGCTGGGCCATGGGCAGCGCTCAGGGGGCTCAGACCCGGCCGTGTGTGCAGAGCTGCGGAGGGAAGAGGACGCCGAGGTCCCTGCGGGCCCTGAGCCCAGCGCGCCCCCGGAGGAGCCCGCGGGCCCCACGGCCCCACCGCTGCAGTGGGACGGGAGGAAGTCGGAGTGCGTTGTGTGCATGGAGCAGGAGGTGAGACCCGGCACAGCCCGGGGCGGAGGGAGGGCGGGACCCAGCGCATCGCCGGGTCTGTGTCCCCCAGCCTGGCCCTGGCAATGCTGGGTGCTCATCCCGCCAGCTCCCGGGCGCAGCCGGGCTCGGGCATCACTGCGGGAAGGGAAGGGAGGGGAAGGACACGGAAGGACACAGCTCCCTGCGGGCTTGGGCAGGAGCGTGCTGAGCTCCACTCCCCAGCCATGGGAAGCGCTCAGGGGGCTGCTCAGTTCATCCCCTGTGTCCTTCCCTGTGTGCCACCGCTCGGCACAGTCCAGTGGGGACGGAGATGGGGGTGCGGGGCTCTGCCCCCCACGCTGAGACCCCCCGGGTGATCCCCAGCTCCCCCCGTGCTGGGACCGGTGTTCGGGGCCAGCAGCACTCTCTGTGTCCCCTCTCTGTCTCTCCCCCAGCCCCAGATGATTTTCCTGCCCTGTGGCCACGTCTGCTGCTGCCAGGGCTGCTGCGAGCGGCTGCACTCCTGTCCCCTGTGCCGCCAGGACATCGCGCAGCGCATCCGCATCTTCCACAGCGCTTAGGCCGGCCCGGAGGCACCGCCCGCGCTCCCGGGCTGCTCCCCGCTGCTGCTCATGCCCCCGGTATCAGCCCCTCACCAGCACTGCCCGCCCCGTGCCCGGCCCCGGGAGCCTCAGCATCCTCCCAGCTCCCGGATGGCTTCTCAGCACCGAGCTGGGGCTCCTTCCGTGAATCCCTTCCTCCTGCCTGCCCGCCCAGCGCCCCTGGCAGCGCTGGGTGACAAACTGGGAGCACCTGTGGCTCCTCCTCTCTGGCAGAGGTGTTTGCCTTCAGAAAGGGCCCTGGCTCAGCGGGGACACGGGGAGTGCTCCCAGCAGTGGGGGAATTTCCCGTGGGAGGATTTGGCCGGGATGTGCTGTTCTTCGTGTGCTGACAGTGCCTTGCACCTCTGTCATGCCAAAGGTCTGGGGCTTCTGCTCTGGACACCCACAGGAGTGTGGCTGGGGCTGCAGCCTCAGGCAGGGCAGAGCCAGGAGCTCCCCAGCCCCTAATTCCTGCTCTTGTGGGAGGAAAGAGTCTGCAACACCCCCAGGACTGGAGGGACCTGCCGTGGCCAGAGGAGCCCAGTGGGCTCCATTGTCCAAAATCAGGTAGGGAGCAGAAAGTGTTGCTGCCACTGGACAGCACTGACACAGGGCTGGGGCTGTGCCCAGCTCAGATCCATGGTGCCTCCGTGCACTGGGGTGTGGGGACTTCTCCGTTGTCATTAATTAGTAACAATCCCTGTCTGTCCCTCGGCTCTTGACCTTGAAATATAAAAATGCTGCCGTGAGCCCAGTCCCACCACAGCCCTTCCCCAGGAGCAGCCATTAAACTGCAGCTGGTTCCTGCTGGGGGTGTTTGCTGCCTCTTTCCTTCTCCAGGGGGGGATGGCTGAAAGCCAGGGTTGTGGAGCAGCGACGGGGCCGCCACGTGCCTGGCTGTCCCAGTGTCACCTCCTCCTTCTTGTCTCCTTGTCAAACAGAGGATTTGAGGCTCTGGGCCTTCTCCCAGGGTGTTGCTCACTGCGGAGCTGCCCCGGGGATGTCCAGGCAGGGCAGACCTTGGACCCTGCGCTTGGGTTGCCTCACATGAGCTGCCCCGTGCAGAGCATCCTCGTGTCACCCGTGCCCGGCGCCCTGTGCCACCGGTGTCCTGGGGATGTGCCACACCACCAGGGCCGGTGCCTCGGGAACATCCTGGGGCTGTTTCCAGCCTCTGTTTTCACGTTTTGCTGCTGCTGCACATCAGAGCAGGCAGGTCCTGTCTGGGGAAGGGCAAGGGGCTGCACCAGCTGGTGCTTGGGATGGAGGAGGGGAGCCGTGGCAGAGGTGCCCGAATGAGGACACCCCCTCCATCCCCTCTGCCCCCCCTTCCATCCCCTCCGGTGACTGCCGGCCGTGCTGGGGGTGGTAATGAGTGACAGGAGCTCAGGGAAAGGTCAGCTCGGGGACAGTGCCCGTAAAGAGGTGCCAGCGCTTCCCTGCAGTGCCGGGCTGCCCTTCATCACCAAGGCCACCACAGCCCCACGAGCTGCAGGGACAACCCCACTCAGCCACGAGTCAGACAAAACAGCTGGAGCATCACCCAGGAGTCTGGGCACTTTCAGAGATCACAGGGGAAAAAGAATTTTTTTTTAAAAAAAGCATCCTCACCGTTTGTCCCCACCCAGCCTCAGCAGGGCCGGGCAGTCGGGGGCTGCAGCCGCCCTGTGCTCAGCACAAACCTCCCTTGTCCATCCCTGGAGCCCCGAGGCGGCCGTGGTGGTCACTGGCCAGGGCCAGCTCCTGCACCGAGTGACCGACAGACCCCAGGGCTGGTGGGAAATGGGTGCACGACGGGGCTGCTGCACCCACTGCTGGCCTGGTCCTAAAGTAAATCAACAGCGATAGAAGCTGTGCGTGGGAAGTATTAGCAATATAATGGATTTGGGAAAGGAAAAGGGAAAGAGCAGCAGGTGTTTTGGAGGCAGCGGCGCTGCGATGGAGGAGGAGCGTTCCCTGTGCCGCTCCAGTGCCCGCCGGGCACCCTGGGGCCAGGCTGAAGTTCGGGGGGGG
>VXBT01012261.1:339675-365883 GCA_013400235.1 Oriolus oriolus | reverse complement strand
CACGCCTTCGTGCTGGGGCTGCTGAGCCGGGGGCTGCTGCTGGACACGCAGCCCCCGCCGGCCTCCATGGAGAACCTGCGCCTCGGCTTCGCCGCCGGCATCCTCGTGCTCATCGTCTCCACCTTCTTCCTGCTCGTCTTCCTCAAGTAGGTCCGGATGGCGGAGGGGGGCTCCCATCCCACCCCGCCCCGGTGGATGGACCCGCTGGTGGGTCAGGGACTTCTCAGGCCGTGGACACCTCGGTGGGCAGGGACACGGCCGGGGCTCAGCACCTGCCTGGATGCGGCCCTGGGGCCCGCAGGACGCTCGGCTGCCCCGCACGAGAGCCCCGGGCATCAGACTCTTTAAAAATTAACTTATTGCAGCGCTTTCCTCCCCGCGGGGTCCGGCTGTGCTCACGCTCCGTCCCGAATGTGCCCGGCCCCCGCGGCACAGCTCGGCGGGAGGCGCAGCCCGGGGCCCCCGGCCCTTCCCGGTGCCGCCGGCCCAGCCACCGGAGCGTGCCCCGGCTGCGCCTCGGTCCGCGCTCAGAGGGGGCGGGAAGGGCCCCGCAGTGCTGCCCTGGGGGCGAAGCTGTTCCAAGGCAACCCAAAGCACTTCCCCGGCAGGAGAGAGCCCGGCGCGCTGCCCGCACAGGGAGGAGGCAGCCGGGGACGGGCTCAGCCCCTCAGGGACACGAGACATTAAAGCCAGACCTGGGCCCAGCACCGTGTCCGGGTGTTTTTCTGTGAGTCCGCGAGCCTGGGCAGGCAGGGCAGCACCAGGGCCAGGATGGAGAAGGGGGTCCTCTCCTTCCCAGCCCCCAGCAACAGCCCCTCGGGCACATCCTCAGCAAAGTCCTCCGTGGTTCACCCACCTCTGGCCAGAACTCAGCACCCGGGGTCAGGGCAGACTAAAGTAAAGCTACTGCAAGCAAAAAATAGAGGTTTAATTGCACTTTATTTTCTGAGAAGTGAAATGCAAATCCCTCAGGGTGTCTATCTGTAACGGGGAACAAGAAGGGGAACTTGTTAGTGGAGCAATGATCGCCCCTGGGACACTGCGTGGACGGGTCCAGAGGCCACATCAGGGCCCTGACACTCAGCAGCACAAGGACCCCCAGAAAATCCAGTTTCAAACCCCCTCATGCTCAGCACTGAGTAACTCCCAGGAGGGCCCAGCTCAGGTCAGCCTGCATGGCAGCAGGGTGGCTGGCACAGGCTTTGGTCTCTGCCTCAATTTCAGCTGCATTTGGAAAGTGGTGGCACTGCCACACACCCCAGCAGGAACACCCTGTGCACTTTTGGGTGTTTTCCTCCCAAGAAATCACCTTTAGGGGGACACAGATCTAATTCCAGTCAGAGATTGTAAAGGAAGCTGTAGAAACTAAACCATAGAATTAATAGAATTAGTTTAAGTCCTTTCCTTTTATGAAGGGGTTTATTTGCTTTAAGGACTTCTGGGGTGAAGTTGTGTTAGTGCCCATGAGTGAAGAATAAAAGTGCTGTGAGAGCCCCAGGCTGTTTGCCCAGCTCTGTCCTCACTCCTTTCCCCTCCTGGTCCCCTCAGAGTGCAGGGTGACACCCCAAAGTGCCCAGCCCAGCCTGGGCCTTGTGTCCCACCCCTCTCTACAGTTTAACTTGTGCTGGGATGGTCACACCTTAACAGCAGCAGAGCCAAAGGCACGGGAGAGGGGCTGGGTTGTGGGGAAGGACTTCCCAAACAAGCAGCACATCCCAGAGCTGCTGCTCCCACAGGGAAACACAGCTCAGCAAACACCAGCTCAGCTCTGGGCACGGGAGAGGAGGTGCCTGTGAGTGCCTGACTAACACACAGCAGGGATGGGGCTCCTTGCAGCCAGCACAGCTGCTACAGCTGTGCTCAGGCCCTGCTTTAACAGCCTCAGGCTCCAGCACCACCCCAGGGTCGAGCAGCACCTCTATGCCCCAGCTCTGAGTCCGTGCCCACCTCAGCACCTCAACCCTCAGGGCTCCCCAAGCTGCTTGTGCAGAGCCAGGGGCTCACAAGGAACACCTGGCTGGGATTCCCGGGGGAATCTCCAGTAGCACATGGCTCAGACACAGTGGGGAGAGGGTGCCGGGTCCCTGGGAGCCACCCTGGGGACTAAGAGAAATATTCCAAGGAGTTCTTTACTGGGGAAGGAGATTTTAGATTAATTTTTGAACAGGCTGTTGCCACTGCAGGGTCCTGGCAGACTCGCTCTGCTGAAGCTCTTCACCAAGTTCCTATCTGCATAAAGTTTGAGGTTAATGAATCCAGGGCTCAGGGGAGGGGGACAGTGGTGGGAGGTGCCGTGGGCCTGGGTGGCTCCCGCACTCAGCCCAACCCCAGAGCTTTTGGCAGCTCAGAGCGAGGGGCTGAGCACCCATGAGTGCACAAAGAGCTCCCCTGCTGCCAGCCCCCATCCAGCTGCAGGACAAGAGCCCGGGAAGTCCCTGGTCATTCCCAATGTCCCACGTGTGCAGCTCGCCAAGGGCTCAGAGCACGGGAAGAGACCGTGCCCAGAGGAGAGGGCTCAGCAGCCACATCTTCATCCCAGCCAGTCCAGGTCATCGTCATCGTCGTCACCGAAGAGCGGCGCGGGAGGGGGACGCCCCTTCATGCTCTGCAAGCCACACCAGAGGGAAACTGCTCAGTCCCAGCAGCTTCCTGGGATTTCACAATCACTACACAAACTGCTCTGAAAGCTCTGCCAGCTGTGAGGGGCTGGGAACAAGAAGCCTCATTACCCCAATCTTTATTTCTCACGTGATGTCCCAGTGTTTAGATTAGGTTTAGATTTGATATCAGGAAAAATTTTTGATGGAAAGGAATGTGAAGCATTGGCACACTGGAGTCACCATCCCTGCAAGTGTTCAAGAAGTGGCACTTGAGGACATGGTTCAGTGGTGAATGGTGCTACATGGATGGTTGGATTTGCTCTTAAAGGTCTTTTCCAACCTTAAGGATTCTGTGGTTCTGTGATTCCAGGAGCTGCTTACGGGCTGAAAGGGATTGGAGAGAGGCCAGACACTAAAACCCTTCAATTAACCTGGCAAGTCCCACTGATTTCATGCCAGCAGGAGTCTGTCACCACTCCCTCAGCCAAGCCAGCCCCTCCCAGCTCGGTCACCAACCCCAGACACTCCTCATGTACACAGGGAATGGATGGGAAGCTCTGAGGTTAGCCAGGCCCCCCCTGCCACAGGGAGGATTTTACTGACAAGCTACAGACCCAGAGAAAAGCCCCAAATACCCAAACACCCAAATACATACCACTTCCTCCTCATCCTCCTCTTCAGAGGGAACCTGAGGCTTCAGCGGTTTAGGAGATGCCGTTTCAAAGAAGTTGTCATCCTCAAAGAGGCTGCAAGAGGATGGGATTTGCTTTTACAAGTTCTGTCACAGAGACACAGCAAAGCCTTGTCCCTGAGGGAAACCTTTGTGGCAGGCACTGTTCAGCAGTGCAGGGCAGTTCTGGGACCTGGCAGGCACCAGGATCAGACCGCACAGGAACTGCACACTCCCCTGGGAATGTTCACTGCCTCCCCCAGACACGAGGCTGCTCTGGGGCTGTTCCCAGTGGAATGTGCCCTGGGCAGCGTGGTCTGTGCCCGGTCCTGGCCGGTGCCACCCAGTGCCAGCACCGTGAGGGGGCTGCAGCCCCGCAGCTTGTGCTGTCCTGCAGCAGGGACACCCCTGGCCCAGCCTCTGGCACCCCAGCACTACCCCTCACCTGGAATCTGTGTGCCTGGGGCTGGAGCCCAGTTCCTGTGATCCTGGAGTTCCTCCCAGGACAGCTGAGCCTGGCTGTGCTGTGCTGGGCACTGAGGCAGCTCCATCCCATGGGTCAGTGCCACTCCCTTCCTCCCCATTCAAGGGAGGAGGCTCTAAACCCTCCACAGCCTCCTCTGCCTTCTGCTCCACAGCTGGATGTGCTGGAAGGGACGCTTCATCCACTCCTCCTGGCTTGGCTTCTGGAACACGAGATTCTGCAGCTTCTGCCTGCAAAGGCACTGCAGAGGCACCGTGTTCTGGCCCAGCTTTCCCGATGGGAACACTCTCCAGCCTCTGCTGCAGCCCAGGGACAGCCTGTCCTGCAAGTACAGGCCCCTTCTCCGGGTCCAGGCTGGATTCAGCTGTGGGAGGAAGATGCTCCTCCTGAACTTTCTCTTCTTCTGTCACCCCACTGCTCCGTGTCCCCTGCTCCTCCTCAGGAGCTCTGGGCCTGGCAGGGTGAGGAGCAGCCTGGCCTTCCTGCTCAGACTCCAGGGAGCCTCTGGCTGCTTCCCCAGGCTCAGCTGGGGGTGCAGTGCTCTGTGCTGGGCTGTGCTGCAGGGGCTCTTCACGCTCAGCCTTTGCTCCAGCTGAGCCCTCCTGAGTCCCCGCTCCTGTGCCAGACTCCCCGTTTTCACTGCCAAGGTCTGCTTTCTCCTGCTGCCTGTTGAGCAGCTGCAGTGTCACAGTCTGGAAAAGGGAGCAGAGAGAACACAGGTTATACCCCAAATACAAACCATCACAGATCCCTGGATCATCTCCTCCTATCAGGCTGCTTTGCCACCCACAACAAATTCTCCTTCAGTTATTTCAGTCTCACAACACCGATTTGAGGTTCTCTCTCTCTTCCCTCACCCCTGTCATACCTTGATAGTGTTCATGACAAGCCCCAGGACTGTCCTGCCACTGTACATCTCATCCAGCTCAAATTCACCCCGAAGAGACTGGAATACACCATTCATTATCTTCTTGACCTGCAAAAGGGCAAGGCAGGAAAGAGAGATGCAATTCATCAGCATGTGAAGCACTGCACTTAACATCAGACACTTCTCCAGGGCAAGGAACAATAAATCCAAACACACACAGGTGGTTTTTCAAAAAATCCACTCTCCAAAACAGAAATCCTCACAAGATCAGGCCACCTTGATTCAGAACCACTCTACATGCACCAAACTCATCCCTCCCAAACTGAGGCAGGCTGCACAAAGCCAAGGCAGACTGGCACTTCTTACTTATTTTAGTTTTTACATCTAAACCTCAAATCCAGAGTTTTAACAACAAATGAAAGGCAATGAAGTGGGCAACAGGAAGATGCAGTGAGGCTGTTTACAAGGGATGGAGGGACAGGACACAGGGAATGGCTTCCCACTGCCAGAGGGCAGGGATGGATGGGATATTGGGAAGGAATTATTCCCTGTGAGGGTGGGCAGGCCCTGGCACAGGGTGCCCAGAGCAGCTGTGGCTGCCCCTGGATCCCTGGCAGTGCCCAAGGCCAGGCTGGGGGGGGGCTGGGAGCAGCCTGGGACAGTGGGAGGGGTCCCTGCCGTGGCAGGGGGGGAATTGATGGGCTTTAAGGTCCCTTCCAACCCAAACCATCCTGTGTGACTGTAATTCTAGGAAAAGATCCCCTCCTTTCTTCCTCAGTGGACTGTTGTTACGAACACAGTGCTCTGTGGAGAAAATGACATTTTTCCTTCTTATGTCAGTTCAAACAGAAATAATTCAAGGTAAATGCATTTGCTCAGGAAGGAGAAGCACTGGGGAGTCAGCCAAGCTCACTTGCTCACTGAAGTCTGCAGGGGAAGATCCCTCCTGATCCTGCTGCAGGTCTCGGATCCGTTCCTCGTAGCGAGCCTTCAGCACCAGCACATCTGCCTGCAGGGCTGAGTACTGCCAAGGGAAACCCACCCTCAGAGCTGCTCCCCACACCACAGCCTCACCTCGAGGGGTGACCTGGGGAGGGTTTTAGTGAGGCACAAACTCTGAGTGGAGTTTTAAGCAGGGCTCTGATAGTGTCACTAAAGACTTGGCTGAAAGCAACGGCACCAGGATAAGGACGCCCAACCCAGCCTGGGAGAGTCACAATTGTGTCACCAGCTCCTCAAGCGCCACCAAGAATGGGTGGGTGCAGCATCCCTGAGATCCCAGTGAAATGAGGGCTGGGTCTCATCACTGGACCTGTTCTGGTTTGTGGAAAACCACATGGAATTGTCCTTCCCTTCCATACTCTGGAACTCCCATCCTTGTTATTCTGGACTAGCCTGAGGCTGGTGGTCCCTGCACTCCAGTTCCCATCCAGCTGCTGTTATTCCTTTACCTTCTCTTGGATAGGCTCCAGTTCCTCCAAACGCTGTTGAACCTCAGACAATTTTTGCTCCTCTGCTTTTTTGGAGTGTTTGAGAGCCGTGAGCTGAAACACAAGAACCAGAGCAGGTATAGCCCCTGGCAGTGTCACCCACTCCAAACAGCCTCTGCTCACAAGCAGCCACTCAGGACAGTGCAGGTAAGTGGAAGCTGTAGCTGTTGCTGTAGTTCAGCCCTGTCACCACCTTGGCTCTCCCTCCTCCATAAACCCACCAACCCAACAGAACAACTGCACGTGCAGATGGCCGAGAACAAACTCCACAACAGGCAAGAAATTATAAAGTCAAGCCACAGCTGGGTGGGAGAAGCTGTTGGTTACAGCTACTGGTATTTAGTGTCCATTAGAGCAAGGAAGAGCAGTCCTTTACCTTCTCTTCCAGCTGGGCCACGTGGTGCTGCAGGGAGTCCCTCTGCTCACACAGCTCCTGGCACTGCCGGGCGTGCTGCTCCTTGGCTGAGGCCAGGGCACGCTCACATTTGGCTTCACACTGGGACTCCAGCTCTGCCTGGATCAGTGACAGCTGCCCATGACATAAGAGAGGCCATTAGGAACACACACACACGATCTGTGTGTGCACAAGAGGTGAAAGCCCTGGACACCCACACACAGAGTGCAGCCCTGCAGCTGCCACCAGCTCCTGCCCACACCTCTCACTTCAGCTCCAGCCACAAACCCCAGGCTGGCCAGGTCTGGCTCAGATTTCAGACCTCTTGGCATATTTCCAAACAACCTTTCACTCCTCAGAAGTCCCATATTCTTCTCTCTACTACAAGCTCAATTTGGTGCCTTTCCCTTCCTCAGTTTGACACTAACTCATGAATTCAAGCAGGTGATGCTTTCATTCTTCCCCTACCTGAGCATTTTCACATTATTTCCTACCTGGAGGTTTCCACAAGCCCTCCAGACCTGAAGCAGCAGCTCCCCCGAGTCCTCACCTGCTCTGCTGCTGCCTGGTCAGTCGAGGTCCGGGCCTTTTTCAGGAGCTGCCGGAGCTTGTCCAGCTCCTGCTGGTATGACCTGCGAATTTCTTCCATCTCTTCCTCTGCCTGAGCTCTCTCTGAGAGGGATTTCTTCTTCCTCTCTGCAAGATTCTGCAGTACAGAACATGACACAGAATAGGCCAGACTGCACCAAAGCAGCTTCTCTCCCTCGAGCAGAAAAAGCTGCTTTGGGCAGGGAACTTCATCACCTGAAATCAAGCTGAGGTTATCTCAGGGGAGGAAGGCTGACACATTACTGGGTAAGACACTGAATAAATAAATAAAACCCACATAAGCACAAAGGATCCACCAGCCTGCAGATGAGTCAAGATTTACTTAACTTATGTTAACCTTTGGTTAGCCTTGGGTTAACCTTCAGTAAAAAAAAAAAAAAAGCTGCAGCTCTGCTGCTGGCACTGGACATACCCTTTCCAGAGTCTCCTTTTCCACTCTCAGGTCTGTCAGCTCTTCCTCCAGTGCTGCAATCTTCATGTCCAGCTGTTTGCGGCTCTGCTTCTCGGCCTTGAACCTGCTCTGAGTGTCCTGAGATGCTTCTTGGAGCTCTGCAAACAAACCCCACATTTTCCTGTGGGTTTGGGTGCAACTCCCATTTCAGGGGAACACATGTGGGGGCTTGTGCCTGCAGTGGGGACTAGAATTTATCAAGAGCAGCCTGTTCCAGTGCTTTGCAATCATTTCTGTGAAGACATTTTCCCAATATCCACCCTGCCCCTCCCCATGCCCAGCCTGAGGCCGTTCCCTCTCCTCCTGTCCCTGTTCCCTGCGAGCAGAGCCCGACCCCCCTGGCTGCCCCCTCCTATCAGGGAGTTGTGCTCAAGGTCCCCCCTGAGCCTCCTTTTCTCCAGGCTGAGCCCCTTTCCCAGCTCCCTCGGCCTCTCCTGGGGCTCCAAGCCCCTTCCCAGCTCTGTTCCCTTCCCTGGAATTGCTCCTGCCCCTCAATGACTTCCTTGTCATGAGGAGCCCAGAACTGACCCCAGGATTCAGGGTGGGGCCACACCAGTGCCCAGCACACAGAAATGTGGCCATAAAACACCTCAGCTTTTAACTTCCCATCCACTGGAACACCTCTGGCTGCTCTACAGGATGTTGGACAGAAAAGCCAAGAGCTTGTTCTACAAAAGGCATCCCTGTAACAGGATGCTTTTGTTTGTTGAGTCTTCCCACTTCGCCTTTAGTGGTGACAAGGATGCACATCCTTCAGACATTTCAGTGCATCCATATCCCTCTTCCATCCCCTGTGACTGATCCTAGGGAAAGCAGGAAGATACCCCAGAAGACAGGAAAAACCTGTGACTTCTAAAAGAAGAACTCTGAGGGGACAGGCAGGAGCAGCCTCACCTGCCACCTGTGCCTGCAGCTTGTTGAGCTGTGCCTCCTGTCTCTCTGCATCCTGCACGGCACAGGAGAGCTGCTTCCTCAGGTCCATCTCCTTCTTCTGGTGGGCAGTGAGCTCCAGCTGCAGCTGGGACACCTGGGCTGTGGCAGCTGCCAGCTCCTCTGCAACTTTGGCCTGGAGCACAAAATGGAGCAGGGAAAAAGGGAGGTGGGGGAAAAGGGATGTGTGAGGAAGCAGCAGAACTGTTCTCTCAGGAAGAGCTGGAAAAGGGCTGGAGGCCTTATCAGGGAAGACATCTCCCAACTGAAGAGGCAGCACTGACTCTTTTGCCATGTCAGTTTTGTCCAGACTGACTAGAAAGCTGCACGAGGCCACCAACAACCTCATCACCACATCAGTTCAACCCAGTGAGTTTTCCTGGAAAGGTTAAATGTTTTTAAGCCTGGTACCAGTGCCTGGTGGCTCTGCTCAGTTTTCAGGCTATGAAAACATCTATTTGAGTAAAAAGCCTGGGCTCCAACATTTAATTGTCTTCCATAAGCTTACAAATCACTGAAGAGCCACTTAAAACACAGGCTTGTCCCAGCCAAAAGAGCACCTTGTCCCCAGAGCACACAGCACGAGGCCACCTCAGCTGCCCATGGGCAAGGCTGGCATTCATTCCCCAGCAGTTCTCAGTCATTTGTGGACCTGTTTGGATTTAGGATTGCTGAGAGTCAGCGACTCAGCCAAAGCCAGGCACTAGCACAGCTTGTCAGACAGTTTGTAAACAACATTAGGGGCTCAAGGCATCGGGACAGACACAGAGCCCCGTTCCCAATCTTGTTGTGTGACACACAAATTTCAGAGGATGCTCTGCAAAGACAGAACTCGCACAGGGAATCCCTAAACAGCTTCCACACCTCTGCCTATTTTGAGATTCCCAACAGACTTTTTGCATTCTTGTAACAGATGAGTTCAGGAGAGCTGGATTTTCTCTCTGCTTTATCCCCCCTAAGAGAATTCCCTCCACACTTGGACCAACACCTTGTGGCAGAGAAGAGCTGTGAGCAAAATTGTTCCAGCTATGGTGAGGATGAGGATGTGCTGACCTGGAGGGCTGGGATGCCACATCACTCATTTTAAAGAGGAGGCAGCATTTCAGAGAGTGGCCAAAACCAGAACTGCTTTCCTCTTATGTTTCCATAAATGTCCCACTGCTCTACTAACTCCTGGCATGCTAAAACCAAAGCCCATGGCATAGCTGAAGATGTCTAAAGGTTATTTTAACCCTGGCCTCTGTCTTTAATGGCAAATAAAGAAAACAAAAACAGGAAATCCCACGGCAGGAAGTGTTACTAGACAGAGGTTTCTACAGAGGATGCCTCATGTCCACAGCTCAGCTCCAGCCTCCAGCTTTCAGGCACCAAGAATCCTGGGCGACCTGTACTGCTCTGACAGTGATCCTGTTCTCCCATGGGGAGTGGAACAAGCAGCAATGCGAGAGAATTCTTGGAAAGGGCTCCCCAAGAAAGAGGGGGCCAGTGGGGAGACACTGCCAGTTACAAAGCCCTCTTCCCAGTGAAGGATCCGTGCTAATTCAAGCTCTGAGACAATTCTTTTCATGCCAATCAGTTTCTAGTTCAAGAGGAAGCTGGGCTGGCACTACCTAGGGCACAACCATCTACCACCTACACAGTCAGCAGACACTGCCTCACCTGGTCCCAGCCCCGATCCACTGGCAGCATGTGCTGGGAAGAGAAAGCAGCGACAGGAAACAGGAAGGGTTAAGAACACGACTTGAAAGGCAGAGGCGTTCATCAGCAGAAAAGCAAAAATGCTTCATAGCAGGAGCCTAAGGCATGCCAGAGAAGCCTTTAAATTACTCCAAGAACTGCAAAAGCTCAGACAGGAAAAGGGAGTGAGGCCTGATGTAAAAAGACAGACACTAAAGGTATCCTTAGGGTATGTTACACACCAGAGGTGGGAGCAGTCCTGGGTGTGACCTGCCTGGAGAGGTGGGGAATTACTGATGGTGCACAAAGCCTTCACCTAAAGCTGTGCCTTGCTCTGCCAGGGCCAAAGATCCATAAGCCAAAAGCAGTGAGTTACCAACACCTCAGTGATCCTGGGTACAACCAAATAAACGGTGAGTGCCTATCTGTGTGTAAACAATGGATAAAACAGCTTCCAATTCTCTTCCCTGGGTTTGTCTGTCCCTGGGGATTCAGTGATTGCAGTCCCAGGGCAAGCTGGGTTAGACAAAGGGAAGAGGAACGAGCATCAGCCTTCACGTTTACAGTCAATACTCTCTCAGAACCAGGGGAAATCTCCCAGTGCAAGTCAGGGCTGTCCTGGTTTGGCCTGAAGCCTGTTCCTGTAACATCACCCCTGGGCAGTGACTGCTCAGTCAGTGGGGTCCTGCTGAAGGTGAGGCCCAAATGACTCCTGAGGATCTTATACTTCCACAAGATGATTCCTCCCCAAGTCATTTATTGTACCTGCAGGATGCTGCCCTCACAGAGAGAAAGGAATTTCATTTATTATTTCAGTCTGACTTATTCCTGGTTAGAATCTCTCACACTCCTACATATTATGGGTATGCAACCTGGGCTGGGGGTGGAAAACCAGCCCCCTTCCCTGTCTGCTCTCTCCACCATCAGCCATTCACTGCTCTGCTCTTTACCACACTTTGGAAAGCTGCAGTTTTGGTCAGTTTTAGGTGCACCAAGTTATGGTTCTCATGCAGAGGAAGCATTTGTCACCTCACATTTGAACTGGAGAGACAAAACTCAGCAGCAGAGCACAGTGCAAGGCTGAACTTGGTGTAATTTAAGAAGCCAGTGCTTGAGAAAGCAGAGCAGGCACCATGCAATGGCAGAGCCAGAGCAGCACACCTGGGCTAGGCCAGCCTGCAGGGATGGTTCAGGATATGCAGCCATGCATAAATGCACTGCAGGTTTAAAAGCTATTTCCCAACAGTCCCTTTCACAAAAGCACAACGTGTGACTGGGAGAAACAAGCAGCTTTGATTAGCATTAAAAAAAGCACAAAAGTGCAACGAAGAAACTCCAGTAGGAAATAATTTTTCTTATATCTATATTCATGCGATGTCAGTTCAATAGGAGGAATTAAACTCTTCTGGAACTATCAGTGCAACTAAATAACTGAAGTATTTCCAACTCTAAAGCCCTGTGACACACAATTCCTCAACACACTGGCCACATGCCTACTCAGTTAACAATAAATCAGACACTTTCCTACAAGACTATTAAAGTTATGACAGCATGAAATGATTATATCCTCTGTGATGCTTTTGTCATGGAAGCCATCAAAACATTCAACTTTTTTCTCAAAACAAAGGTCAGAACTGCAGTTGTCTTCTAAGAAAACTGCCCTGACTAACAAGGTTTTAGCACCTTTTAATGCAACAAGCCTGGCTTTGTCCATGCCACCATTACCTTCTCCTGCTCTGCATGCAACACTCTTGCCTGTGTGCTCTCATTTGTGGTCTGCAGTGAGTGGTTCCTCTGCTCCATCAGCAGGTTACTCTGCTCCACGTACCTGTGAACAGGGAACCTCCGTGAGCATTCCTGGAAACACAGGGCTTGGAGCCAAGGGCTCAGACAGAAAAGGTGACATCTCCAAGCACAGAAGTTCTCTGTGGAATTCATGGCAAGTCCCAGACAATTTTGCAGGATGTGCTGATGTCAGAGGGGTGGGAGGGCTGTGCCTGGCACAGCAGAGATTTTATCAGCTGGGATAAGTGCTTTACCTCTCTGAAAATGTCTCCTGTTCCAAGAGTTTTGATAACTTGGTATCAGCTGAACTTCACCAAGGACACCACATCCACCACAATTTCTTCACCTCATTAAAAGGCCAGCAAAAATAAAGCAACTCCCAGAAGCAGGGCAGGTGTGCTCAAAGACAGCAAGAGGGATTTTGTTCCCCTTTTACACATTCATGTTTACTGCAAATCAGAGTTTTGGGGATAAGCCCTGCAGAGAAGGGGTGGGAGGAACCCCCACACTTTTAATACCTTAGGTAAAAATTAAAAATATCGGAATACAGCTCTCTCCTAACAAACACCCCTCAGTTATACCCAAGAGTAAGATGGAGAGTCTGGAAATGCAGTGAGGCTCCCACCCCTTACCTCTGGTTGCGCTCAATCAACTCGCTGATCTTCTCATTCTGCTCCTCAATCCGACTGCTCTTCTCAAATATCTCCTGCTTCAGCCTCTCGTTCTCCTAAAGCACAGCTCAGCATGAGTACTCAGCAGACTCACATTTCCTTGCAGCAGCTCCTAAACCTTTGTTCTGCAGAGCTGCAGGACAGTGGTGAGGCTCACCCCTTCTGTGGTAACAGCCCAGGAAGGCACCGTGCCACATTTAGCAGATCCTGGCACAGGATGGTGGCTGCCAAATCACATTCTATAAAATATTGTATCTAGTTGACTATTTTACCCACAACCCCCATGTTTTTAAGTCTGCTGCTTAGAAAGGCTTCAAAGCATCAAATTAAGTAGTGAATACCAGAAGCAGGTGGTTTCTACAGCATGGTACTTCAGCTGTGAAACTGTTCTGCTGCAGGCTGCGGGTTAAACCCATAATGGTTTGACAAGTTGAACTTCTCCCACATGAACCTTTTGCCTGTTAAATACCAACAGCTCTGGCTCAGAAAGGACCCAAACCCCAAAGTGTTGAGAAGAGGTTTTTGAAAGGGGAAAGAGGGATGGAAATCATTCTAAGCCTCATTCTCATTCTGGCCACGCAAAAACAGAACCCGTGGGTGGATGGACATCTGCTCTCATCAGGAACAACACTGTGAGCCCCAGCTCCCGATGGAAGTGAGAGCAGGCCGGCCACGCTCACCTGGATGATGCGCTGGATATTGCTCATGATCATGGAGGCTTCCATAGTGACAGAGGAGATGCCAGGCAGCAGGGAGCTGTTAGCAGTACTTTGCTTCTTCAGCTCCTCCACCTGCAGGGATAAACCATCCTTAAGCCATTTGAAATGAGTTCATGGGTGCAGGTACAAGTCAGACATGTGCAAAGAGGCATTTCACTGTTCCTTCTGCTCAGCTGCAGGGAATAGACACTGAATCAAGTGAGACTCCTCCCAGGGCACGGAATCCCTCCAAACAGTGCAGCACATGATATTCAAGACAGTAAGACAGCACCTTTCTCCAACCTAAGCTTGGCTTTTTCACAGTAGCTGAGCTGCTGCTACTTCAAGGTGTGATGATATTTGAATTTTACTCATTATCACTTAAACTTAATGCAAGCATTTAAATAGAGCCAACTGTTCTCACTAGACCTGGAAAGCAGAAATGTCCTGAGCAGGCCATACCTTGGCAGCCAGGTGATCCATTTTATCCACGACTTTGCTCACAGCCAGTCGGATTTCAGTGTTGTGCTGCCGAGCTTCTGTCATCAAAAAGGAAGTGACATCTCCAGGTGCTTGAAGAGAAAGGAGAGAGATTTATAGTGACAAGGGGAAATACCTGCACAGAGACACAGCAAAAGCTTGGCAACATGGAGCCTGCCACCAGGAAAGGCACCCTCTGCTCAGAAATAAAAGGGACGTGGTATTTGGAAATCTAATAATGTAGGTATTTCCCAAATAACCTCACCAGGCAGGTTGATGAGTATAGGAAATTCTGGAGCCATGTGACAGCACAGCTCAGCTCAGCTGAACAAGAGCAGAGCCCCCAGACACACCAGAGCAGCAGAGGCACAATCAAAGCAGAGGCATAATCAAAGCACAGCAGTGAAGGTCAGCTTCTGAAACTGCACTGAAAAAACAGGCTCCAAGAAAGGCTCAGCTACACTCAAGACTTCACCAATTGCGATGACTTAAATGGTTCTTTAAATGCCTTTAGTCCTTCCTAAGTTGTGCCTTTTACACTTGAATTCTTTCCCTGGCTGGTAGGAGCTGGTTCCTATTACAGTTTTATTTCTAACTGGAAGCACCAGCTACCAAATTCCTTTAGTAATACCCAGTCTTGGGAAGACACAGAAATTCCAGCCCCTTTCACACTGCACAAAGCTCCTTAAGGTAAGAAAGAGATGGGTATTTATTGGGAAGTGTTTGCCCCTGTTTGGTATTAAAAAAATAAGAATTTGTGAAACAGCACAGTGCTACCACAGCTACTAAATCATCATCATTAACAGTTTTCTGCAGGAATTGCAGCCCTCTGAGAAGCAGGTACCTTTTAAAACATACCTTGGTAAGGGGCAGGATACATCTGACCCACAGGCTGGAGCTGAGAAGCAGATGCAGCAGTTTGGGGGTAAGCAAATGCCCCTCCTGGATATGCCTTGCAGGACAAGTTCAATAGGTTAGAATGTGTTTTGCTATTTCCCCATGTTGTCACAGTTTCACATTTTTTTTAAGCCCAAGAGCAAGGATGATGTTTGGAAAGAAAAAAACCCCAAGAATTAAGGAGTTGGAAAGTCAAAATACACAACAGTCATTGTGAGAGGAAAACAACACTCTTCTTTTGAGGTTTAGTTAGTTCCCATCTTCACTCAAATTTAAGTAAAACCATGTTACCCTACATTTGTGGGAGTCAGAGATCAGCATGTGAACAGCTCCCTCTGAAGTTATGCTAATTTGAACACAAGGTTATTTCCTAAGCAGGGCTCAAAAAGCACAACACAACTTGATTGCAACTTTGCTGCTCATTGCTCAAGTACTTGGAAGCTTTTATTGTATCCACTACAAAACCAGCTATTAACAAAGCCTGGTTCATCCTTAATTTAAGAACCCACCATAAATTTTAAGAGGCATGTGATGAAAACCTGAGAATGACAAAGAGTCACAGGAAACAGCCCAGAATTCTCATCCTCACGCTAAAGTCCTTGCTCCCAGCAATGGAGAAGACTCAGGAGAAAGGACAGAAGTGCCAATATTCTCCTTGATTTCATTTTGGTACCTGAAAGCCCTGTGCTCCCCCAGGCAGAGCTGAATGGGGCTGGATCGTTGCAGGAATTAAAGCAGCAGAAGATACTGAAGGTGCAGCACCAGATGCTTGAGGTACTGAAAAGGAAGAAATAAATTCAACATGCCATAAAGCAGCTCAAAAGAATTTAATTCACCTAGTGTGAAATGGCAAAAAAAAACCAAAACACAAAAATCACTAAATAGACAAAAGTTTAACAAAAGCCTTTCTGCAACCTTGTGAAAATTAAATCCAGTCAAGCAGGTGATAACAGGTCAAGAAAAGAGTAACCTTTCTTAGAAATCCCACTTCTAGCTACATTTAAACAATCTCTTTTCATTCAAACAGAGAGAGCTCTGGAGTTTCCTGACACAAGGTGTGACTCAGACTGACTCTGAGGGCTGCTCAGCTACCAGCAGCTGATGTGACCACCCCAGCATGGGAAGACACATCCAGCCCTGCAGAGCTGCCAGTCCTCTGCTGCCCTTCACTTGGATTTCCACCATCCCTAAAAGCTGCTGTTCACTGGGAAAGGATTTGTAACGTCCCATTTACAAACCCCGTGTCCTACAAATCTCAGTGCCCAGTGACAGAACAGCTCAGGCACGGTACCTGCTCCTCCTCAAGCACAAGACCCCAGCGAAGAAACACTCCAAGGATTCAGCCTTGTGCTTCACAGGTCAGTGGCTTGTGGATCAGCAAGCCTTATCAGAAACTTTCAGTTCATATTTCAGTTCCTGGAAGGAATCCTGCACTCCCACAGCCCTCGTGGAGTGGAATGGGAGTGCAGCAGCTCCCCCGCACGTTACCTTGTGTGGACACTGTGGGCAGCACTGCCTGAGCTGGCTGGGAGGGTCTGGTTGAAGCCACTGGCTGTGTTGTCCCTCTCAGAGTATTTGGATCCTGAAAACATTTCTGCATGTTACAAGAAACACTAAAGAACAAGCCAACAGCCTGAGCCCAAGGTCACTTGAGACAAGGTGTTATCCCAGGAACCCAAGTGGAACCTTTCTGTCCCACAACCAGAGCAGACTTTGCCTGGAAAAGGGGAGAGCCACTGCTACAGATTCCACTTTAAGCAACCCCCAGTGTAGGAAAAGCAGTAAAAGAGTCAGGCTGCTGTGACTGGTACCTCTATTTCCGAGTCACTGGAGTCCAGCTGACTCCCTGCTGTCCCAGCAAGGAAAGGCAGCATGGGCTGTCCCATTTTGGCCATCCGAGAAATCAGCTTTGCCTTTGCTACATCTGGGTTCTAAAAGAAACATGTAGTTACTTTCCCTTTGTCTCAGCCCACGCTTTTGAGGTATTACAAACACTTCTAAATCTCTGACTTGATTTTGACTCCATTTTTCAATGACTGGGTGAAAATCTACTCTCCAAGCACACAAGGTAGCACCAGGATTTGCTAATATGTCTTGTTTTATACATCCTCCTTCTGGGACGACAGTGCTGTCACCACAGAGAAAAATCTATCCCTGCACAAAACACCAACAAGAAAATGTGTGAGTTCAGGAAGCTGCTTAGCAGCTTGTTCTGTCAGGAGGCACACACACAGTCTTCTCATGCAACTATATAAACTTACTCTGAATGTCCCAATTCCTTTGTTATCTACTTTAAATTTGTCCATTTATCTCAAAAGAAAACCAGCCCTGTGAACATGGTCAAAATCACTTTGCATTTAAGTGCAAAGAGTGGCAACTGGGATTGAGATTCCTCAGGTCCTGGTAATCACAGAACCATTAAGGTTGGAAAAGAGCTTTAAGGTCACGGAGTTCAAGCATTAATCATCAAGTCCAACCATTAATTCCTCCAAAAACAAGGCCCTAATCTGCTGTAAGGTGAACATTCCAGTGTCTTGCTTGCATGATGCTCACTTTATCTTCAGCAGTGCCCAATGCTAAGGTGAAACCAAATAAACTTCCCTACTCAGGCTTCAAATTAGGAAAAGCCAGCACTTACTGCGAGCTGCTCACTGATGGAGTTGGACTTGGCCCGAACAGCTGGCTCCCTGCAAAGCCAAACAGGTGTGGAGATCAACCAGGAGGAAATTCAGGAGCCAACATCCTGGATTAATAAATACTGTTAAATACCCCTCTCCCTAGGAAAGCTGTTTTCTTACATCATGAGCCTTTCTTTTAGCCTACGCTTCGGGGAGATTTTTGCAGTGTTATCTGTAGATATGTTCAGGACATCACCATGGCCCATGGGAACAGCAGGTTATAGAAAGAGGATTTTGTTGATTGCTGTAATGACCACATTCTGCCACAAACAATTTCAGACAAGTCCAATAACAAACTACTTACGGCAACAAGAGCAGCACTTAACTTGGACTCCCTAAAAAGGGTGACTGACCCATTTAATTTAAGGAACAGAATGTAGAATTGTTAGGTTGGGAAACACATCTAAGTTTGAGTCACCAACCACTAACCCAGCACAAACATATTCACCACTAAACCCCATCCCAAGTGCCACATTTGCATTTCCTGAACACCTCCAGGGATGGTAACTTCAGCCTCGGCAGCCTGTGCCAATGCCCAACCACTCTACCAGTGAAGGTTTTCCTAATATCCAACATAAACCTCTCCTGGAGTAACTTAGAGGCGATTTCCTCTTCCCAGTCACTTGTTACCTGGGAAAAGAACCTGACCCCACCTGGCTACACCCTCTTTTCAGGGAGTTGTAGAGACTGAGAAGATCCAAAGTGATGACAACAATGCCAGCTGAGATGAGACAGCTGTTAGAGCAGCACCCACACAGCTCAGTCCCACCTGATCTCAGGAATGCTGGGGAGGAATGACTTCCTTCACTGGAGCCCATTCCAATTGCTTTAATCTGGAAGCCAGCACTCAAGCAGAAAATTCCAGCAAGTCCTGTTAAGAAGCACTGCTCTGCCACATGGAGGGCACTGAGCTGGCACACAGAGGCCCCACATTTGCCCCATGATGTGTTAGCGCAGCACTGTGCTGATGGGCACGGATTTAATACACCAAGTTGTTTAAACCATGCTGCTTCTTACCCAGGCTTTGGAGGGATGCTGGAGGGAGGCAGTAAACCCGTGTCTGAGGAGAAGCCATCCGAGCTGGGAACGGGAGAAGGTGCAGGGGAATCCCTTGAACTGACACTCAGCCCATCCGAACCAGAGCACTCCTTTGCCAGCTTCACCTTAAAAAACATGTAGCAAAAAAAAAAAAAAAAGAAGATGTTTTTCTGTGTTCCTGTAAAAATTTTCATGATTTTGTTTATTTGTGATGCCATCCCCTGTGGAGCTCCTGCACTTCAAGGAATAGCAGCCAATTGGTTCACAGCTGGAAAAGCTGAGTCTTTACATCCTGTCATTCCTCCCGCAGTATTTGTTTCCCCAAGTGACTCACAAATAAGACAACTAAAAGATCCCAAGACAGTTACAACAGACAAACAGCCTTGAGGGATTTTCTAGGTTTAGGGTTCTGTTTTGGGCTTGTTTGTTTTAATTAAAGATACATATCTTGCTGAGGTTTCTAACAGTTTCTGAGCTGGAGTTCTCACACCAACAGCAGGTTCCCACCTTGCAGCCACAGAAGAGATGTAAACCAAACATTTGGCAGGAGACACTTACCCGCCTGACTTCCACCTCAAACGCCAAAGTGGAGTCTGCAGGGACACGACCAGCCACGCCCTGAGCCCCGTAGGCCCAGGCTGGGGGAATGATGAGGAACCTTCGCCCTCCTTTCTTCATGCCCAGCATTCCTTCTTCCCAGCCCTTTGGTTTGCAGAGGCAACAGAAGAGAAGGCACTGGATCAGTGACATTAGTTTAATTACCCCAATTAAGACAACTTCAGGCAAAGGTTCCAAAACACATATAGAGAGATTCTTGCAAAATCCTGTTTCTTTCCAGTGTGCAGCACTAAACTTTTGCCTTGCCACAAATCACGACAGCCAGCTTTACACTCCAGTGTTAACTTAAGAATAAAGACGCAGCTCCACCACACAGTGGTGGCCTCACTCAGCATTCTGGGGAAGAACTGGACTCCAGTACTTCCATTTCTCTGGTTAGATTTACAAAGCACCTAAAGAAAATAGTTGTAACAAGGGACATGAAGTCAGAGGAATACAAACTTCCCAAGGGATGCCAGCACTGAACAAGATGGCTTTAACAGCCAGGCAGCATTAGTAAGATACAGGATAAAATAAATAAAATATACCAGGATAAAATAAATAAAATATACCAGGATAAAATAAATAAAATAGACAAATTGCACATCTTCAATAAAGGACAACTTGTAATAGGTCATAAATGAATTACTCAGGTCATGGAAGTGACCTGAACAAAAGCATCTCTGGCTCAACCCTGATTTTCTGCAATAACATAAGGGAGTATCACAACACCTGGATGAAATATTATTTCCTTTAGGAATAGAGTTCCCAAAGAACAAGGGAATGGACTAAGTGACTTCCAGAAAAACAAAGGCAATAAAACCCCAGCTCCTGAAAACAGGAAGTTTTCTTTTTACCAGACAGGACAACTCCTGTCTAACACTGGTGTTGAAAGGACACTGGGCTCTATTATGCAAATTAAGAAGAAAAAGCTTGAGTGAGTCACAGTTACAGAGTGTTTGCTAATAAATGGAACAGAAATAGCACGTATGAATCCTGAACAAGATCTCCAGTAATTCAAAGCTCTGAGACTTCAATTATTATAATGAAAGTGCCAGAAGTTGTACCTTGATGACCTTTCCAGATCCCAGCTTCAGCCGCAGCAGTTTGTCTTTGTTAACATTAGAGTCAAACACCTGGAGAGTTGAACAAGAACACAGAATACCTGGATTTCCCAGTGTTTCAAGATTCTGAACACTACTTTACACATTCCATTAACTCCTAGAACCTCTGGTTAAATGCTATTTCCCATCCCACTACTACCAAAATTAATTCTCAGCTGTAAGACAGAGCTTTAGTCCATTTCCTGAAGTACAATTTCATGGAGTGAATGATAACTGGAGGCTCAGATTTTAGACCTGCTTTAGGACAGGACTGGGTCAAGCAAAACACAACATTAAATGTTTATGTGTGAGAGTGCCTATGGAAGTTTAAAAGCATTCCAAGTCACCTCCCCTGAACAGTAATGGCATCACAGAAACATTAAGGCTGGAAAAGCCCTCTAGGATTACCATGTCCAACCATTCCCCCAGCACTGCCATGTTCACTACCCAACCATGTCTCAAGCACCACATGCAGATGGTTTTTGAACACTTCCAGGGATGGTGACTCCACTGCTGCCCTGGGCAGCCTGTGCCAGTGCTCAACAACCCTTTCAGTGAGGAGTTATTTTTGTAATATGCCAGAATCCCTTAATATCCTATAGACAGTACATGTGACCCCACTTACAGTGCCATAAATGCCCAAAATATACCTTTAACATCAACACCAGTACTATGCCAGATGTGCAGGTTCCTTCCAGGGCCTGTCCCACTCAGCATTAGGAGGTGGCAGAAATGTCTTTACCTGTCCAAGCCCGTTGCTCTGGAACAGCCATCCCGTATAGGCAACCTCCAGGGAGTCTCCTCCTTCCACTCCCTGCCCCTCTCCAAGGAGGAGATCCTGGCAGAGCACCGAGTCCAGCGCTGGGGAGCTATTGCATTTGGCAATGCACACCTGCAGAGGGAAAGCCTGGCAGTGTCTCTGGCCTTTCATGGACAGCTTCCACTCATCAGTCTGATGCATTCCTCGCTGCGCTGATCAAGCCCACACTGGAAATGCACTCCCAGGGCATGCCACGTCTCCTTGTGCTGAATTTTGCTGATTAAACACCCTCTGCTCTACAGAACCATTGATATGCAGTACTTGAGAATCTTGAGAACCAAGATGCTCCCTGCCTCAAAGAGATTTGTTTTAATGAACAAAACTCAGGGCAGGCTCCTCTCAGCTCTGTCTTCATCAGAGTTGTGCAGACACTCAAAGCTGAACTACAGTGAAAATAAGACTTGATTTGCCCTGTTGTAAACAAGCCATCAAGAACTGCCTGGCCCAGAGGTGAGCAGTTACCTGCTTACTGAAATCCACTGCTGCCTTTTCTGACTCAAACATGATGGACCAGTTTTGCCTCTGATCATCATAGAAGGTGCTGTAATTGTTGGGCTGAACCTGTGGGAAAGGAAATCAGTCCTACCTTAGGCATTAAATGATGCATTCAACTGAACTAAAAAACCCACATCCAAAAGGAGCTTAAAAGAAGAGCTACTGAAATTAAGAAGTTCTACTTCTGCTGTTCTACTGCCCAAGTTCAGGATGCACAAATTAGCTTTTATTTATGTGCTCATTATCATGGAAACATTATTATAACTCAAACACTTGAGCAAGTATTAAGTTCTTCCTAGATGCTGCAGTTCACACAGGAAGGTGAAACCTTTCAGAAACTTCCTTGAAGCCTGGTTGTTTAACATATACTGAGAATTTTTAAGTGTCAGTAATTTACATTTCATAATTTTTTTGTATTTAGTCTTCCAGAATCAATTAGAGAAATCAGTTCTTCCTTACTTCTAAAAACCCACATCACCAGAAGTGACTACATTACCCATTAATTTTTCAAGAATGTGCTTATAAAACTAGAGAGCAAGGTCTAAGCTAGAATTTCATTATTTTGGAGTGAAATTTCTATCTATCATACCAAGAAATTTGAAGAAGAACAGCAAACCAACACACCAATTTTCTGTAAAACTGGCAGAAACCAACTTCCTGAGAGATCCCATTTTAGAGCTTACAATTCTCCAGATTGCTCTCAACAGCAGGAAAATGCTGAGTGTCAGTTTTTTGAGAGAAAACATTTCCTTGCTATCATTTCCTCCTGCTTACTCAGTTGTATTCTCTTAGACACTGAACTAGAAATTCTCGGCAAAAGGAACCTTGCTGGTTTTATCCATCACGGGGCTGCAAACCCCAGAACACCTCTGTGAGCACAGGTAATCCTTTACCTCCTACAGGGGCCTTGGCTTGGAAATCTCCTGAGGAGGTGCTCTGCAAAAGGCAGCTGTCACAGCCTCTTGTGCAATACAGGAGGAGGAGAACAGCCACTGGGACACCTCCTGCTCTGTCACGCAGATGTTTGATCTCAAAGGTTATAAACCAAGGCTTAAGGAAGAATTTTAGAGCCAACCTTGTGTTTGCTGTGATCAACAAATACATTTCTAAGCCAGAGCCTCACCGTGAGCACGAAGCCTGGGTGGATCCTTGCAGAGGTGATCTGTTGCTGCTGACTGATGTAAAGGAGGATCCTGTACTGGATTCCACAAGGAATTGGGCAGGGAAAAAGAACAAAAACAGAAACTCAAAATGTCTTCAGTTCTAAGGTGCTTTGTCACACCCAGAGCCTAAGGCTCAGTATTTATTTGTCAAGTATGCCACAGCAAAAATACTTAGCACAGTTTTGTGACACGTGTTAAAACTGGCTTATTCTCAAGGGGTTTATTTAGCTGCAGCAACCAAGCAAGTCAAACTCACTGTTTTGTAATAAGCAACACACTTTAACTGATTCCACATTTTTCACAGTTCCAGTGGGAAAAGATGGTGCACTAACCCTTCCAGACACAGAACTCACCACACATGGCATGAAACCATCACAGAGTCATTTAGGTTGGAAGAGACATCCAAGATCCTTCCCCCAGCACTGCCAAGGCCACCACTGACCCATGTCCCCAGGTACCACATCCACATGGCTTTTAAACCCCTCCAGGGATGGGGACTCCACCACTGCCCTGGGCAGCTGTGCCAATGCCTGACCACCCTTTTGGGAAAGACATTTTCCCTAATATCCAACCTAAAGATGTTTGTGTGTATAATCTTTTTTCTTTGCATAAACCCATTGACACAGACTGAGTTGGAGGGAGCTTTCCAAGTGCTAAACAACATAGATACAAGATTTACTGTCATATTTGGCTCTACAAAACATAATCTGCTAAGGAAACGTGTTTTCCTTTGTGCACCTGCACTGGACACAGCTCAGTGGTGAACTGGGAGTGACCCACTAACTGCTCCCAGCTGGATGTGATATCACACAGGCAGCCTGAGGAAGGCTGGTTCAGCTTCCTCCCGCACTCCCTGTCCTCCCCAGCTCCCCCAGAACAACACAGCTCAACACTTCCCAGATCAGACTCAGGAATTTAGTTACCAAACTAAGATTTCTTTTGCTCTTGCCAAAGCAGAAGCAACTTTGTGAGACACTGCTTGGGGGATATGAAACATCACAGATGCCAACATCAAGGATGGATGAGAGTTTTCAAAGCAGCTTTCAAACATACCAATTTCCTGGGCACCTCAGTTCTGTGTTCTTCAAGGAACACTTGGGAAGAAGAGAGATTTTTGGTACCAAAAGAACAAAACTTAACCAAAGAACCTCTGTACTGCTGGACAGAACTTTCCTTTGTATCTATTTCCATGTGCAGAGATTTGTGATCCAGTTGTCAAAGACATTCTGAATAAATACCAAAATGACTTCCAGAAATGCTGCAAACTGTTTCAGGCACAAGTTGTAAGAGATCTTAAAAACTCACGGACTGCAGGAAAGGAAGATGCCACCAAGGTGGATGGCTGAGCCCCAAGAAAACCCAGGAGGCAGAAAGGCAGCAGGAGAACAACATTAAAAGCAGAACACCCTGGAGAGCTCAGAGAAACACCATCTCATACCAGCGAGCCCTCAGCATGACAGAGTTAGAGAAGGAAGTGTTTCTCACCTCTCTGGCAGCATGGTTCCCCACTACAGCTGCTCCATACTTGCCTTGCTTCAAGTACTGCCCATTTGTACTGGAAGATAAGGAGACACTGAGTTTCAGAACTGTTCCTAACTTAGAATTGTTTGGAGTTCAGATCCCTTTCCTCAGGCCTAAAATGTCAGGCAGCCTTGCTTAGCTTAGAGACTTTCCTGATTGCCCACAGGCAAGAGCACACATTGTGAAGTGCGTTGAAAACTGCTCTCACAGATCCAGGGCAGTAGAGTTTTTCCATGATGACAGCATCAGACAGGCAGTTTTAGTGCTCTCACTCTGCTCATGCCTCAACTCTCAAATGCATGAGCCACAAGCATGTGACAGAGCCACCTGAAGCAGTGCACATGTCAGCCCAGCAGCCAGGACACAGCTCCCAGCAACAGCCAAACCCATAGCCTGCTCTTCATCTCAGAACTGCCTCACCCAGAGCTGCAGTGCAGCAACTGAAACTGTTCTTGAGCAGAAGCTTCCACTGACTTGCAGCATTTCTACCATGCAGATATGTCTGAAAGCAACTGTCTCTTCCCATTTATCCAAAAATACCTGCCCTCTGGGATTAGGGACACAGAGTGCAGCAGGTCATGCAGAAGTCACTTACTATCGATATGCGAGCACCGCGGTGGCCACCAGCACCGAGGGGGCTCCTGAAGCTGCCGGGGCCACGGGCGCCTTCTGGGCCTGGCCTGCTGGGGACAGAGATCAGAACATCTGTCAGAGGCACAGAACTGGCCAGTGGCACCACCACGACACGTTCCTTCCCCCAAGGAAAAATAACTCCAGAAGGAAATGACAAAAAAACCCCCAAAGACTTGTGCTCCAAAGTCACCAAAGGCCAACTGAAAATCCAGGTGTAGGAGGGCACTGGAGGACAACACCACTGAGGAAAGCTCAGGGAATTATTTGCTCTGCTGCTCTTCACAAGGGCCCTTGTTCTTCCCATACACATGTGCTGCTGAGTGTGCTCCCCACTCTCAAGCCCAGTTACTCACCAGCTGCTGTCTGACCCTTCTTGGGCTGCTTTGGTGCAGTGAACTGGAAGAATTCATTTCCCTGGCTTGAGACTGTTTGATCCAGGCCAAAGAGAGAGGCTAACCTGGCTCTAGAAAGGGAAATAAAACCATTTAACCGTATTTAAAACAGGCATTATAGATAATGAACACCCTTAATTAGAAGTTATATCAAATACAAAGTGTTTGCCATCACTTTGGAAGTAAACAAAGGGCTGCAGGTTAAGTTGCCCTGTGCTAATTAACCATTTAACTTTGAATAGGCAGAACCTGTAGATGAAGAGGTTGGGAAAGTGGTACAATTGTGTTTCATTTCCTCAAAAATCAACTGAAGGTACAAGAACTGAAACTACTCAAAAAAGAAGTTACTTTGAAGCAATGACTAGAACTAGCTTCACATAAAATAGCTGATTCTTAAAATACCCCAAAAAATGTGACAGAGAAACTACATATTCAGCTCCTGAAGTTTTTTTTCTTTAAACGTCCAGGAAACACATTCTCCCATTAATTTTTAGCAGGGCAGAAGCTCTCCCAGCTAAGGGCAGAGGGTTTAATGCTGGAGGTTATTCCTTCAGCATATGATGTTTGCAATTTCACTGTTCAAGGCCAGTTAAACTCAACCTACTCCTAGTATCACGGGACAAGGGAATAATTCAAACAAAGGATGACAGTACTGTCAGTGAATCTCCTTTAAAAAATAACTACATTTTCTAAAAAGAGAGAGGATTAGTTTATAAGAGCTGTTAAAGAGAAGCTCCTGGAAGGGAGTGGGGAGCGCAGAGCTGGAATTGCGGCTCTTGGAGCGGCAACAAGTCAGCGATACAAAAACCTGAAAGTGCTACACAAGGACACGATCCAAGTGGAACCCTGGTGAACAGCCTGGGAGGAGCCACCAGCGGGTGAACAGCCCCAAAGCGGCACTTCAGGGACCTCCCACCCACACCTGGTTTAAGTGAAAGCACCGAGTTCTCTGCCCCGGCCCCTCCATGTACCGGGGACCTCGGGGCGGTTCCACCTCCCGCTACGGGAGGGGCGCCCCGAGCAAAGCGGGGTCCGGGGGTCCCCGGGCGGGGTCTCAAACCCCG
>VXBT01012261.1:293932-339152 GCA_013400235.1 Oriolus oriolus | reverse complement strand
GCTCGTGGCGGTCGCGCGGTGAGTGACGGGCAGGGTTGGGGGGGTCTCGTGACCCATCCGCGCGCCCCCTCCCCCCCCATCCCGCCTCAGGGGGCCCCATGGCCGCCCCACCTCCCCTCAGGCCGGGACGCAGGAATAAGGGCCGGGGGCGCCAGGGGGACCCGAGAGGATGGGCAGCGCTGGGACGTGGGGGTGGAGGTGTGGGGCGAGCTCGGTGTGGGTGCGGGCACCGCTGCCGGGGTTCCGGGGGAAGCGCCCGGCCCGGCCCTGCGGTTCCCAGGGTGACAGCCGGGCCCCGCGGCCGCCGTGCTACCCTTGCCCGGGCTCCGGGCTGAGCCAGAGGGCCGCGCATGGCTCCTTTGAGGGTCCGTGGGGCGCTCGGGCGCTGCTGTGCTCCAGGTTTGGCTCTCGTGTCTCTGAATTACCCAGGGACATCAGCAATGCACTGTGTTCTTAACATGGGAATAGTTCCTTGCGTGGATGAACGTCTGAGCTGCCCTGCCGAAGCAGTTTTCCACGTTCACCTTGTACCTTGAGAAATACACCTTTTTGTTAGTTTGTTTAATGAGTTTTTTGTGGTTTGTTGTGGTTTTTCTGTGTTTTTCACCTTTTGGAAAGCTGGTATCTCTGTGTGCTTTGTGAGACCTACTGGCTTTAATCTCACCCTTAGATCCAAATGATGTTGCAATGCAGGCAAACAATGCATGGGAGGTCAGAATGGCAATAAGGGTTGAATAATTTCCTGGCTTTGGGTATTTGTTGGCACTGGTTAGAAATTTGTACTGTCATTTACTTACTGGATGTTTGAGCAGGAAGTTGCCAGGTCTGTTGTAGAGCTGAGTTTGCAGTAATTCAGGAATTTATTGCAATGATTGAGGTATCAGTGATTCCACTTCTAAAGGGACAAGATAAAGGGGAGTGTTAAGCAGACTTATATTGTGGAATGTGTGATGAATTTAGAATGAAACCTGGAAAAAGTCAGAATCTTATTTGTGTTTAAAAACTACAATAACTTGGTGTAAATTCCTGATGAGAGCAGATGGTTCCAACCTTGGTAAGGCAGGTGAACGTGAACTTCCTTCTAGTGGGAAATGTGGTCCCTTGGATGGATGGAGTTTGTTGCTTTGGCTCTTGTATTTCTATCAGGTTGGTTGTCACGATAGTTTTGTTTTTTAAATGGTGAAGACCTGTGTGGCTAAGTCCTGAGGAGGCACTTCAGTTTAGGTTTTTTAGGTACAGGTATCACAGAATATCCTGAGCTGGAAGGGACCCACCAGGATCATTGAGTCCAACCCCAGCCCTGCCCAGACACCCCAACAGCCCCACCCTGGGCATCCCTGGCAGCGCTGCCCAAACGCTCCTGGAGCTCTGGCAGCCTCGGGGCCGTGCCCATTCCCTGGGGAGCCTGGGCAGTGCCCAGCACCCTCTGGGGAAGAACCTTTCCCTGATCTCCAGCCTGAGCCTGCCCTGGGACAACTTCAGGCCATTCCCTCAGGACCTGTCACAGAGCAGAGATCAGAGCTGCCCCTCGGGAGGAGCTGCAACCCCTGGTGAGTTCTGACCTGTTTCCCCTTCAGGATGAACAATCCCAGTGCCCTGAGCTACTCCTCATGCCCTTTCAGACCCTTCACCATCTTCCTAGCCCAATGTTATATCTGTATATATTTCCTATTTTTTTTCAGTGGTGTTCAGCACTGGCCAATTTTAATGCCAGGGTAGTGGGGAAGAGGCTGTAGCAGCACATCCTGCTGCACTCAGCAAGCATCACGTCTTAGCCACTTGTCCTTTCTTAATTTAAGTGTTGTTCATAATCCTCATCTATATTTGAGTGTGCAGTGGGCTCGTGGTTCCACACAGTTCCCAGGCAGAGGCCAATTCTTCCTGTCTGTGATCGAATTCCAAGCTCCAGAATGCTTACTAGTCCTGATTTTTGTGCCTAGGTGGATGAAATGCTTCTCACAAGTGTTTATTAAGTTGACTTTCAGTCTTTTTGATCTTAAATTGCCTCTGCTTGAGCCTGAGGTCAGTAAAGCTTTTGCAGGATTTTGCATGAGTAACAATATGGGATCTTATAGGGTAAGTTAGTGTTCAAGTTAATGATCCCAAATCATGTAATTTGTGATGTAATATTTCCTGAGGCTTTCATCAGGCTTTGGACTCTGAATTATTTTTTCCCATCCTTCATTAAAAAAGGGGTACAGGGAATAATGTGTAAATGTTGCTGTTTAAATGAAAATTGGTTTTATAACTAAGGATTTGTTGGTGACGCTGTGACTGCTCTGCTGTACAATGCAAAACTAAAGTGATGCTTTTTGCTACAAACACGAAATTTGTTGCAATAAGCAGGTTTTTGCTTCTTCTGCTTTCCTCCCCCCCAAATACAAGGTACTGAAAATATAAGAACTGGCAGAAGTTGCAGGCTCCCACACAACTTTGTGCTGAGAAAATTTCTACAACCGTTTCCTATCGAGATTTGGCTGCTTTTCATTTCATATCAGATTCCTCATCTAGGCCAGGTTGTTAACTAAGCTGAGAATTAGGATAATTTCTGCCAGTAAAGAGGAGGAATTAAATCACCTTTCTAAGTCACTTTTGCATGTTTGCTTTTTCATTTTAAAGTTATCATCCCTGCCACTGACTCAGACTTGCATTGGTACAAGGATAAGGTTTGTGGGGTTTTTTTTGTTTTTTCTTTTGAAAAGAGGTTTGGGAGGATTTTTCACTTCACTTCTCTCTTTACAGTGTAACTTCAGGGTTTGGATTAGTGAGACACACTGTCCCTGAACAAAAGCTCAATGCCTGAGAAGGGAGGGCATTGAGAGTAATCTTTTCCAGTTTTATATTAAAAGTAAATGACAAAATCTACCACCTTCACACAGTGAGTTTTAAGCAGGGCCCCGAGGAGTTTCCTTTCAGCTGGCTTGCTTTCCAGTCAGACATTAGGTCCAAGAGAAGACAGAACTTTTTGTTCTTTGAACTAAAATGTACTATTTTCTACTTTCCTCTTTGGTTTCTCTGTTTGCTATGAAGACCCCTTTACCCAGCAGAAAACTGCCATGGCTGTGCAGACCTGCCTTCCCTGCCCTGGCCTGAAGGTCACCTGAAAGTTAGCAGGAGCCCGCAGCAGAGTTTTGAGCTGAAGTACATTGCCAGCATGAACTTCTCCACAAGTCTGCCAGGAAATCACTGGGAGTCTTGGCAACTTTTTCTTAGGGAAGGATGAAAAAGACTCAATCTAGTTTATGTTGTTTTTCTCTGGGAAATCCAATCTTAGTTAATCTACTCCATTGCCTTTTGTTTCAATCTAATTTTCTGGAAATGTTCCCAATCAGGTCCTGAGGAACACAAGGCCAATGATTTTTTCATTAACCTTTTTTTCATCTGAAGGCTGGAATCTGCTAATGCAGAGAGTAATAGGACTAGTTATTGTAAACAAATTAAGCTCCTATTTTGCTGTACTTTCTAAAGCCTTTCATTTGTTGGTCTTGGAATTAGACTTCTCTGGTGTAGAGCCAATCTAGAAGTGGGAGGCTGTGATGAAATAGCTCCATTTATTTTTCCTTTTTTATTTCTACAATTTTTAATCTCATTTCCCATTGTCTTTTCTTCCCTGTGTTATCAGTTCATATCTACAAGGGTCTCCAGCTGGTTTCCAGTGGCACTTAAGCAACTGTGATTGCAGCCAGAACAATGGCTTTGCTTCATGCTCTTTCCTCTCTGTGTATGTAATCCTAGAATATCACACATTTGCTGTATCACAGATGTAAATGTAATTTATGATCTGTTTAAAAAGTTGTGCAAGCATATAATCTTTTCACTTTAATATTTGTCTAAATGAATCCAGCCGTCCATGGTAGCTCTACAGCACAGGCCAAGTGCTGCAAGTGATTGAGGCTCTTCTGTTCTCACTGCGTGCTCAGCATGTCCTGGTATGAAACTGGGAGAAAACTGGGAACAGAACAGAGGTGTTCTGGCATGGAACTCACAGTGAGTGCCCCAAGCTCTCTCCTGAGACTTTGTGAGAACCACTTCACTTCCATAAACCTTCTTTTCCCACACTTACTCATTAATTATCACAGATTCAGATCTCATTCCTCTGGTGAAGGTACAGGAGCTTGGAATGTGAGCTTTGTGATCTATTTAGCTGATCTTCTGGCTAACCTGGAAAAGGGGAACCCTGACAGACTCGGATGTTTTTCTTTTCTAAACGCTGCATCTGTTGGGGGAAGGAGTGTCTGGCAAATACACTTTCAGGCTTTTTTCACATTAGAGATAATATGATTGGACTTGCTCTGTAGGATTAAGGAGTGCTTTGAGGCCACCTGTGAGGTGCAGCGCTCATCCTGAGCTAATGCTGTCAGCAGACTGGCTGGCCTGCTCCAGGAAGAAGGGAAAACAGCTCCTGGAAAGGGATACGGCTCCAGCCTCCTTAGGGAGAGGCTCATCCCTGTGACCCAACCTGCTCCTTGTCTGATGTGTTTAAATGGCGGCTGCACTCTGGGTGGGAGGATGGCAGCAGCTCGTGCCACCCTGGCTGCTCCTGGTGGGATCTTCCAGAGGCTGCATTGGGAGACAGGGACCCCCTTACTCAGTTGCTTCCCCTGTTAACCTTCCCTACTCCGAAAGGCATTCTACTAAAGAGACTCACGCAGCTCAGTGGCACAGCTGGACTGCATTTTCAAGCTTGCATCTTTCTACTCGGGAAGGAGAAACACTTAACAAACGTGGAGCAGACTCAAAGCCAGTGCTCCCAGTAGGAGCCATCCCAGTTCACTCTCCTCCAGCCCTCGGGAAGTGACCGCAGCACTGCCATCAGTGTGGCTCCGTGGGAGGGCATTTCAGATAGGTAAATCAGCCCTTGCACATCAAAGTGATGAGGGAAGTGGGAGGACAAACTCCCGAGGAACACACCCAGCCTCGGGATACTGTGCAAGTGAAATGCAATCAGTGTCGGTCTGGTTTTCTCGGCTCCCGTGTTTGTGTCAGCTCCTGGTCTAATGGATTTGACAAGAGACTGAGTCATGATTTCTGGATTCTCTGCCAGGAGGGTTTTATACAAATCAAGTTACCATTGGCTTTGGTGCCCTTCATTAACTTGGATAAGACATTATCTCATGAGGACATGCTGAACTTTAGTGTTTAAGGTGGTGTCAGGTGGGACTGAAGTGTGCTAGAGTAGTCTGTTATAGATACTGAAACCTGAACAGCTGGAAACAAAGCTAGATGGGAGTTTTACAGCTGCCCTCATGTTCCTGTTACAGGCTTGGTTGTACTTGTAAAGCCATTTTTGTGCTCTTTTCGTATAAGGCACAGAGCAGTGTCTGTGGGATCTTCTGTATGGGTGGTAAAGCCTAATACACTTATTCTGATTATTTTGCTTCTAGTTTAAAAAACCTCTTGGCAGCAGCATGACTTTCCTTAATTTTCTGAATTCCTCAAGTAAAACCCTCCAGGACATCATAATAGCAGGATCATGTGCGCTGCTTGTCAGTTGATCCCGTTTTGTGTAACTCTTGCTTGAAACCACAGCCCCCATCATGAGGCCCCTTGTGTTGCAGGGCACAGCTCAGCTGTTCTTGCACTTTTTCTGCTTTGTCACTTTTTTTTTCCGTAGCAGTTGTTGGCTCCAGCTTTCCAAGCAGAGGGGTCCCAGGGCCAGCTACCCCAGCAGGGTTTGTCTTGTAAACGGTGTTGAAGAATTTCTGCACAATTGATGATTTGTTTGCCTTGTTATTTTTTTCTCACTTCCCAAAGCTTTGAAAACATCGCATTTCTTCATTATGGGGCAGATAGACTCACAGAATCACAGAATAGTTTGGGGTGGAAGGGACCTTAAAGCCCATCCAGTGCCACCCCTGCCATGGGCAGGGACACCTCCCACTGTCCCAGGCTGCTCCCAGCCCCATCCAGCCTGGCCTTGGGCACTGCCAGGGATCCAGGGGCAGCCACAGCTGCTCTGGGCACCCTGTGCCAGGGCCTCCCCACCCTCACAGGGAAGAATTTCTTCCTAATATTTTATCTATCCCTGCCCTCTTTCAGTTTGAATACTAAAGTACTTAAATACTAATGCTAAAATAAACTAAGCTTGCTTTGTTATCCAAAACCAAGCAAACCACTAATATATCTGATAGAGATGTGAATGTTTGAAGTGTGTTTTGGTTAATGTGTTGGAAAGTAATCTCTGCAATGCACTTAATCAGATGAGGGAGTTCTAAAATCTCTTTGCATTTTTGCAAAGATCTCGTGAGGAAGACTCAAGAGCTGCTTTTGCTGCTCTATGGATCTCTGCGTGAGCATCCCAGTGCTTGGTCTGGTCCTAAGCTAATCCGAGCAGTAGTTAATGATTAGCCTTTGATAGAGATAATGATGTGCTTGTCAGCATTATGTGAGGGTTGAGAAACTTTGATCAGTCTCAGACTTGCTGCCTCTCTGGAGAAAAAGGCTCTCCTGGAGTCGACAGATGGAAAACCTGTCTCTGGAAAA
Source organism: Oriolus oriolus (assembly GCA_013400235.1). Taxonomy (NCBI): domain Eukaryota; kingdom Metazoa; phylum Chordata; class Aves; order Passeriformes; family Corvidae; genus Oriolus; species Oriolus oriolus. The sequence continues at coordinate 332,669 of VXBT01012261.1, read as the reverse complement.
GTAAGTACTCAGCAATTTTTAGCTCTGAATCATTTCTGCTTTGGATTAGGAGCTCTGTGGCCATCCAGGGGTTTGAAAATGGTGAAAAAGACAGCGTTCGAAGCTCTTTCCTAGAGTGGTTTTTTGTCACTGACAGAAAAATTGTTGATGGCTCTTGTTCCAGCTTTCCATGCCCTACAGTCATGACTCTTCCTGTCAGAGGAGTGTCACAAGTCCAAAGCTCTTCCAAAGATAAGTTCCTTTCCAGAGAATTGAGTTGATTGCTCTTTTCCCCTTCTTTATACAGGAGATCTTCTACCTTGCTGAGATTGTATTTTCAGTGATTCATTAATTTCAATAATATTTCCAGTAGTTCAGTTGCATTTTCAAAAGGAGAATGTGCAGATGCTCTGTTCCATGGATTTGGGCTATGAATTTGTGCTCAGAACCCTTACAAGTATTTGCATTACTACCTGGAAGGTGTTTATATGTCACTTTGCCATCCTCTTGCTGTTTGCCAAGATCATGGATCAAGAGCAGGAAGGTGCCTCTGGTGATGGATATTTGGCCTTAACCATCTGCCAAAACAGAGATCGACTTCCTGGGCTTAATTAAAAGCCCACTGGAATGGATTTTGCCACTGGTGACCTGAGTTTTACCTTGCATTTTGCCCAGAAACAGCTTGAGGCTTCTCAAAACAAGTGTTTGGAGACACAAAAGAATTTGATTCTTGGCTGTGGTAGAACAAGTTCTTGTGTTGAGGGAGAGTCATGGGTGGTGCTGCAAACTGAAATGAAAACACGTCCATATCTCCTCTGCAAGAAAAGGTATGTCGCTGTAGGGACAGAGAGAAAACACGACATAGGAATCCGGAGTCCAGGAAGAAAATGCAATTATTTATTAATATACAGACGGGTTTATAAGAGTTAGTTCGCTTGAAGTTTATTGAATAGAAAAGGTTATTGGACTTCTGGCTAGCCACCCGTCAAGGTAATTGGTCAATCCAGAAGACTCCCATTTCTAAATATTTCCCTAGGCCATATCATAACAATTTCATAACAGCCTGCAGGTGCAAGATAGGAATATTAGTTTACGAAGAACCGTTAGTGTTGTTTTTGATAGTTTGCCTGGGAGCAGAAGCGCTCTCATGAAACGCTAGGAAAAGCAGGACTTTTACAAACTGCTGGGAAAGCTGAAAAATTTCTCTGCTGAAAGCTTTTTAATATTCACAAAGGTATTTTTCTAAAAGTCAGTCTTGTGAATTCTTAGGTCTTTAGTCAAAGCCTGCATTTCAAAGGTGACCCTGACATGCCAGAGTAGGAGCTGGAAGTCCCAGGATGTCCCGGTAGGAGCTGACATCAACACGTGGCTGTTGCGGCAGTGTTTGACACAGGCTGGAGCGTGGCAGCTCCAGGGAAGGGGAATGGTTGAGTGGCCACCTTAAAACGCTGTGTCTGCACATGGACACGCTTCTGAGGAGTAATTGCAGACAAACAACTGCTTAAATAAGAAAAGAAAGGAATGAAGTGGAATTGCTCTGCAAGGACGCTTTCCCGTGTGGTAGAAGGTAATGAGTGTGTGGCTGTCCTGGACATGGAAAAACGTGTGTGAGTTGCTTAAACCAGGATGTCTCATATACACGTGGAATGGCCTCCTAAAAATTAACCAGGAGTTCTGGAGTGTGGTTTTCTTCCTATTGAGATTCTCAAAACAGCTGAAAGCCAGTTCAGAACTTGTACAAGTGTTGCCTTTTCTGGGCTAAGTCTGATTAAGATGTGGAGAAGCAGCCAGAGAGGGAAAATGAACTGTGTGAATATGGGCAGGTAGGCTAAGATGTGGGAATCTCCTGTGAATCACCTGTGCTGGACTCACTTTTATGAGACCTCTAATAAACCAGTGCCATCCATTTATTACCCTCAGCTTTAGTTTTTTCTGCATAGGACAAAGGTCTTTATGCTGTTGCTAGATAACATTTGTAGTGAGATAATAACAGATAACATCTGTAATCCTTCACCTGTATTAAAGGCCCACTAATGCACTTCTAGGACACACTGAATCACTTTTGGCTCTGAGGAAACTTGTGCTTGCTTTCTTGGGAATGCAACTTTTGACTCTGGTTTCATTTCATGTCTCTTGAGATTATTTTATAGTTTTACAGGGTTTAAGGCTTGAAGGCACCAAAAAATCAATCTGGTCAGAGCTGTTTATGCTGTGTAGCCTGGTGTGTGTCCTTCTCACTCCAGCAAACCACGGAGCAATGGTTTATCAGAATTAACTTGCAGGTAGTTCCCTGTCTTGCATCCTGACGTATCTGTCATTCCTTAGAGATGGAATGCTTCTGCATGTGGCTCCTGAACAGCCAATAATCTGTGTCCTTACCCTGTGGACAGACACATTTTTGTGTGAGACAGGCTCCTTTCCGTAGGTGTACAGGTGGTGCAGGAGGTGTTGAACCTGCAGGAATCTGGGGGCTGAATTACTGAGCAGGGTGAAGAATCTTGTATGCAAAAGGTGGTTTTCTTTTTTCATTTGAAGGGGAAACTTCTCCCTTTGTTTAAAAAGAGCCTGTTACAGGTAGAAGAATACATGCTAGAAAGCTGTTCTTGATTAGGGCGTGTGAAATAGGAAGTGAAATTCTCCACCAGGCCTGGTTTTTCTAAGGAAGCAGAAGTTGTCTAATCTTACAGGATACACATCTTGCAAGATGGACGTTTGGAGTATTTGGAGTTCCAAATACTAATATATTTTTATATTAAAAAGTTTTTGAAGAGTATCACAAGGCTCATGACTCCCGTTTGTTCTTAGCCTCCCCTGAGGCAGCAGGATGGTTCCTGCTCTCTGGCCGTATGGATCACATCTGCCTGGTCACCATTCCTGTGTTTGGTTGTGTAACATCTGAGCAAAAACCGCCACTGAGGATAAGGAAGTATCTGTTTATTCAGGAATTACGTAATCCTGGAAAATATGGATCATGTGGCCCTGCTTTTCTGTCTCCTCTTCCCGGTGCTGTCCCGTGTCTCCTCACAGGTCAGGATCCTCAGTTGTCCTCAGCTGACGAGTCAGTGCTGAGAGTTTTTAAGCAGGAGCTTCCCAGGTGATTCCTGCCTGGGCACCACCCACCCTCCTGCTCCTCCATCCCAGCACGGCTCTTACACCCCTGGCCTTCGAGCCATTCGGCCTTATCTTTGCCTAAACTTCCTCTCTTCCTGCCAGGAAGGGAAGGCCCTCAGGTTTCTCCTCCCTGGGTGCTGAATCCCAGGGATTTTGTGACCTGCGTTTGTGTTGCTGTGTTCCTGTGTCATGCCCTTGATGACGTGAGGAAGAGGTGAAGCTCTGATGCTGTGGCCTGCTGGTCTGCAGACCTGGAGTGGCTGATTGCTTCAGAAGGCTCTGACATGTACAGGGAGTGCTGAAGTGCTTCTGTAGATGTCTCCTGGGGATTGCCTTTGATAGAAACTTGTCAGTTCTAGCTCTGAATTCACGCTGGCACTGGCTGTAAGGAATTCTGGTGTCTGCCATGCCTTTCCTCTGATGTTATCAGGCTTAGAGTCTGAGGTGTTCTGCTCTGCAGGATTGTTTTCGGCTGCCTTTCACTCCCTTGGGCCTGTGGGTAATGACATGGTGTGTGCTTCACTTAATGAAGTCCAGTGCATTGTCCTGTAAAGAACAATCTGTCCTGGGTTATTTTTTTTTCTTGTTCAAAGATTACAGATTTCCTGAGGCGTCTGCAGAAGATGGGAGATTAGGAATGGCCGTCCCCTTCCAGGGAAGCCTCTAACAGAAGGTGACCAGACAAGTTTGCTATGAAAATAAACTCCATCAAAGGGACATTATTGTAGCCATGCTGAGAGGAAGAGCTCTGGCCCCTCCTCAAGTAATGGGGATTGTGCTGAGTGACTGTGACCAGCTTTGCTTTAGTTGTACAGCTGAGGGATGCTTTGATTCAGAGCAGAGGACAGCACCTTATGGGTTGAACATATGCTGATACTTCATCTTGTTTTAATCTTCATTTTAATTAAACATTAATTAATGTATATAACTGCATCAAGCTGCCAAATGATGTGGTGCAGCTTCACTAAGTTTGTGTGAGCCAGCATCTCAGCTGGAATCCATGGTCTGGAACAGGAGCATTGTTTGGGGTTTTTGCCTTGTTTGTGGGTGCTGTGTGATGGCTCCATGTGGAGAGGGCAGCCTGAGCCTTGGGGACACAGCAGCCCAATAAAGAAAGGGACAAACGTGGATTGGTATGAGAAACACAAGGATTTGGTAAGAATAAAATAAGCAAATGATGGCAGCCGGGATGCCTGAAGGATGGGTGTTTGGAGGAGCACGTACTGCAGGGTGTGATTGTTGGCCCCAGCCCTGTGATCTGGCTGTGCTGCAGAGAACCTGAGCTCAACTCTGGCTTAAGGCATCACCCCCAAATGTCCCTGTGTGGGTGATGTGGTTTTGCTTCATTCTCCTCCCACATCCTGCCTGTGGGTTTTGTCAGTATCACCTTAATAAGGGTCTGTCTCAGCAAATCCCATCAGTTGTGGGCACAGCTCACGGACAGCAAAGTGCTTTCAATGTGCCAGTGGTTCCAGCTGGGATCCTCAGTGGAGGTGATGGCAGAAGATCTGATCTCCTGTGTGGATTTCTTCCCTCACAAAACATGAAAGCCCTGCATGTCATTTTAAAATCGCGTTCTTTGCCTGTGTTGCGCATTCCAGCTGGGAGAGCTGGGCTCTGGGTGACTGCTTCCATCCTGGCATGTCACAGGCTGCCCAGGCATTGTCCCCTTCGAACCTGATGTTGTCCGCAGCCCTGCTCAGCTCTTTTTTTGCCCATTATTCTCCATTCCCTGCACTGGACCCTCTGGCATCTCAGGCTGGACATACTGCAGAGTGCCTGTCATCCTTCAGAAGTTCTGAAACCTGTGGGTGTGAATAGCTCAGCCTGCTTACAGGTAGGCAGGGAGAATGTGCCCTGTGGCACACTGTGTGTTCCTGCCTGGCTCTGCTGATCCAGCCTGAATCCATTTTCAAGCTTGCATGGTCAGGGACAAGCCCCAGGAAATCCAAACTTGTACAGCCTGACCTTCAGCTTGTATTGGAGCTCCTGAGCTGTGCCCTTCTCTTTCCCTTTATCCAAACCTTTTCTGGTGTTTTGAGCTTTTGGGAAGCCTTAAACTTCTGGGAGGAGCTTTAGGATGAGACTCTTAAGGTAGTGAGGCAGTACCAGGGCAAGCCACAGTTCTGCTGTGAGCTCACAGACATTCCTTGAATTCTTAATATAGCTCTAAGAGTTCCTTCTTCAGGGATTGTGCAAGGGAAAAACAGAGATGTGCAATTTAGTGTGCTGGGCACAGCACAGTCCCTCCCTGTGTCTCAGTGCCAGCCTGGGGTTGGTCAAGCTGCTTGGGAGAGTTCCAAGGGGAATTTTCACACTGGGAAACAGCAGTGTGTATCTGTAACACGTGTTCCGCTTCGTTACTGAAGAATGTAGTGTTCCCTGTGTCTTTAAAGTGGGTCTTTATGGCTCGGCCTGGGGGGTCTGGCTGCCATTGCTGGGTGCTCCTACAGCATGAACAGGTAGAATTGGTCTGTCCCACAGCTGTGCCTTTAAGCAGCTCTGGAGCTATGCCTGGGATCCTGGAAGAATCACAAGTCCACCCATTTGGAAAGGAAGCAGTTAAAAGTAGAAAAGTTGGCCAGGAAATTGAATAAACTAAGAGCAGTGCTTAGGTCTCCTGATGACGAGCTCAGTGGAGCCCACAGCTAGAGCCAGTGAACAGAGCTGCAGTGTCTGCAGGCTCCTGCTTCCCTCCCACTCCATTTACAGCACTGCTAAACAAAAAAGGGATTGGGCTTGGGACCACAAGCTGGGAGCCAGTGGAGCTCGGTCTGCCAGCGGCACTGCTGTAAGTAGAGCACCAAGAACTCCTGGGTGCCTTTTCCATTCCTTGTGTGTTTTTGCTGTAGCATTCCTCTGTGTCACGCAGCACTGAGCTATATGTGATATGTGAGCAAGAGATTTTTGCTTTTCCAGCTTGCTGTTCTTAATCATTTTCCCTTCCCTTTCTCTCAGGAACTTTGGTTTTAATTCTTAGTAAATATTACCAAGTCTTTCTCACTTCTTCAGAAGAGAGGGACCTCCTGAGCCTGTTCTTGCTACCAGAAGTGTTGGTGGACAGACGCTGGGTACGAATCACTCCAGCTGTGCTGAGAGGAGTCAGGAGGGTTCTGAGCAGGAGCCAGTCCTGTGCTGGCCACTGCAGCAGCACCCTCTCTGTGGGACAAGTAACTGTTCTAAAGGAGACTGGAGAGGTGATTTTTAAGGCTGTGGTCCTTTTGGGCAGAGCCAGTGGAATTAGTTTTATTTCCTGGGTTTTCTGAACTGGCTTGGGAAAGATGAGGCACTGTTCAGAAGGGCGTTGGTGCTGTAATGGGCATTGGTTTAGGGCTCCAGTGTTAATCCTGTTAGACTTCTGATTTGGAAAGGGGCATAATTCCCTATGAATGTGACTTTAAGGAGGATCTGTTTGACACTGAGCTGGTTGTAAAGTACTTTCTGGGAGCTTGGTAGATCTTTCCCATAGTGTGTCCTGTTTCTGCATGTCCTGTGTTTCTGCATTGAAAGGTGTATTTTCCTTGGGTGTTTGCCACAGGAAAAACTGATTTGCTGTGAAGTTGCAGGACTCTGGATGAACACAGCAGAAGCAATAGATTGGGAAGCTGTGGAGGGGGTTATGTGTAATGGCAGTGATCTTTGGCTGAGACCTGCTTGAAAAGAGTGCTCTGGCTTTGGCATCTCATCAGGTCCAGCTCCTTTACCTGCACTCGTGTGTGCCCGGCCATCTCCTGCCCGTCCTCCCCTGCTCTGTGCCCTGGAGCTGCAAACGTGGCCTCTGGGATGTGTGAGGTGAGGCAGCACAGGTTTTGTGTTGGTGGAGGGTGTAGGTGAGTCCTGGTGCTGACAGTTGGCTGCTGTCACATCCTGCTCCTGGCTGCACCTGTCCTGAACCAGCCTGGTTTGCAGAGCTGCCACGGTGGCATTGCAGGGCTGGGACAGAAACCTCTGTGTGAGCAGGGCCTGCCTGAGGTCCTGCTTAAAGGAGGAGAAGTCCTGTGTGTAGCTCTGAGTCTTGCAGCTTTCCTTAAAAATCTGAGGGGTTGTGAAATGGATGCTGTGGCTTCTCTCACCTGGGGTAACAGCACTGAGAGGGAAAGAAAGAAGCCCTGGAGGAGAATTTCCTCATTCCTCTCTCCTGTTCCACCCTGTTTGTTTTCTTAGGCAGTAGCTTACTGCAAAGCACAAAAAATGACTCTGTGTGTGTGTCCCTTGTGACAGGGACACCCTGGGGCCTGTCCCCTTCAGGTGTTCAAAGTACCTGAGGCTGATGCAGCCACGGGCTGTGGCAGATCCCTCTGCAGGGCTCCATGCTCAGGAATCCGCTCCAATGCCTCTCCCTCTCAGTGCAAACATCTGGAGCAGGCAGCAGCCAGAGATTAAGTCACCCATTCAGACAGAAATATGTGCTGAAGGCTGGCTTTGTACGAGGCTAAACCTATTTAAAGAATTTACAATAATAGAAACCTGGGGGGAAGGGGGATTTTTTTCCTTCAGGTATGGAGTCAGCCCTGTTAAACCACCACCTTCTGGTGGCACTAAGAGATCCACATCTGTCAGCTTGTTTCTTAGGAGTCTGTGCAGACCAACCAGGGATTTGCAGTTTGGAATATTACACACCCATTAACCTGTTGGTGCTGCTGCCCTATATATTGTTTTTTATCTCAAGGCATAGGTAGACATCTCCTCAGTTGTAAATCAGAGTCTGACTGTCCACTGGAACTGTTTTATTTTGAAACAGAAATTTATCCACTGTTTGTTACCTTCAGTAACACAAAACACAGCTGAAGTGGCTCAGATGAGGTTATTTCCTTTTAAGCTACTTAATACCCCATCCTTTCAGGATCTCATAAAATGCCCTTCATTGTTGGGTAACTGCAGCAAGGGGTTGGATTTGATATTGGAGCACTGGGATAGCAGAGTGGGAAGGGGCTACACAGGTGAGGGTCAAGCTTGCCCTTTGTAACCTGTGGCGAGGCCTGCCCAGCCACAGGCTGCCACTCCTGAACACCTGGCCGTGTTCTTGGTTCCTACAGAGTAAATATCCTGAGAACGCATCCACTGTTTCTCCCTTTCTGCAGACAAATGATGATTAGTGAGAAGGAAAGGAATGAAAAGCTGGACACAGCCCAGCCATGAAGGCAGTTTTTCATCTGGGAACCAGCCAGGGCTTCTGTGGAGCATTTTGGAACCTGCTGAGCTTGGCAGGAATGTGAAATCCTAAAAGGAATAAGTGATTATTGGACAGTAGTCACTAGTGAGGATGTTGTATCCAAAGGAAGAGCAATGGATCAGTCAACTGAGAGGAGAAGAGGGAGGAGACAGAGGGGCAGCTCTAAACTCTGCTCTCTGTGACAGGGACAGGACATGTGGAATGGCTGGAGCTGTGTCAGGCTCAGGCTGGAGATCAGGGAAAGGTTTTTCCCCCAGAGGGTGCTGGGCACTGCCCAGGCTCCCCAGGGAATGGGCACGGCCCCGAGGCTGCCAGAGCTCCAGGAGCGTTCGGGCAGCGCTGCCAGGGATGCCCAGGGTGGGGCTGTTGGGGTGTCTGGGCAGGGCTGGGAGCTGCACTCGATGATCCTGGTGGTCCCTTCCAGCTCAGGATATTCCGTGGTTCTGTGATTCCAGGAGATTTTGGCTGGGGGAGAGGGGAAGTTCTTGTGTTACGTCTTTCCTCTCACAGCACACTTATGTTTGATCCTGCGGGTAAAGCACTTGGGCTATTCTTCTTCCTTCCCTGATGCAAAAGACAATTTGAAGTTTGTGTGTCTTGGCAGAGGATTCCTTTCCCAAGTGTTTGTATTTTAGGACTGCAGTTCTGGAGCCTGAACATTTCAGCTCTGGAACAGGATAATCTTCCAAGCTGTGCCATATGGAAGTCACACTGGGCATTCTGCAGGTATCCCTTGGTGAAGACTTTCTGCGTCAGCTGAGCTGCTGCTTGCATTGGTCTCTCTCCTTTTTATCTCCCCATGAACATTTTTCTGGTCTCAATATTTAAGCACAAGTCAGGGGCAAAGTGAGCTAAAAAATATTAGCAGAAATATGGACAGGGAATTCATTGTGCTTTAGCCAGTGCCGTTAGATTCCATGACAAGTTACTTTCCAGGGGATTATTGTGATGTCGTCTGATGCAATAAGGGATGGGCTACAAAATTCATCTGCACGGAGATGCAGAACGTACCTGAGCTGTGGGTTCCTGGTGTCGCTAACTGCCTGCATTATTTAATTTCAGTGTTTGCAGGGTATTACTTCTGTCTTTCTCTTGAGTTCCTTCCCAGCACTGCTGACTTAGTTTCCCTATCTTCCCCAAATCTTCAATTGCTCTGATTTCTTTCTTTAATTTAACCCCAAAGCCCTTGGATGTCCCCTGCCATGGATGCCCCTTGGGGCTGCACTGGCACTCATGTTCTGGGCCACCAGTGACCCCTGCTCAGGGTCACTGTCACACTGAACCAGCTCTACCACCAGCTGCCTTTTGGGGCTTTATTTGCTACTTCCAGTTTAGAGAGCTCTTCTAGAGTCTCATTACCTTTCTTCAATCTAAATATAGCCATGCCTACCTGTCTGAACACCGTGCTGCCTTTTGGCTTAAGAAACTGAAAAAACACACTTGTAAACTCTCCTGATGATTTATGTGGAAGGAAGTAAGTCTCTCATTTCTTTTTAAACCTTAATTTGGTAAAGTGTCCAAACTTTGCTTTTTATTTCACTTGGTTTTACCTTAGTGCAGGACTGGAGTGGGAGGGTACAGAGTATTCCAGGCAGGGTCCAGCAGGACAGATGCTGTGCTTTCAGGACTGACTGGTATTCTCAGGTTATTTTCTCTCCTGTTGGTGTTTCCACCTGATGATTTTCATTTCCCACCAGCAATTGCCAGCCCAGGCAGTGCTGGGGCAGAGTGCAGCAGCCATGCCCACAGCTAACCATGGAGGGTATTTTTATTTATTTATTTTTAGTGTGTCCAGACATCCCTGATTTGTGGTAACCAGATTAGGGATTGGGACTGGCAGCCTCTTGAGTGTCTCTCACTGTGGGTAATGTGATTAGAGGAGAGATGTGGCAATGTAAAGCTCATGGAAATGAAATTGGATTGCCTGTGGCTGTTGCAGACCTTTGCCTGGCAGTAGGTCTTGTACCAACTAACACAATTTCTGTGTTAAACATGTTCCCAATAAAATGCATAACTGTCAATTAAGAAAAACCCTGTAATCTGATCCTTTAGTATATGCAATTTTAAGCGGTGCTGGTGATATTTTTGCCTCTTGCTAGACTACACTTGGGATGGGGCTCTGTTTTTTCCCTCGTGTAGATAAGAAATGTTCCTTTCTGCTGAGCACTTGTCCGCAGGCGCCATCTCAATGAAATCAGGCTGCAGAGGGACACACCTTTAAACTGTCCTGCTGTGTGCTCTCTGTAGCCAGAGCAGGACCATGAGGATACTCCAGGAGTTTTCCAGAGGCAGCAGTTCTCAGTGGCTTGGAATATTTTCTCTTGCAGTAGCAGTAGAGCAGCCACATTCTGTTTAAAAAAGGGCTTCATTTTTTGTGTGTTTTTCAGGATCCCACTTTTCTATGTGCCTTTCTGAATCGCTCTGCCCTCAGGATGTCTCACCACATGAACAGCTCCATGCTGCCAACCTCACATCCTCCTGAGCATCACCACTCCTCCACCACAGCCTCGGGACATCATCATGGATCTGACATGATGATGATGGTAAGTGGAGAAGTCAGAATTAATGAGAATTTTTCCTTGTCTGTGGTTCAGAGTAACTTAACATCTTAAAAACTGTGCTCTTGAGAACTGGAAATTAACCTGAGCTTTGGAAGGCAGGAATCCATCCAGGTAAAACCCAGATCCCATTGTGGGTCTTCTGGAGTGAAGGGGCAGCATGAGGAGATACGGAGCAGGAAATGGATTTGAGAGCTGGAGATCCTTTGGCAAAATTGTCTTTTCTTGCAAAAACCTTTCTAGCAGCCGGCCTGGTGTCTGCTCTGCAGCCAGCTAAGGGCAGAAATGCAAAGCAAGAGTTTTCCTGCAGGAAAGGGATGGATGGAGATCTCCAGGCTGGCAGTGAGAGCCCGGGCAGCACTGAGAGGATTGCCCAGCGGCGTGAGGGGCTCTGCTGAGCTCCCTCTGTGCCCTTCCCTCCTGAACTCTCAGAGCACACTCGGTTTGGGGAGCAAAGCACTGCCAGGGCTCTTTGCCATGTTGGCATTGAGGCTGGATTGGTCCTGATCCCTGCTGCTCCAGCTGACTTTGATTCCAACAGGTTCAGACTTGTGCATTTGGCATCACTGGGGCTTTGCAGAGATCCTGGCCAGAGTTTCCATGGAGATGGCCGTAGGATCAGTGTTTGTAGCCAGTTCTAGGAACTTTTTCAGCTTTTTCGCCTTTTCCTGAATACTTTTGGAGTGAGTTTCAGATTATTAAAACATGTCTGTTTCTGGTTAAATTTCAAAAAGAGGGCAGAGAGGGCACATTTCCATTTCAAATGAGAGTGTTCTCAGGAGTGGATTTTGCAAACCTTCAGTTGGAGTTTGTTTGACAGCTCTGTGCCTGAGGAGAGAGCCAAGAATCTCTGCTTCTACTTCTATTGCAACCAGTGTCACAGCAGGAGAGGAGAGCACTAGAACAGCCTTGGTGGGCATGGCCCATGTGGAGCTCTCAGTCCAGCACTGCCACTGCTCTCCTTGTGAAGCTCTTCCCATCGTCTCAGCTCAGTATTGGCATCCCTGGGCCATTACTTTCCATGTAAATGTCATTTCTTTACAAATGTCAAGTGTTCCCTGGATAGTTAGAGGACCCTGCCTTGCCCTGCAGCTGAAAACTGTGAGTAATTGCACAAGGTTTTGAGTTCATATTGCAAATAAATCTGTCAAGGAAGGCAGTACATAGGTACAGCACCTTAGATAACAGACTGAGCACATTTAATGTGTGTTTTCCCGTTCCTCTCTGGCATGCAGTAACAGGCTCAGGTTCAGCTGCAGTTGTTTGGTTTATGTGGGTTTTGTTTTAAATGTAAAGATGTTAAATTCATTGAAGAGATGAAAGTACTCTCTAAAATGTGTTTTACAGTAATTTCTGCTCTGGGGAAAATGAGTGTGTGCTGATTGTTATGGATGCTGAAATGAATCATAATGCTGAGCTTCAGCAAATAAGCTTAATTAAGCAATGAGAGGAGTTCAAAGAGAAGTTCCTCTTGCTTGGTCGGTACTTCCCACGTGAAAACACCGTGTGCAGCTGTGCCCAAGACATGCCAAGCTGTATTTACCTAGATGGGAAGTTTGTACCATCTCCAGCTGGCCTGGGGATCATTGATGTCTCCCCTTCCCACAGCGTTCACTGTGCAGGCTCAGGAGCCCTTTTTTTCACCCAGGGAAGCTGTGGTCCTGCTTTACCTCCTTGTGGTAGCTGTGTTTAGGCCTCTGTTTCCCATAGGATATTGGGAATTCCATAGGGAGACAACCCTGCTGCACAGTGCAGGAGGGGAGCAGAGGACTCCTCTGTACAACCTTCACCTGCATCATACAAACAAGCTCAAAGTGGGGAAGGGAAAGTGCCCCGTCCCCAGTCCTGAGGGGATGAAGACATCCCCAATCCCTGACTGCTGCTGATGCTGAGGGGAAAAGGAGCTCCAAAAGCAAGGAGAAGGCACTTACCTGGAGTTCTGTGAAGGACAGGGCCTCCTGCCCAGGGCTGCCTGAAGGAGCTGGGAACTGGAACCGGGGCCTGGAGCATCTCATCCCTGTCTCACTTGTGTGTGTTGCACCAGATTTGCTGGAGAGTTTCTTGGTGTTTAGGTGGTGACCGAATAAACTGACCTGAGTTCTTGTTCTGGTACAAACTTCATTGCTACACCTTGTTGTGAGCTCCATCTTTGGATGAGCTCTTCAGGCTCATCTTGGTGTTCTTTGTGTTTTGGGCAGGCCATGACTTTCCACTTCAGCTGTGAGAATGTGCCATTGCTGTTCTCTGGACTTACAATCAATTCTCCTGGAGGTTAGTAACACAGTCTTGTGCAGTCCAAACAAAAGGTTTGCAGTTGGTGTTTCAGGATTTATGTTTCAGGAATTACCTTGTTACTTGTGCTAAAAATACATGGACATGCTGTGTTGAATCTGGTTTAAATGGCATCTGTGGGGTGAAAGAAAAAAGGAAATGTTTGTAGAGTTCAAGAGTTTGGTTTTATTAGCGAAAGATTGCTGGTTTTGCTTCATGGGTGAAATTGCAGTGAGTGTCTGGATGAAATTCCCATTTCCCACCTGTCTGTGCATGCACACAGAGCCATGGCCCGTGCAGCACAGTGGGGTTGTTCAATCACAAGTGACTCTGCTGACACATTTGCTTGCCCAGAGACAGTAACGTTTCCTCTCTTGTCAGAAATGGCTGGTGCTTTTGTGGCCGTCTTCTTCCTGGCCATGTTTTATGAAGGCCTTAAGATTGCCCGGGAGTGTCTGCTCCGTAAATCCCAAGTCAGCATCCGCTATAACTCCATGCCAGTGCCAGGCCCCAATGGCACCATCCTGATGGAGACGCACAAAACCGTGGGGTAAGGATTGCACTTCATTCTAAAGCAAAGCTCTGCAGGTGAAACTGGCACAGAAGAAACTTCATGCAGCCAGTTTTGATCTCTGGAGAGTGTCCTGGCTCCAGACTGGGATGCTGCGTGCCACTGGAGGATGGGGGACACCTGGGCACCCTTGAGGGTGGGGACAAAAGGAGGAAAGCAGCAAGGAGCCAGATGAGCTCGGGGTTTTTGTAATGAACACGTTTGGGGGAGTTCCCGGGAACAGAGTTTGGGTGTTACATCCAGTGACCCTGACAGAAACGCTCAGGATCCTTTTGTTGGCAGATAGTCAAGGCCTCTGTGCAGAACAGGAGCCATTCAGCTTTTGAATGGGGGGGGTAAAAGAAGCTTGACAGAGTCTGTTTCTCAGCTACAAGTTGTGTCTTCCCAGCAAGCCCCGTGCTTGCTTTGCTCTGTGGGCAAAACCAGCTCCAGATGCTGCATGCAGGAACCCCTGCCCGGGCTGGTGTCACCTCCTCTGCCATCCCACGCCCACCTGGCTGTACTGGCAGCTTTCTCTTTGGGGATGTGCATTTCCCACATGTCCCGTGTTTGCTGACTTGTTTGGGTTTGTGTTCCCAGCCAGCAGATGCTGAGCTTGCCCCACCTGCTGCAGACTGTGCTGCACATCATCCAGGTGGTGGTCAGCTACTTCCTCATGCTGATCTTCATGACCTACAACGGGTACCTCTGCATCGCCGTGGCAGCGGGAGCGGGCACCGGATACTTCTTCTTCAGCTGGAAAAAGGCCGTGGTGGTGGATATCACAGAGCACTGCCACTAACACTGGATGTGCCCACAGGCCTCCCCACCCCGCTGCTCCCTGCAAGTGCAGCCACCCCGAGGACTGGAGCATTCCTAAGATGCCAAGAGAATCATGATAAAGAAAATCAACTGGAGTTCACTGCAGGTTCCTGGAGGGGTGCAGGGATGTGAGGAGCTGGGACACGCTGCTCCCCTTGACTCTTGAGAGTCCATTCTTGGCCAGGATTTGCTTTATCCTTAGATTATGCTGTGATTGAAATTAGTTGGCTGACAGAACTGTAGAAATTATTATTTTAAAAAGAAAACAAAACTATTTAAATTGTAAATGCTCGTCAGTGAGGGTTTAATGAACAGTAGGAAAAGATCAAAGTTGCCAGTAATGTGTGAATGGCTGTTTTAATTTTGATTTCTTTCAATGTGTACATAATGCCAGGGGAGGAGATTGCTCTGGCATTGTGGCTTTTGGGGCCAATGACACCTTTTGCTGTAGGACTCAGCCTCTGAGGAAGATTTGGTGCTGCACATGAGACGCGCTCAGGTGTGTCCTGGCAAGGGAGGACTTTGACCCAAGGGTGTGACCTGTGTGCTTCAGGGGTTGGATGAACCTGCCCTCCAAGCCCACCAGGGGATGATGAGTGTTTTTAATCTGATGCATCCAGCAGCTTTACTCAGCCTCCAGGGAGAACACTTGAGTTTGGCTGCTTTCCCTTCACAATTATAGAGCAGATGCAGGATAATAATTCTGTATTTACAGGGCAAAAAGCTTCTAAATAAACCATTGAACCCAGAGGTACTTCATGTGGAACTGCACCTGGATGGAACTACAGCTAAGCTTTGGGTTACTAGAACTGGTTTTGTAAATGAGGCAGGAGCTAAATAATGATTTCATGACACTAAAGTTAAAATGGCGGAAGAGGGTATTCCTGGATGGAGGTGAAGGGGAAAAACAACTATGTTCCTGTAAAGGAGAGATTTGGGGAAGAGGAGAAGGAAAATACAGGACTACAGCAGCCTTCAGTGTCTTCTCAGGTGAAATTTGGAGCAGCGTGGGCTGATAAAAAAGTATTCCTGACCCAGGTGACTCCTCTTTGTCTTAATAATCACAGTGTGCCCATGCTGGAGGTGCAGGTTCTTAGTGCAGTAGGGGTGCTGTGGTGCAGTGAAGAACTCGGTGCGTGCTGTGGGCTCTGCCCAGTGCCCAGGCAGGACAGGCTGGGAGGGGGCAGAACCTGCCTGGTGCCGGGACAGGCTTGGGGAGCAACTCTGGTGTAGCACCTGGATGTTGAAAAAAGTTGTGCAGAGTATGGTACAAAGCTGGAGTCTTCCCTCTACCCAGTTTGCCCAGTTTGTGCCTGGAAGTGGCTGGAAGAGAAGACAGTGGGAATTTGAAGAAGGCACAGAGAACAGGCACCACTTTCAGACTGGGACTGGTGTCTGGGACATGCCATGAGAACAGGGAGTCCTGCTGGCATAAAGCCTCTGGGCACACACAGGAAGGTTTTTTCCTCTGGAGATGCTGCTGGTGACTGCTGGCAGCAGCTGTGTGAGGAAAGCTGATCTTTGGAATGACATTTTTTAGCCCCTGAGCCTTAGATGATGAGGCCATCCCTGTGTACCTGGGTGCTCCATGGTGCTGGTGCTCCTGTCCCTGCACAGAGCCCACCCTACCACCCTCTCTAAGGAAATCCGGTACTGCTGCTACCAGGACTTGAATTGCACCGCCTGAAGCCAGCCCTCCTGGGCTGATGCCAACTGTTTATTTGGACATCTTGTTTTCTCTGGACAGTGTAAATAGAGAATAAAAGGAGCTGAGTTAAAAGCAGGCTTAGGTTCCTAAATAGCTGCTTTCTGTAGCAAATTCGCATCTGGGTGAAAGAGGCAAAGTTATTTTCATGGAAAAGTTCTAGCCACCTCCTGCTGAGGAGACAGGAAAAGTGCTTCCTTCCCCAGTCTGATCTTTGAAGAGAGTTCTGTCTGGCACAGAACCTACTGGTGCCCTCCCTGCACCTGTCACAAAGGTAAAACTCTCCTGTGCCCTCTAAGTAATCATGGGAGGAGAAACCTGATCCTCCCCATCCCTGGAGAGCTGGGAGGAATGTTAGTGTTGGACAGAGAAAATGGACAATCCCTTCCCACTCCTGCTGGAACTGAGAGGAAATCTGAGTGTTTGTCAGAGAAAACTGGAGCTGTTAAAAGCTGGAGATGGTGGTTGGTGGTGTGGGAGGTTTGCACTGCAGGCCTTGACCCTGAGGGAGCTCAGGGTGATGTTGCCACTGCTGCCATTGGTTCTTCTGGAAGGGGCTGGAATTGTTGCCATTACAATACAGGGTGGAGTGAGGAGTGGCTTTGTGTGGTGACACTGGTCACCTCCTATACCTCTTGCTGTGTCTTTCTTTGAAACAGAAGCTGCTTGGCCTGATCTTGCTGTCACCTTTTAGCCACCTGTATGTCCAAGTGACCAGACTTGAATTCTCTGAGGGATGACTTGGAGATCAGGCTGTGGCTCGTGCAGTGTCAGTCTGGTTCTTGTTAAGCTTTTTTGCCTCATTCTACTTGTACCACCTGTGCCCCTGGAATTGTTTCCCCCCTGGATGAGCTCCCAAGGCTCATCTCCTGCCTGTGCTCTCCCCAGAGAGGGCACCCAGCTTTCTCCAGCATGCACTGGGAAGGGACACTGACCTAGCAGGGGTCACCTGGGCAGGAGTGTCTCAGGTGTCCGGGAGGTGCCCCAGTGGCTCCCTCAGGCTGCACGAGGGGTGCTTTGAGCACCCTGGGCTGCCCACGGAAGGTGAGAAGGGAAGTGGCTGAGGAGAGCAGGGCAAGGCTGTGTCCCCTCTGCTCCTGAGCTCCCTGATGCACGGCTGGGGAAGGGCTCCTGCCATGGCTGTGCTTTCCTCAGTTCAATGTGACAATCCAGAGAAGCCACCAACCTCCCCGTGTCCCAGCCTCCCCCCTGCCACCAGATGCCACCACGCTGTGTTCTCAGCCCGAGCTGCTGCATGCTGTGGCAGGGCCTGAGCAAAGCCTGAGCTCCCTCTGGGTGGGATCAGCAGCTCTGGGGCAGCCCTGGCCCCTCTGCTGAATTTAAAGTTGTGCTGGTAACACGGGGAGGAGAGGGCTTGAAGGATTACCGGGCCTGGGTACATGAAATTCCTGTGTTGACACACATGTAGCATGCCTGGGTGTGCTGTCCTGCTTGGGGGTGACATCCTGTGCCTGTCTTTGTGCCCTGATGTTTGCTCTGGATTATCTTCGAGGAGGGAGCACAGAGCATCCAGGCTGTGGCCCTCAGTGGGCTTTTGTTGCTTTTCTTTGAGTGCCTTTTGAGTTTGTCTGGAGCCAGTCCCACCCAATCCAGCAGGATTTCTAGTTTTGTTTACAGTGGACTGTCAGTTTTGTTTTTACTCTTGCTCTCTGTGGCGGTAACTTGTTTGATGTTACTGTGAATATCAAGAATCTCCTGTACATAATTAACCAATAAAATAGATTGCATTTTACTGTGGCGGGGGTGTGTTTTGGGAACAATCCTCAGTGCATCCCTCAGAGGGAGCAGCAGGGCCCAGTGTCCCTGTTCAGGTACTCTGGGATGGGAGTGAGGAGCAGCATTCTCTGGGCCTCCCCAGCTCCCAGGAATACGCCCTGAAGCTGCTGGAATGGGAATGTGGGGATTCACTGGTGAGTTTCTGTTTCTTCCAGCCCAGTCACACTTTGCAGGTGTGGGGAGGGATGGAAAGAGGAATTGGTGCCTCGCAGATCTGCTGGCCCTGGAGAGGGAAGAGGTGGGGAGAGGAGTTTTAGGGAGCTGTAACAGCCTCCTGAGGTGTTGCCCTCTCAGAGCTGGGGCCTCCTGGGTACACCCAAACAGCAAGGCAGTCCCTGATCATTTTATGTGGTGTTAGACAGGAAAAGCAGCTCTTTTCTGGGCCAGGCTGGGGCTCTTTCCAGCTGGAAAAGTCTGAAATTCTGTACATTTCCCCATGTAATTTCTGTCCTAAAATTTGATGCACCTACCACAGAGGAAGCCTGAATTTGACTCACTCCAGTTAGGAGCATTGCTTGAGTCACTGAAAAGCCAGAACTGGTCATTGTGCTGAAGATGGTTGGAAACAGCCCTGGCCAGAGGCAGGGAGAGCCTCCAGCTCCTGAATTCCCTGCAGGTGTCCTGGTGCAGGCAGCCTGCCCTGCTCCTTCCCCAGGCTGCAGGGAGCAGAGTTTCCTGAGCACCAAGAAGCTGCTCAGATTTTTAAGTTGCTTCCTTCAGCTCACCTCGCTGTGTGCCAGACTCCTCCTGGGTGGGCTCTGCCCCAGATCTCGCCTCACCCTGCCCAGGCAGCTGATGAGGGTAAATCCAGGGACCTGCTGAAGAAATCAATGTGCTCTTGGCCTTTTCACGTGACACCATCCATAAGGAACTATTTGGTGACTTTTGATCTGAGCAGAAAACAGTCCTGAAACTCCATTCCAAGGGTGACAAACCAGGGCAGCTGGGGTGACACTGAGCAGGCCTGGATGGAGGTGGAACAGGGAAGTATAAACGAAAAATGGCTCAAAGAATATGGGATATCATTCCACATCCATGTACCCAGTACATCATCCAAGGCTGCAGTTGTTCCTTGCTCAGGGCCCAAACCACATCCCAGCTGTGACACAGAATGGGAAGCAGCTCTGGGACATATTTGGGACTGGGTGATTTAACAGACGAGGGATTCTTTCCTGGCTGCCTCGGGAAGAGACAGAGCAGTGCCTGGCACCTTTATCCTGAAACACTCATCAGACACTTCCAGGACCTTCTCAGTGGGGCCACCAGCGGGTAGGGGCTGGAGGTTCAGGTGGCCACATTGTGTGGTTTAAGATCACCAAATCACGATCCCAGAGGATCCTCCCGCAGTTTTTTACCCCGCTGCTCACAGGAGCGGGGAACGGGTGGTCCAGGTGTTCCCATCCCCACCTGGTCACTGCAGCCGTTTACAGCAGCTCGTGGGATTATTATTCTTTTCTTTAAAAAAAATACGTGTTTATTTAAACCAAAACACGCGGCCAAGGAGCGTTCACGGGCATGTTAACCAAACTTAAAAAACAAAAATGTAACAGCTCAGAGGGGGCGCGGCGAGGCCCGTCCGGCGCGGCCCCCCTGGCTGAGCGGGGCTGGGGTCCCGGACAGCCCCCGTTAGAACTCGAAGGTGCCAAAGTGCGCGGTGCGGCCGCCGGCCTTGGGCTGCGGCTTGTACCCGATGCGGTCATTGATGAGCTGCTCGCGGCTCTTGTGCTCCGTGCCCAGCGCTCCGATCGCCGCCGCCTCCTCGCCGCCCGCCGCCGCCTCCGCCTCGTCCCGCTGCTTCCTGCGGCTCTGCGGGCGAACGGGCCGGTCAGGGCCGGGGACGGGCCAAGTCCCCCGCGCCCGGCCCCGCGCGCACCTCCAGCTCCTTCCGGACGCTCTCGAACTCCTCGATGTCGTCCAGCTTCAGCTCCAGCCGCGNACACCTCCCGGCGTGCCCCGCGTGTCCGTCCCTTAAAAGCCGATGCAGTTCCCGGCGTGCCCTGCGCCACCCGCCCTTAGCGAGTCCGCCACACCTCCCGACATGCCCTGCGCGACCCGGAAGTGGCCGTGAGGCGCCGGGGCCCGAGCGCGGCGCGTCTCGTCCTGTTCACGTTCTCCGGTTCCTGGTTCCCGCTCCCCTTCCAGTCTGGTTATCGGTTCCCGGTCTTGTTCCCAGTCCCGCTCCTGCCATGGCTACCGCGCGGGCACCGGCGGCGCGAGGCGGGGCTCGGCCCCCCGAGGTGAGTGTCCGGAGCGCGGGGGCGCCTCCGGGCCCGCAGGAGCGGGAGAGGCCGCGGGGCCGCGCGGAGGTCGCGACTGCTGTTGCTGTGTGGGGTTTGCGATGCACCGGTGATACCGGAGCCATTTAAAGGAGCTAGAACGCTCACGTGTTTTCCTGCGTTTTTACACAGTCGTGATTGTTTTCCCGAGAAGTTCGTGTGACGCCCCTCTCCGGGGGGAGGGAGCCGGGCACCGTTCACTTTCTCCAGCCTTCCAGGGAGGGCGCCGGGAGCTGGAGGATGGCATCGCTCCTGGCTATGCTGGCTCAGCAGGAGGCGGAAAAGCGTCGTGTTCTAGAGCTTCTTCAAAAAATATCTCTGCAGATAATAAAGAATAGGAACACAACACAGCCTGATTTAAGCAATTTAATGTGGCGTTTTACTTTTGCGCTTTGGCCTTCGGGCAAAAACCTCAATGTTCAGTGGCTGCATCATCCCTGGAAGTGTCCTAGGCCAGGCTGGACGGGGCTTGGAGCACCTGGGATAGTGGAAGGTGTCCCTGCCCATGGCAGGGGGAGGAATTTGATGAGCTTTAATGTCCCTTCCAACCCAAACCAGTGTGGGATTCTGACAGGATCTTTGCGTGGTGCACAGCCTGGTTTTGCTGGCACAGCTCGGCTCTGTGGCACGGCCAGGCTGTTTGTTGGCTCTTCTGTTGTGAAACACTTCAAACTGTGCCTCTCCCCACAGCCCCCCAAGCCCAAGGCTGCAGAGGAGGGCGATGGAGCCCCGGCCAAGCGGGCGCCCATCTTCTACGGGAGCCTGGAGGAGAAGGAGCGGGAGCGCCTGGCCAAGGGCGAGTCGGGGCTGCTGGGCAAGGAGGGCATGAAGGCTGCCATGGAGGCTGGGAACATCAACATCAGCAGTGGTGAGGATGTGGAACCACCCTTTGTTATCCCTCTCCAGAGAGGTGGCACTTCCCAGTGTCTCTGGCTGCTCTCTGGGCGTCACCTCAAAGCAGGCAGGGATGGGCCGCTCTGTGGGTCTTCCCACCTGGGAGGGATCCAGGGGCAGAGAGGCTCTGGAACAGGTGCCCAGGGAGGGGGTGGAGTGTCCCTCTCTTGAGACCTTCCAACCCACCTGGACGCGTTCCTGTGCCACCCGCGCCGGGTGACCCTGCCGTGGCACGGGGACGCACTGGGTGGTCTCCAGAGGTCCCTCCCACCCCAGGTGCCGTGTGACCCGTGGGGGA
Organism: Oriolus oriolus; assembly: GCA_013400235.1. Taxonomy (NCBI): domain Eukaryota; kingdom Metazoa; phylum Chordata; class Aves; order Passeriformes; family Corvidae; genus Oriolus; species Oriolus oriolus. The sequence continues at coordinate 311,235 of VXBT01012261.1, read as the reverse complement.
TGCGCTGTGCTCAGGGCTGTGTCTGTGCCCAGGGGAGGTGTTTGACCTCGAGGACCACATGAGCGAGCGCCAGGCCGAGGTGCTGGCGGAGTTCGAGCGCCGCAAGCGCGCCCGGCAGATCAACGTCTCCACCGACGACTCCGAGGTCAAGGCCTGCCTGAGGGCCCTGGGCGAGCCCATCACGCTCTTCGGAGAGGGGCCTGCGGAGCGCAGGGAGAGGTGCTGTGTCTGCAAACAGGGAATGGCAAATTCCTGAGCTTCTCCTGGGAGCTGGGGTGCAGTGAGCGCTGCCCATCAGCGGTGCTGTGCCACAGGGCAGCTGGGAGAGCTGGGGCTGTTCAGTCTGGGGAAGAGAAGGCTCCAGAGAGACTTTAGAGCTCCTTCCAGGGCCTAAAGGAGCTCCAGGAAAGCTGGGGAGGGACTGGGGACAAGGGATGGAGGGACAAGACACAGGGAATGGCTTCCCACTGCCAGAGGGCAGGGCTGGATGGGATATTGGGAAGGAATTGTTCCCTGGGAGGGTGGGCAGGCCCTGGCACAGGGTGCCCAGAGCAGCTGTGGCTGCCCCTGGATCCCTGGCAGTGCCCAAGGCCAGGCTGGACGGGGCTGGGAGCAGCCTGGGACAGTGGGAGGTGTCCCTGCCCATGGCAGGGGTGGCACTGGATGGGCTTTGAGGTTCCTCCCAACCCAAACCAGTCTGGGGTTCTGTTCTAAGAACCCCAAGGCAGAGGGAATGTCACACTGATACTTGTCAGGTGAGCTGAGAATTCACTGACTAAATCCAGCTTCATGACTTTTTTTCCAGGTTAAGGAACATCCTCTCAGTGGTTGGCACAGACGCATTAAAAAAGACCAGGAAAGATGATGACAGGTCAAAAAAGTCCAAAGAAGAGGTAGGGGTGTCTGCTGTGCTCTCAGTGCTGAGGGAGGGATGGTATCCAGGGCTGATACACCCAGGACTCCTGGCTTTGGCCAGCCTGTGGATTCTCATGTCATCCCTTCAGGCTTTTTCTGTATTGCCCATTTCAGCCAACCTGTGGCAATGTTTGATCTCAGTGAGGAGCACTGAGGGTGGGTTTTTACTCCCAGACCGAGCTCTGTGCTGCACTCAGTGTGCAAACCAGGAGAGCAGGTGTGGGCTCTTACTCACTGCAGCAAGTCCCTTACTTCTGTTCACACTTGGGAAGAAAAAAATACCTTCCTGCTGCTGCATCTTTTTCTGCCTTTGGTTACTCTTTCTGCTTCTGTCTCTCCTCTTAGTCTATTTTTTCCTTATTAGTTTTGAGTTGTGCTGTAAGAAATAATTTCTGCAGCTCTGGGCATTCTCTTTACTGGGTGATGTGTAAACAAGGAGGGAGTTACAGGTCAGTAAATGCAGATGAGTCAGGGTGCAGCTGGAACGTTGAGTGAAGTGGCAGCACGTCAGGATCGGACCTGTAGGGCAGAGAGTTTGGTTTATCTCCCTTAATCCCTTTTCCTGGGGCTTACAATTGTGCAGAAGGCCCTTAAAAAGAGGCCAGAGCGCAGCAGGGTTTGGGGGCAGGTGCTGGGAGGAGGCAGCTGAGGGGAATGAATGCAGGGGCAGCGGCACCAGAGCTTTTCCATCAGTTTTATTCCTGTTTTTACAGTATCAGCAAACCTGGTACCACGAGGGCCCGCGCAGTCTGAAAACAGCCAGGCTGTGGCTGGCCAACTACTCACTCCCCAGGTGAGAGACAACAGCACAGAGCAGGAGGGAGATGCAGCCGTGTGGCAAATCCAAGTGCTGATCCCACTGTGGGTAGCACAGGAAATCCAGGGAGTGGGGAGGCAAGTCCAGTGAGCCCAGAGCTTGAGCTGTGTGAGGGGCTGATCCAGCATTAGCCCAGATTGGGGGAAGAGCAGGGAAAGGCCTGTTTCCAGCAGCAGGAAGGGGGAATGCTGGGGGTTGTCACTCCACCTTTGCTCTCCCCAGGGCAGCGAAGCGGCTGGAGGAGGCCCGGCTGCTCAAGGAGATTCCTGAGGCCACCAGGACATCCCAGAGGCAGGAGCTGCACAAATCCCTGCGGGTAGGTTTGGCGGCTGCCCCACTGCTGTGTTCACAGTGTTTGGCTGATCCTTCAGAGAGCCCAGCAGGAATTCAGCTGCCTGAGGTGCTGTCCAGATGCACATCAGTCTCTGCAACCTTGGGAAGTTCTGCTTTTCCTCTTTCCCTGTGTCTCTGGAGCATGTTCCGACTCCTTCAGAGTGATCCAGGGAGATGTATTTTGTCCCTGTGCATGGCAGAGGGATGCAGAGACATCCTTGCCGCTCTCCTGTGGAGCTAAAGGAATGCATTCCTGGCTTTGGCACAGGTTTGGCTGGCTGGGGTGCCAGGGAATCCAAGGGAAATACCCAACTCCGGGTACAGAACGTGGTTGGGATGACTCTGAGATGCCCTTTCCGAGCATGCTAAGCCAGATTCCCAGCTTAACCAAACAGAGAGGCTCAGGCACACTGTGTGCTGCCCCCCTAATCCTGTTTACTCCAGAGGCAGCAGCTGCCAGAGGATTTGCTTCTCCTCTCTGCCCCGGCTGTCTGGTTGGATTCTTTGGATGAGCTGTGGAAAGATGCCAGACTCCAGCCAGTTCTGTGTCAGAGCTGCAGCTGCAGAGCTCTGGAGCTGGGGGGGTACATACCATGGGTGGCCCTGGGGGGCTGAGCTGTGCCCCCAGGCTGTGCTGGGCCACCTGAAGTGACTTTCCAAGGGTCTCTGCACATTTCTTGCACATTTGCCTCCCTCACCTCAGGCTTTGGCTGGGGATTGCTCTGGGCTGGTTGTACTTTAGTCATTTATTGATGGTTTCCTTTGTGTTTTTTACAGTCCTTGAATAACTTCTGCAGTCAGATCGGGGACGATCGCCCGCTGTCCTACTGCCACTTCAGCCCCAATTCCAAACTCCTGGCCACAGCCTGCTGGTGAGACAGCCTTGGCAGCACCTGCTCTGGGGGCTGGGAGAGCACAGGAGTGTTTTTGGAGGCTTGGGAATTGTGAAATGCTGCTTCTTCCTTACCCTGAGCTCTCATCACTGCAATTTAGAGCTGAGCAGAGATTGATCTGAGCTGGCTGCCCCAAGTGTGTTGGTGTTTTAGCCACTGCAGAACCTCAGGGTGGCTTTGCAGCTCTGTTTGATCTGTTCCTTGATGTTCCTTCTCCACTGACATCCATTCCTTGTCTTCCACAGGAGTGGGCTGTGCAAGCTCTGGTCCGTGCCCGACTGCAACCTGGTTCACACCTTACGAGGTAGCGAGCGGCTCTCACTGAGGCTTTTGGTTCTTTTGTTCCTCTCTGTGCTGAGCTCCCACATCTGAACTACTTTGTGATTTAAAATGTTGTGTTTGGGCACATTTCTCTCTTACTGAGAGCATCCCGTGGCTTGGGAGCATGGGAATGTGTCAGATAATGAGGAGGGAGACCTGGCCTTTAGCTCAGCTCAGCTCAAAGTTTGCTGTTCCTATTTCTGAACAGTTTTGTTTGGTTTCCAAACCTGGTCTGAGTTATTTGAGTTACAAACAGCAGCAGTTTTGGGCAGGGCACTTGACAACAGTGAGGTTCTTTGAGCAGTGGTCACATCTTGGACTAAGTACAGATGTGAGGACAAATCTCTTGATTCATATGTTGAATTTTGTGTGCACTTTGAGGGTTCCAAACCTTGGTGTTGGATGCTTTGCCTTGGGTGCTCCTGGAGGCCCAGTTTGGCCCTGGGTTACAGGGCGGTGTCACCCAGCAGTGAGGACACAGTGAAGGTGTTCTCTGGCACCTCACTCACCAGTACCAAGGAAATGCTGCTTTTCTGAGGAGCTGCCCAAGATCCTGTGGCAGATTCTGAATTTTGGTTTTCTTTGCCCTTCAGGACACAGCACCAACGTGGGGGCAATCGTGTTCCACCCCAAGGCCACGGTGTCCCTGGACAAGAAGGACGTCAGCCTGGCCTCGTGCGCGGCCGATGGCTCCGTCAAACTCTGGAACCTGGAAAGGTCAGAACCGTTCCAGATGTGCACAGCTGCAGCATTGCTGCTCTGGGCTTTATTCTGTGCTCCTCCAGACATTTACCATCCTCCTGCCAATATGACCTTTTCTTGTAGTCACCCCAGTGCAATCCCTGGCCTCAGTATGTGCCAGCCTCTTCAGCAGGAAGAGAGATCTCCCTGATTAGGGAGTCAAGGTGAGGGAGATTGTCTGAAAGGGACTGAGGCAGAATTGCTGCTGGGCCTTGGTGAACTGCTGGGGGTGATGGATGGAAGGTTTGGGGACTGTTTCGTTCTGACATCTCACTTGGGAGAAAATCGCCCCTCTTGGATATTAAGAAATGAATTTGAGTGGTTGGGAAGCACCAGGATTTGGAGAGGGACTGACCAAATACACAACCAGGCAAAAAAACTTGTGCCTGTGCTGCAGACAAGTGGCTGTCACTGCACAGAGTAGCTTTGGCAGATGGGCAGCACCTCTCAGGCCTCGGAAGAGGAGACTGGTTCAGGTACTGAGCCCCAGCATCAGCTGACTGAGAAGTGGAGCCTGCAGTGCTCCTGGGAAGGGCAGGCAGCTCCCAGAGCCCCAGCTGTTTATCCTTGGCTGAAAATCACAGTTTCAAACAGCAAAAGTGCCCCTGTGCAGAGGGACAGGGGGGTTGTTAGCCTCATGTGACCACATCTCTTAATTAACCCGTTGGAAAGAAACTTCACTGCTGTTCAGATCATGTGTGAAGGCTCCTGACCTGCTGCCTGTTATTCTGGGAGAACAGATACTCCCTCCATCCTGTCTCCCTGCATCCTTCAGAACAGCAGCGTTTGCTGCAGTTCAGGATGTTCTCTGTGCTCTCAGAAGAGCTCCCTGCAGTTCAGGTGGTCTCTAGTTTGTTTCTGTACTTCCAAAAGTGCTCATGACATGGGCCTTGTTAATTTTCATTAATCATCATCATCCCAGGAGAGCTTTACAACCAACAGGAGGTGTGGAGAAAGGGTTTCACTCAGAGCTTTAGGAGTGTGACCCAAAGGCAGAGTGCAGAGCCATTAGCTACAGCTCTGCTGTTCCTGTCGGGTTTGATTTCATCAGCAGAGCTTTTGCTGCCATCACAATGTGTGGGCGAAGGCCTGGCTCGAGGCAGCCCCCTGTGGCCAGTGCCCAGTGGTTTGTTGTGTGTTTCAGTGACGAGCCGGTGGCAGACATCGAGGGACACAGCATGAGAGTGGCCCGTGTGATGTGGCACCCGTCCGGGAGGTTCCTGGGCACCACCTGGTACGGACACCTCGGGAGTGGCTTTCAGAAGTGACCACGGGCTGCCCAGCTGGTGGCCCTGCGGTGCCAGGGCTTGGCCATTCGTGACCACAGCTGGGCTGTTGCAGTGTCAGTGACAGCAGGTCACTGGCATTCCTTTCCCTGCCCCTGTGTGAGACACTGTTGGGCTCAGCTGGAAATAAAATGCCCCCAGAGTTGGTGAAATACCCTGTTACTCTCCCTGCAGTTCCATGGAGACCGGGGGAAACGGCCTCAAGTTACACCAGGGAGGGTTTAGGTTGGATATTGGGGAAAAAATGTCTTCACAGAAAGGGTGGTCAGGCACTGGAACAGGCTGCCCAGGGGTGGGGTCACCATCCTGGAAGCGTTCAAAAAACATCCGGATGTGGCACCTGGGGACGTGGGTTAGTGGTGCTGGGTTAACACTTGGATTCAATGTCTTGGAGGGCTTTTCCAACCTGAATGACTCTGTGGTTTAACAAGTGCTTTGTTCCTGCAGCTACGATCACTCGTGGCGCCTGTGGGACCTGGAGGCCCAGGAGGAGATCCTGCACCAGGAGGGGCACAGCAAGGGGGTCTACGACATCGCCTTCCACACCGACGGCTCCCTCGCCGGCACGGGGTGAGCTGCCCTCGGCTCAGGGTGGGTGGGAAATGTTACCAAGGGCTTGCTGTGACCAGAGATTTCTGCTGGGGGAAGGGCTTCCCGCTGCCAGAGGGCAGGGATGGATGGGATATTGGGAAGGAATTGTTCCCTGTGAGGGTGGGAAGGCCCTGGCACAGGGTGCCCAGAGCAGCTGTGGCTGCCCCTGGATCCCTGGCAGTGCCCAAGGCCAGGCTGGACAGGGCTGAGAGCAGCCTGGGACAGTGGAAGGTGTCCCTGCCCATGGCCAGGATGATCTGTAAGGTCCCTCCCAGCCTGACCCAGTGTGTGATCCTGTGATTCCAGAGGCCTGGACGCCTTTGGCCGGGTGTGGGACCTGCGCACGGGACGCTGCATCATGTTCCTGGAAGGGCACCTGAAGGAGATCTACGGGATCAACTTCTCCCCAAACGGGTAAGGAGGGAGCTGGCACTGATGTGGGAGCTCTGAGTGCAAACCCCAGTCCCTAAACACCTCTCCCTCCCCTCCCTGGCAGGTACCACGTGGCCACGGGCAGTGGGGACAACACCTGCAAGGTGTGGGACCTGCGGCAGAGGAAGTGCATCTACACCATCCCTGCCCACCAGAACCTGGTCACCGGCGTCAGGTTCGAACGTGAGTCCCTGCTGCTCCTTACCCCTGCCCCTCCAGCAGCTGAAACCCACACCCACAGCCCAGGAAGACCTGTGCTGGTGAGCAGAGATGTCATGGTTTTATTTGCAAGTCTCACTTCTCCCCTGTTCTCCTCCTGTGCAGCCAACCACGGGAATTTCCTGCTCACGGGCGCCTACGACAACACGGCCAAGATCTGGACCCACCCCGGCTGGTCCCCGCTGAAGACACTGGCGGGGCACGAGGGGAAGGTGATGGGCCTGGACATCTCCCTGGATGGGCAGCTCATTGCCACCTGCTCCTACGACAGAACCTTCAAGCTCTGGACAGCCGAGTAGCTCAGAGGGGCTGGCTGTGGACTGGGATGGGGACGTTAATGACTTTTGGTTGCTTTTTTATATTAAAGAAAAAAACAGGAATCAGCAATTCCAGCGCTTTACAGCAGCTGCAGTTGTGGCTGCTCTGGAGTTTGGGCGTGTTTGAAGCACCAGTGTTTGCCAGGGCTTGGCTGGAGTCAAGTCTTGGGGGTTTTCCCAGTTTCTGGACTGTTTTTGTACTGCAGGTACATCTTTCTGCTGTAATTTTGATCCATGTACTCCCACCCTCCCTGCCATGTTCGGCTCCCAGGTGTCCTCTGGACATTTGCAATAACCACAGAGCACCTCAGGTTTGGTGTGTGGTTCTCTGTCACTGCCCTTCTCACCTTCCTTTTTGGTAGGAGTGTGGCTTCAAGCTTGATTTGCATTCAGAGAGAGAGCTCAGAGGGAGAGGCAGTAGTGCCCTCCTTCCCCTGCCTCCGCACGGGTGTCTCTGGATGGAGATCTGCATCCCCCTGGGTTCACTTACAGTAGATGTCTGAGACCAGGAAATATTTTCTTTTCCAGGTACTGCCTTGTGTCCTACTCCTTGAGCTGTCCCCTGGCCTGGGCAAAAGTTGATGTTGGCATCTCCTGTTTAGGGTTTGCTGTGTGAGGTCACTTAGTGCAGGATTGTCTTGTTCTGCCCAGCCCTGTGGAGAGCTTTTGTACTTGTTTGTTCTTTAAATTCAGGTTTTGCAAATGTTGTGCCCTGGAAAATCTAAACATGTTTTGAATCCTGAGTGTATCCTGAGCTCTGGGTCTGACAAGGAATGGAGAAATTACAGGAATGCCACAATGCACAGTTTGACTTCTGCTGGTGTAAGAAACAGCTGAGGAGGGGTGAGGTCATTTGGTTTGTTCAGCCTGGGGAAGGGGAGGCTGAGGGGAGACTTATCAGGGGCTGCATCTCCTCCTGAGGGCAGCTCCAACCTCTGCTCCCTGGGAGAGGGGACAGCACCCAGGGAATGGCTGGAGCTGGGCCAGGGCAGGCTCAGGCTGGAGAGCAGGGAAAGGTTCTTCCCCCCGAGGGTGCTGGGCACTGCCCAGGCTCCCCAGGGAATGGGCACGGCCCCGAGGCTGCCAGAGCTCCAGGAGCGTTTGGGCAGCGCTGCCAGGGATGCCCAGGGTGGGGTTGGTGGGGGGTCTGGGCAGGGCTGGGAGCTGGACTGGATGATCCTGGACTTCCTGTGATTGGATGAAAACCTTCAGGAGTAAAGAGAAGATGGATTCACCTCCCTGTTGTCAGCTGGAGAGCAGCTGTCTGTTCCTTGGGAACATGAGCACAGTTCCTTCCAGGGACCATACGATGGAATGAGAGGCCAGCAGCCAACATATGAGAATTATTTAATTGCACTCTCTGGTCCAAGCCCAGGTCTGGCTGTGTGTGCTCAGCCTGGTGCTCTGGTACCTGTTCCTTGGTCCTGGCACCTCATCTCCCTCTGCCCATCCCGTGCCCCTGGCTGCAGGGAGGCTTTGTAAGGAAAATGCAGGAGGCTCAGTAAGGAGCAAGAGCTTGGCCTGAAGCTGTCCAGGCTTTTCTCCTGGACAGCCCTGGTGCCTCCCTGCCACCCCCAAACCAACCAGCAAATCCCCCAGCTCCTGCTCACACATCCCCACTCCACAGGCACAGAGTCCCTGCTGCCCACAGACCTCTGGGGTCAGGTCCCCTCACAGGACAGTCTGAGAGGGGGTTCCAGTGCTCAGAACGCTGCCCTCTCCTCCTGGGACAGTCTGAGAGGGGGTTCCAGTGCTCAGAACGCTGCCCTCTCCTCCTGGGACAGTCTCTGACAGGGGGTTCCAGTGCTCAGAACGCTGCCCCCTTCTCCTGGGACAGTCTGACAGGGGGTTCCAGTGCTCAGAACGCTGCCCTCTCCTCCTGGGACAGTCTGACAGGGGGTTCCAGTGCTCAGAACGCTGCCCCCTCCTCCTGGGACAGTCTGAGAGGGGGTTCCAGTGCTCAGAACGCTGCCCCCTCCTCCTGGGACAGTCTGACAGGGGATTCCAGTGCTCAGAACGCTGCCACCTCCTCCAGGGTTGGCTCCGCGCCGCCGCTGAGGCGGAGCACGTGGATGCCGGAGTTGGAGCTGGCACAGAGCAGGGTGGAGCTGTCGCAGGCGGCCAGCGAGGCCAGCGGGCCCGAGCCCTCGAGGCACAGCGTGGCCAGGCAGGCTGCAAGGGAAGGGACAAGGGAGGGACGCTGGGTTTGCCGAGATAAGGCGGGGCCACGCCAGTCTCCCCCCTCCAGGCTCTGCTCGCCTGAGGCCGGTGAGCTGCTGCCCTCACTGTCCTGGATCCGCACATCCAACACATTGGGATGTGCCCCTGGAAGAGAGGCCCTCACCCCTGTGCATTGCCCAGGCAGGCAGTGGCTGACAGGGATCCAGACTGGGGTCAGGCTCTGCCCCTTCCTGGGAGAGAGAGCAGGGCTGGGTGGACCTACAGACCCCACTGGGCAGAGCTGCAGGGCGTGCCTGGAGCCATTCCCAACACACCTTTTTCTCCCAAAATTATCAGTTTTCCTAAGGGCTGTGCTATGCTCACCACACAGTTTTGATGGATCTCCAAAAGGGAAAGAGAAATAAGATTTACAATATCCAGTGCCACATGAGCCTTTCTGTTTGTGTCTGTTATTAAACCCTCCTGAGGCAGCTTGTGAGACATCAGCCTGAGCTGCAAACAGAGCTGCACTTGGCATGGACCCACAGGCAGCTGCCTCTCCTGGTGCCCTGCACCCTTCCCAGAGCAGCTGGCTTTTGGCTTACCCAGCTGGGAAGGCAAGAGGACCAAAGCTGCTGCCACCCTGGGTGCACAGGCACCAGGCAAAGGAACAGGTAAGAGAACAGAAGGTCCTTCTCTGCAGGAGAGCCTCAGGTTTCTATTTTCATCCCATCTTAAATGAGTTCCCTGGGAGAGGGGCTTAGCCCCAGGGAGTGTCTAATGCTGTGAACCTGAACAGCTTCCCAAGAGGTCTCTGCCTACAGCACAAAGGTTACTAAGAACCTGCTGCCATGGCAGGGCTTGGCAGGTAAACAAACACCTTTGTGTCCAGCTCAGGGAAGGACTCACCCTCGCCACCAGGTTTAATCCCAAAACGCCCCCAATTCCCCTTCAAGAAGACAACCAACACGAGGGTGTTGGCTGAGCTGCCCTCTGTCCTCCAGCACAACTTCTGCTCCTTACAATTCCTACTTGTACCTGCAGAAATCTCTGAGTTCTCCTGTTCCTTTTTATCATTTGTCCTTTCATGGCTTAACCTGGATGGACCTTTAAAAGCTGCCTGGTAATTCTTCCTTTTACCTGAGGGAGGCCCCCTGTCATCTCTGACACTCAACTCCTTCATGCTCTGGGGCATTTCTGCACCCTGCCCTGCAGCTGGGTTGGAGTAAACTCCAGAGATAGCAGCAGTCACCCTGCCCATCACCACCAGGAGACAGAACTGAGGGAAGTGGGTTTGTGATCCAAGAGAAAGGAACACGGAGTGGGCAGGAGCCTCCCCTACCTGCAGTGTCTTGGTCCCAGACCTTCACTGTGCTGTCGCTGGAGGATGTGGCAACGCTGGGGGCGAGCGCTGGGCCCCGGGGCAGGAAAACACATGAGGTGGTGGTCTGGAAATGCCCTTTGTACTCACACACTCGGCCCCTGGTCTGCCTCAGGTCCCAGAGCTGCAGGAAACAGGCAGTGTTAGAGCCCAGCTTGGAGCTGTTTTACCAAGACAGGAAGGTGGGTTGGGATAAAGATCTCCTTGCCAGTCCTCAGAGCAGCCTGGCTACTGCCCTTGTCCCTGCTGGTGCTCACAGTCCTGGCGAACATCAAAGCCCAAAGGATTTTCACCACTGGTGACTGAGCACATGTCCACACCCATTAGAGCCAACAAGCTAAGACTGTGCAGGCAGATAAGAAGTGTCCAGCCTGCTCCCACCCTCAGCCTTGCCCACCCTGGGATGGGATAGTTTCATCCTCTTGATCCCCATACAAAGGGCTGAGAACCTGCAGGACTGAATCCCTGGTTTGGAAACACCTGGAGCAAGGGGTCCCTTACAGGCTTTCTGCAAGAACCTTGTGCTCCTCAAAGCCATCTGTTGTTTTTTCCCTGTCTGTTTTGCTGAAATGAAATTCCAGACTGGTTTGGGGTGGAAGGGACCTTAAAGACCATCTTGTTTCAACTCCCTGCCATGGGCACGGATGCCACTCACTAGATCAGGCTGCTCCAAGCCCCCATCCAACCTGGCCTTGGACACTCCAGGGATGGGGCAGATCCCAGTGCTTTAATCAGGCAGCATAACTGCTGATACTCTCCGAGCAGAACTTCCCAAAGAGACAGGCAGGAAGGCCCTGGCTGGTGCCACCAGCACAAGGCCAAGGCAGTGGGAGCACTCAGACCCTTGAGCACGGATGTGCTGCTCTCCCTGCCTGCCAGGGACACGGGAGGGAAAGGGAACAGGAGCCCAGGCCCTCCTGCCCCGTCACTCACGGTGGCCTCGGCGCCGTGGCCGGCGGAGCCGCTGCTGCTGCTGAGGCAGTACCGCCCGTCCTGGCTCACGTCACAGCACGTCTGGATGTGCTGCTTGGCTGGGAACGTGTGTGCCACCTGCAGCTCCCGGCTGTCCCACACCCTACAGGGAACAGCAGAGGCCGAGGGCACCCTGAGGCATCATCACCACGATGGTTTCCCTCCGCGCCCTCCCGCACACCCCGGCTGTGCCCACGCGCTCCGCCCTGGCTGCTCCCAAACCCTCCCTGCATCCCTGCATTTCTCCATGCTGGATCACTCCCCAGCTCTCTTTTCCACAAATTCTCCTTTTCAGCCGCAGGCACCACCCAGTGCTGCTCCCAGCCCCTGTCCCTGGCTGGAGACTGCACTCCAAGGCCCGGGTGAGGTGGCAGGTGGCTTGTAGCCACACGAGCAGTGGTCATGACAACCAACTACACAACAGGCCCACGTGCCTCAGGCTGTACCTCCCTTCTCTCTGGCCACAGGGAGAATTTACCTGGTGGTTTTATCCTCGGAGGTCTGGATGACATAAGGCTCCCCAGGAACCCAGCACAGGTGTGTGACCTGCAGAAAGGGAAGGATGAGCAGGAGCCACCTCTGTGTGCAGCCCAGGCTGTGTCTGCCTGAGGATGGAACCCTCCCACCCTCTCCCTCCCTGTGTTGAGTTGGGAGCTGGAAATGTTGGATGAATATTTTCTGCTCCCCTGCCAGGTGCAGTCCCAGTGGGGTTACTGGGGGTGATTGAGGCTGGGAGGTGCCAGCAGCTCAGCAGACACAGAGCCATGGGAGCAGGGACAGCACAGGCACCAGGGGGTGGTACCCACAGCAGCTCTGGGCTGCTACAGGAGGGAATGCAGCCCAATGCACAGGGCTTTTTTAGCCTGGAGAAAAGGAGGCTCATGGGGATCTTCTTGCTCTCCACAACTCCCTGGCAGGAGGGTGCAGCCAGGTGGGGGTCAGGCTCTGCTCCCAGGGAACAAGCAATGAAGAGAAATGGTCTCAAGTTGTGCCAAGAGGGGTTTAGGTTGGATATTGGGGAAAATTTCTTCGCTGAAAGGGTGGTCAGGCATTGGCACAGGCTGCCCAGGGCAGTGGTGCAGTCAGCATCCCTAGAGGGATTTAGAAGACATGCAAATGTGGTACTTGGGGACATGGGTTAGTGGTGGCTGTGGCAATGCTGGGGGCATGGCTGGACTCGGTCTCAGAGGTCTTTTCCAACCTCAATGATTCTATGATTCTATGTGCTTTCAAACAGGTCTGAGAGAATTAATAAATTGCCACAAGTCCCTTGGTACCTTTGTGCTCCTGGGTTTGTTGTTACCTGGAGAAGGGAACCGGCCTCAAGCTGTGCCTGCCAGCATCCCAAGGGCATCCAGATCACAGCAAATTCTCTCTACACAGCTCCATATGTGAAATAACCATACAGGCAGGGAGATATTGGGATGGGATTTGAGGAACCAGCAGATCCTACCAGATTCCTGGAGATTGCAGCTCTGCCCAGACACTCCCCGGTCTCAGTGTCCCACTTGCACACGGTGTTGTCCCGGGAGCCCGTGCACAGCTGAGAGGCATCTGCAACCACAAGTTAACATCAAAACCAAGGCAGGCAACGTTGTCAGTCAGTCCCTGGGGACTGGGAGTGTGTTGTCCCTCACCTGGGCTCACAGCCAGTCCAGTAACAACCAGGTCATGTCCTGGGAAGTGCTGGCTTGGCCCCGAAGCCCCGTGAAGCTCCCACATCTTCACTGTCTTGTCCCGGGATGCGCTAAAAACTCTGTTGCAGTCGAGGGCTGAGGTGACCTGCCAAGGACCAGAAGGAGAAGCTGCTCATCCTCCCACCCAGCTCACAGGGAGAGCACAACGCTGCTGCTGTCCTGCCACAGCCCAAGACATGTAGGAATGTGTCTGCGGAGAGCCTGGCCTTCCAACTCTGTCCCTCATTCCCCCTCAGAGCCCGGGAGCTGGATGGTGGATGGGTGCTCTCAGGTCTTGTTCTTAGAAACCACTCATTTTATAGGAAAAACTTCTCTACAAACCCAAATAAGCCCAGTGCAGAGTTGCTTTGAGCACTGGGGTGAACAAAGCTCCCTCTGTCCCTGCAGTACCCACAGCCCAAGGGACCCACTGGGGCTGCCCCCAGTGGCCACACCACACACAGCTACACCTCCTCTGCACGTCTGCTTTCCCAGGAGCCTGCTTGGCCTTGTCATCCCAATCCCAGAAAGGAAACTGAAGCCCTGCTATTCCCAGAATACGCCAGCTATGGCACATGGTATGGGTATTCCTGGAATACATCCGCCAGGTATGGCTGATTTGTGGAATAATGTCAAATCTAGCAGAAGGAGACCTGAAGAAAAGTGAATGGCATCTCTGCATCAAAAACTTATAATTCATCCTGAGCTTTTGCTACCCAGTCTCATGGAGGGGAAGACAAGCTCACATCCAGACCTCCTGCAGCCCTGTTTAGTCTGGATGCACCACTCCGTGCTGCCTCCCAAACTATCTGTTGGGACCGTAGCAAACGCCTAATTTTGATTGTAGAATCATGAATTGTTAAGGTTGGAAAAGACCTTTAAGGCCATCGACCATCCCCAGCTGGATACCAGGAATACCCTGATCCCACCTTCTGTGTGGATGACAAACCAGTGCTCCATCATTCCTGGCTCCCCGGTTCCTGCGGGAGACCCCGGCGCTCTCACCTTGGTGACCTCGCGCTCGTGGCCGATGAAGCGGCGCAGGGCAGACCCGGACCTCCAGCTGGACACGGCCACACTCTGCAGGGACAGGGACAGGGACAGGGACAGGGGTCAGCACGAGAGCAGGGCAGGGAGGATTCTTCACGTCCTTGGTTACATCATACCAAGGCTCGTGCACAGTCCACAGGACAGGGAACAGGTTCCTCTGGTTTTCAGCTCCTAGAGCATGTTCAGCTGTTTTTAAAGCCAGGTGATGTGTCAGTCCAGCAATCCCAAGCCTGGGTGGGAGCATTTGATGTGATATGAGCTCTGGAGAGGTTATAAAATTTGATTCCATGTGCTTCAGTGCATGCCCCCACTCTAAGCTCATTTTTCCTTTCTAAATTCAGGGACTGACACAGTCACCATCCACGGAAATGTTCAAAGCTCACATTTCACTCTTATTTTCGAACCCATTGATACATTTTCCTGCCCCAGGGGATACCTCACCTTATCCCTTCCTCCTGACACACACAGGTCTGGTTTGAGAGCAGCCACAGAGGTGACAGCATCGGTGTGAGCGGGGCTGTGCTGCTGGCGGGCACCAGCGGCTCCCGTCTGTCCCACGGAGCCATCGGCCCTGCAGAGAACAGGGACAGCAGTGGGGGCTGCAGGGGGCTGGGAGGTGAGGTCAGGTGCCATTCCCTGACACCAGGGGCTGGGAGATGGCACCTCTGGCATCGTCTGACATGACAACATCTGTCCTAGAAAGCCAGAGAGAGGCTGTGAGTGAGATGGAGCAGACACAACAAAGCAGTTTGGATATTTGGGCCAAAGAGCCGCTCCTGGAGCTGTTCCCCTCCAGATCTCCCCTCAGCCATCACAGAGTACAACCACTGGCCATGGTTATGTGCTTGGCCACTCCTGTGACCAGCATTTGGGATTTCAGTCCCCCAAAGAAGCTGAGCAGACTTTAGAAGTGAGGGTTAGAAATAAAAACTTGAATCAAACATCCAGTAATGAAACTAAAGCCTTGTGTTTGCTATATTCTCAGCTTATTTATGTTCTCTCTTCTCTCTCACACCTTATTAACAAGCCCTGATCTCCCAGCATTGCTTTACCTGTATTTGGTGGTGTGGAAGCTGATTTTACTCTGCAGTTTCCCCATAGCCCTGGCAACGAGCCGGCAGTGGCGGGTGTCACATCAGCACCGTGGGGACATGACCTGTGGGTGAGGGGACACGGCATCACCAGGGATCCAGAGGGGTTTCTGTTTGTTACACAGATAGGATAAGGTGCTGGTGACATGTTATCCACATCCTAACTCCATTCAGAGCAAGAAGAAAACCTCAGAAGAGGGGAAATCTGGAGGTCCTGAGTGAAACCTTTAGCTTAGAGCAGATCCAGCAGCAGGGTGAGGTCATTGGGACCTCACACTGAGCTTAAAAATACCCAAGCTTGGTGAGGCCACATCAGAGATGGAGCTGCTGCCTGTCATTCTTTACACCTCCTCTTACTCCTGGATCTGGTTTGGACTTCCATATATCCTGGAGATCCCAGTGTTTGGATCGGTGAAGGCAAACGACTTCAGGCTGAAGCTCAACAGCAACTGCTGGGATGAAGCGCAGGCACAGGCAGCCCCAGCTCAGCTGAGACAGCCTGGCAATACTTGAAGTGACATTTCCATGAGCTGAGGAACACTTTGGGAAGAGATTCCATGTCCACACGCCAATCCCAGGCAAGGCAAGACCACGCGAACCGCTGCTGGCCAGGCTGGGGCCAGGCTGCCCCGTCCCTCCCAAGTGGGGTCAGCACAGCCAGACCCTGCACCAGCATCCACCCAGGTGAGGAGCAGCATCGCTCCCTCCTGCCCTGACAGGTCACAGACCGAGCAGAAACCAGTCTCAGTGACAGTGAATTGTCACAGACAATAACCGGCTGCTGCTTAGCTCGAGGCACACTAATTGGATTTAGTCTGCTGGCATCCCCATCTTCCGTGGCTGTAGCATTTTGCTAATCAAAATCAGGATAAAACCCTCCCACCTTCTTTTTCCAGCAAAAAAAATGCTTGAAGGCTCTGCCCACAAAAAAAAGTGAAAACTGAATCCTGGAAGCACTGAGCAGAAGGGGTTGGGTTTCTACAAAATTCCCTTTCTAATTTTACCCTGACAGCCTTTGTGATTAGCAATTAGTAATACCCAGTTAATCTCCTGCTGTTCTGTCCATGAGTTTGCATATTTCAAAGATATGAGGAATGATCAGTTCCTGAGGGGCTGTGATAATTTGGCAATTTACTCTTTCAATCAGACCGAGTGCCCCAACATTTCAGTCCATCAGGAACGTGATTTTTCTCTGACAGTGGGAGAACTCTGTAAGTTGCAAAACAAGATTCTAGGAAAAGCTAAGGTGTGAATTCTGAGCTTTTAATTCTGATGGTTACTGTTTCCAACCAGCAGTTATTTAATGCTCATCCCTACCTGCACATCAACTCACAGGCAGCTGCCAGAGGCCAGGGGAGGCTGCAGGGAAGGTGGAAGCTCTGTCCTGTGTCTCACTGGGTTCTCCTGCCTCTTTCCCACTGCAAGAAAGAGCAGATTTTTCTGCATCCTGGATGAGAACAGTGCTCAGGCAGGATGTTCATCCAAGGTTTTGCTGTCTGTATCCCAACACACATTTATGCAGCACCTGCTGCACTACAAAGCTCCAAAATCTCAGGGATTCTACAACAACTGATCCACAGCCAGTTTCACCTCCAGCAGCCTGAGTTTCACACTGGAGGATCCCCTTACCCTCCCTTCCCCACAAATGCATTGCTTGACAGAAATCAAACACATTTTTTACTTAATTGCTTTTAAAAAATAAGCCACGCTGCTGCCTCCACCTGTCCAGGCTCTGCAGTGAAGCCTGTACCGTGGGATAGGGAATATCAGCAACCACAGCAGCAGCACAGGGACCCCAGCAGAGCTGCCCCATCCTCACAGGGGAGTAAGCACCCCTTGGAGAAGGGTGTTTGACTGGCTTTGGGAAAATGGGGGACATCCCGGGTTCCTAGAGCTGGGGGTGACCCCACGGCGGTGCTGGCAGGTCTCTGTGGATGGGGGCGGCCCTGTGGGGTTAATGGGAGCATCCTGGGTCTCTGTGAATGGGGGTGATCCTGTGGGGGTCAGTGGGAGCATCCCGAGGGAGCCCCTCAAGTGCCGTGTGGGGCAGCCTGGCAGGGGCGAGGCGGGGCAGCCCTCGGGAAAGGTTTGTGAAGAACCGCGTCCCT
>VXBT01012261.1:282160-293276 GCA_013400235.1 Oriolus oriolus | reverse complement strand
AGGGTGTGGAGGTCCCGGACGGGGTGTGGGGTCCCTGGGGGTGTGTGGGGCCGTGGGGGTCGCTGGCAGGGTGTGGGGCCGTGCGGGCGTTCCCACAGGGAGCTGGGTTCTCTGGGAAAGCCCTGGGGCGTGTGTGCCCACCCAGGGATGGGGATGGGGGCTCAGCGAGGGGCTCCTGGCAGGTGTGGGGCCGTTCAGGGGTCCCCGGTGGGGAAGGGGCTGTCTGCGGGGTAGTGCAGGGGGACCGGGGAGGTGTGGGTGTGGGAGGGCTGCCGGCGGGCTCGGGGCCCCGTCCAGGCCCGCATCCATCACCCCGCTGCTCCGTGTCCCAGAACAAGCTCGTGGAGCGGTGCGAGCGGCTCCAGCTGCAGAGCGCGGCCATCGCCCGGCACGTGGACGAGGTGCTGCCTGCCAAGGACCAGGGCGTCCTGGTGAGTCCCTGGGGCTGGCCCCGCCTGCCCCCTGCTCGCCATTCCCGGCAGGGATGCTCAGCTCCCGGGGGGCATCGTCGGGATGCGGCTGTGGAAATGGAGTGCCAGGGTGTGCCTGCAATTCCTGCTTCATTTGCCTAAAAAATGTGCACAGACGATGGTGTGAGTGTACGGAGATCAAACATCCCACTAGGATCAGTGCCTTTGAATTCCTGGGTTTATTTGTTCCTTGCTGTCACTGAGGATGAGGACAAAGGACAGTGATGGAATCACAGAATCCCAGACTGGTTTGGGTTGGAAGGAACCTTAAAGACCACCCAGTTCCAACCCTCTACCATGGGCAGGGACACCTTCCACTATTCCAGGTTGCTCCAAGTTCTATCCAGCCTGGACTTGGACACTTCCAGGAATGGAGCAGCCACAGCTTCTCTGGGCACCCTGTGCCAGGGCCTCACCACCCTCACAGGGAAAATTTCTTCCCGATATCCCATCTAACCCTGCCCTCTGGCCATGTGAAGTCATTCCCTCTTGTCCTGTCTCTCCAGCTCTCCTGGAGCCCCTTTAGGCACTGGAAGGGGCTCTAAGTTCTCCCTGGAACCTTTTCTTCAGGCTGAACACTCCCAGCTGTCTATGGAGGTTTACTGAGGGACAGGACTCCGGTCCATCGCAGGTTGTCACTTAGGTACCAGGGCTGGCTGAGGAGGCAGCGGGCAGGTTTGGGACCGGTATTGTGCCAGTTGCTGTGGCTTGGCTCAGTTAACAGAGTAGCACTAAGGTCTGAGCCCAAGGAGAGCTGGCAGAAGCAGCTGGGGCACTTCCTGGGGCTGGAGCAGAGCTGATGCTCCTGCCGTGTGCTTGCCGTGGCAGAGCGCAGCCAGCGCGGCGCGGGAGCTGGTGATCCAGAGGCTGCTCTTCGTGGGGAAGGCCTGCGAGAACGAGGAGCAGCGGCTGCTGGAGAGGGTGCACGCCGAGGAGGAGCGGGCGCACCAGAGCATCCTCACCCAGCAGGTGCACTGGACAGAGGCTCTGCACAAGCTGGGTGCCCTCCGCACCTACCTGGTGGACATGATCACCAGCCTGGATGACCAGAGCCTGCTGGTGAGTACTGTGAGTCAGGCAGCCCAGAGCTGACCTGGACTTTTTGTTATGGGATTTAAATGCGGTGTTCAGCAGCTGCCGTGCTGACAGCAGGGAGGCAGGGGTGGACAGGATGTACATTTGCAGGTCTGGCTCAGGGAACCTCCTTGACCTGGTCCTGATAAGCCCCTGTGGTTTCCTGGTGGTTCCTAGAGCACTTGCTCTGCCCGATCCTGTTCTTGCTTGCAGTGAGGTCCAGAACCACCCAGGCTCAGATCTCCAAACTCTGGGCTTGTAGCTGCCCTTAGGCTGGACAGCCAGGACAGCTCTGGGTTGTGAGCTGCTCTTACAACAGTTAGTTGTGCCACCAGTTTTCTGGTGTCTAGTTTTAATCAAAACTGACCCTTGGAAGCACCTGCAGCTCTGCTGGAAAGTCCCCTGTGTTGCCTGGCTTAGCCCTGTCAGGGATATTTGCCGTGCAGATTCAGCCTGTGCTTCCCCTTGCTCAGTTCCTTCTCTGGTTATTGAATCGTCTGGGCTCACCCAAGTGATTCCTCTCAGTTTAGATGTGAGCAGGTCTGCCTTGCACCACCATGCTCAGCCTCTGCTTCCCACGTGTAACTTTGTGAGGAGGGGAACAGCAGCTCGGCTTGGCAAACAGATCCAATCCCATGGAAAGAGGGCAGATGTTTCTTTGATGGGAAAGGCAGTTTCTGTCTCAGTGTGCTGGGCTGTAGCTGCACCATAAAGAGGAGAGGCTGGAGAGCAGGATCCATCAGCTGCCTGTGGCAGAGAACAGCCACACCCTCAGTTTCTCCTTTTGGAGGGGAATTAGGGGATTGTGTGTTCTCCCCCTTGGATTGTTGGTGTTGGTACTTGTGCCTATCTGGAATCAGCACGTGCTGTGCCACACGGGAGCTGAAGGCATGCAAAGTGCCCTGCTTGGATTTGAGCAGGGATCAGGTATTTCCTTACCACTTTGCTGTTTCTTGAGAATGCCTCGAGCTCAGCGGGTACAGAAACAAGTGGGACTGACCATGAGGTCACCTGACTCTTGGCTTAATCTCTCTGCGACCTCCCCCCTTTGCTGAAAGCCCTGGGGTTGTTTGCTGGGAGCACAGGCTGTTCCTGCAACCTGCCCTGGTGGGGTGGGGCAGAGAGGGGACAGCAGACAGTGCCCCAGCCATGTGTGCAGTGTGTTGCCTTCAGCCATTCCCACTCATTTTCTGAGTCGGGAAGTGGGAAGTGCTGCAGCTGAAGAAAATGGGTGTTGGATGCTCCCGCTGCTCCCCAGGGCTGGTGTTGGGTGAGGGGTGGCTCCTCTGGGTCAGGAAGGGGGACACTCCTCCCTGCATCCCGGGTTTGCTGTGTTTGGGGTGCCATCTGTGGGGATTTCGGCTGTGATGACTCTTTCTCTCCTTGTCCCCAGCATGCAGAGCAAGAGATCTTCGAGAGGTCAGTACCCGGCTGCTCCTGGTCCTTTCCCTGACCCTACTCCAAGCTTTCCCTGCTCCTGCTCCACACCTGCATCCCCACAGCTCCTGTGCTGTGTGCCGTGGCTCGGGCACCCCATGACACCTCTTTTGTCCCTGGTGCTGCTTTTGTTGTGGACAAGGACAGAGTGCAGAGATGCCAGCGTGGCCTCTTGTCTCTGCTCCATGTGCTGTGCTGCACCTGGAGATGCTCCATGTGCTTTGCCAGAGCAGCCGTCCTTGCTTATGGGAGAGCTCCTCCAGCTCCTTAGAAAACCACGGGGCTTGCTGGGGGATGGAGCAGGCCTGTGCCAGGCTGTTGGCAGGAGGTGGGATGGTCTGTGCTCCGTGCTGGGGGTGGCTGGCACAGCATCTCCCCAGCTCTGCACGGGCAGGCAGAGCCAGGTGCAGGTGTCAGTGTCCCCAGCAGCCCCATCGGTGACACCAGGCTGCCCTTCCTGAGGAGGCACCTTGGTGGCTGTGTTTTCATTTAATCTGTTTAATTTTATTTAAGTGATTTATTTCTGGCTGCTGCAAGGGTGATGGCCCTGGCTGCATTGTGCTGCCCAGAGGGCCTGTGGGGGTATTTGTGCCTGTGGAGAGTACAGAATGTGCCACAGCACATCCCCAGCAGCCTGTGCCACAGCCTGTCCTCACGACCATGAGTTCTGTGGGTGCTGCAGGCCACAGGAGCCAGCAAACCCTTGGCTGGTGCTGGGTGAAGCCTGGTGTCCTGGCTTGCTCTGTGCTCAGACCGTGGGGCTCTGGCAGTTGAGGGAGATCTGACTCTCTCCCCATTCATTGTGCTCCCCTGGTACCCTGGTGGCTGCTCTCAGACACATTTATTTACCCTGTGTCTGCTGAGTGAGGAGCTGTTGACTCAGGCTGCTGGGATGTGTTTTACAACACTGCCGCCCTTTCACGAGGAACTGTAAGCAAAGCCAACCGAAAGTATCACTCGGGGTGAGAGCTGGCCCAGGCACCCCTGCTGTGGTCTCTCTGCAGCCAGAGCTCCTCTTTAACCTCTGCCATACCTCCTCGTGATCTTTATAAACACCTCCCAGCACAACAAATCATTGTATTTTGAAACAACTCCTGTTTTCCTTTGCTAGGACAGAGGTGGCGGAGGGAATCTTGGAGCCACAGGAGTCCCTGAAGTTAAACTTTAATCAGACCTGTGTTCAGAGTCCACTGCTGCATCGACTGTGGGCCTCTGCTGTGCTCTGCTGCCTCGCAGGTCAGTGTCTCGCTCACATCTCACGTGCTCCAGGGATTCCTGCACCCTCACTCGTGTTGTGCCCAAAGAAACACCCTCGTGCTGTGTCAAAACTTCCTGATGCTGTGTCCTGCCCCTCTGCTCTCCCAGCCCCTGCTTGTTTCTTGGAGCCCTCTGTTCAGGGGGGCAGCAGCAGCTGAGGGAGGTTTAGGGGAAGCAACAGCTCCAAGCAGGCTGTGGCTCAGGGAAGAGCTGGAGTTTGAAAAGATTGTGTGTGTGTTATCAGCTCTGTGGCTTTAACGTCGCGTGGTTTCTTTTGCTGTTTCCTGGGTCTCTTGGTGACAGCAGTGAAGCTGATGCTGCTGGGGGAATCTCTGTCACAGAAATCTCTGTTCACAATATTTAGCATCGGTCTGCTGGGGACTTTGAGAGGGTGATTTCATCTGTGGGGTGTCTTTGAGACTGACCAGTGCAGGGAGCAGTGAGTAGATGGAGCAGCTTTCTGATCACAAGCTGAGGTTGTGGCTGTGCATGAGCTGGTGGTTCTAGAGGTGTTTGTGCTCTGGCTCAGCTCCTGCTGTACAGCTGAGGCTGCACTGGAGGCATTTGCCAGGCCCCTGATGGGCTCTGAGACAGGTTTACCTGGTTGGTGCTGGCTGTGTTAAGCAGGGAAAGATGTTTTTCTTCCGGCTGTGATGTGCTTGGCTGGCTGGTTGTGAAATGTTTGCTTTTGCTCTGGCTTTCAGTCTGTTGTGAGAGTATTTCAAATGTATTTTTTATTTCTCAGAGATGGCAACATCCTTCATAATTTGCCTTGTGAACAATCCCTAGGGTGGTTTTTCCAAAGCTTCTGTACAAACTTCTGATTTCTGCTCGTCTTGCCTTGATTCTGATGAGCTGTTTCCAGTTTTTCCCTGTTTCCAGGCCCCTCTCCAAGGTCTGCACTTCAGGCTTTTATTGCTCTTGAGGTTTCAAGTATTAGCTTGAGAATCTGTGCCTACCAAGCACTGCCATCATGTGTTTCTTCTGCTGCAAACTCTGCTGTTGCTCTCCCTTTGTGATTCATGTCCCTCTTTGGAGTCTGTGAGTGCTGGCAATCGTGGAAAGTAAGCGTCCCTGCAGGGGGTTGAGACTCAGTGAGCTTTAAGGTCCCTTCCAACCCAAATCACTCTGTGATTCTGTGCCAGCCCCTGCAGGGGTGCATTGGCAGTGTCACACAGAATCCCAGAGTTGTTCAGGTTGGGAAAGACCTCTAAGACCATCAAATCCAACCTGTGATCACCACCTTGTCACCCAGCCCAGAGCACTGACTGCCACGTCCAGTCATGCCTTGGACACCTCCAGGGATGGTCATTCCACCACCTCCCTGGGCAGCCCCTTCCACTATTTACCAGCACATTCAGTGAAGAAATTCTTCCTGAAAGAGTCAGTCGAGCAGGTTCTCATTGTTCAGAGCCATAGAGTCTAGCAGGAAGCCTTTCCCTAATTTTCTTTGTTGTGACATGGAGTTTTTCAGGATTCCCCTCCCAACAGCATCCTTGTGAAATGTAGTGACTTTAAGGCATTCGATTCTTGTGGCAGGTGTGCTGCTGCACTTATTACACAGGAATTTTGTTCTGTTTGGGGTTTTTTGAGTGTGTGGTTACATTTCACATGTCCTTACTGCATGCTGAGGATGCCTGGTGTATCCTTGTGGATCTCTGCAGTCCACAGTCCACCCTGGACCAAGTCTTAGAGATTTATTATTAACTGCAGTGGTCTGAGCTCTCCTTAAGACACAGTAATGTTAAGTGTCACTCTGTGGTCCCTTCTCCCAAAGGCAGGTGAGCAGGTGGCTGTCTTGTTTATTCGCTTGAAAACAGAAAATTCCAAGCCTTGATGGCTTGCTCCATAACCGCTCAAAAACTTGGAAAGCAGCTGCAAAAGGGCCCCCATTTCACTCTCAAAAATAAACACGATTCCTTTGATGCCTTCACTTGGCATCCAGGCTTCTGCATCACTTCTGTTTGGGGTTGGCAGCTTCTTCCTTACACCATGAGATGATGTAAATCTCCTGGCACTGTTTTGGAAGGGATCTCGGTTCATGGGAACTTGGATTTTTAAAAGCAAAAGCAGTCAGATGTGCTGCAGCTCACACGAATGTGCTTCCCAGAGCTGTTAACCATGGGAGTTGATTGTCCCAGTATCCCTCACGTCCCAAGGCCACCCCGATGGATACAGGGCACAGAGAAAACAGACTTGGGGGCAAGATGAATTCCCGGTGGAACCATTCATCAGGATTGTATGTTAAAATCCAGATTTAATCATGACGAAACACTTGTGTGAGGGGCAAAATTTGCTGATCTGAATTACTCTGCTGTTCCTCTGCCAGCACTTCCCCTCCCTCAGGTGCTCCCCTGGAACTGCAGTTCCACAGCAAAGCAGTGTGGGTGTCACTGGGGTGGTGTTTCCCTGCGTGGACCACCACAATGCAGCCCTAGGTCTGCTGTGTGTTGCACAACAGGAGGTTTAGTGCCCTCGTTCTGCCAGAGGAAGATGCAGTCTGGTGCTGCTCTGTTTTCTATGAATTCAGAGCAGCATTTGGCTTCCTGGAAAGCCGCCCTGCACCCAGCAGCGTGGGCAGCCCCAGAACCCTGTAGAGAGCTCAGGTTTGGCTGCTGTGTGGGGAAATAAATCATCAGATGAATGAGGCTGGCAGCTCCTGCTGAAGGAAATGCTGGCTTCAGCTCCTCTTTGGGCTCACTCTTGCTTGCAATAACTCCTACTTAACGTGCACAGGTGCATGGCACTGACTTGCAAAGGGATAATTCAGCCTCGGTTCATCTGCCAGGGAGCACCTGGGCAGGTGCAGCCTGAGGAAACCCTGGAGCATTGCTGCTGCTGCTGGGCACCGTTTGTTGTTAGAGGGATGCTGACCTGCGTCCTGGAGCGGGCTGGGCTCTGGGATGACCCTGTTCAGGTCATCCTTTGGTTCTTTAAGGGCTCATCCTGCTGTGTGCTGGATGCTGAGCAGAGGGTGTTGGGCAATGGCTGGTGCTGGCGTGATAGAGGAGAGCTGCTGGCAGGGCTGGGAGAGCCACTGACTCACCCACTGCAGCCCTGTTTCCATGGTGGTGTAAGACCTAAAATGAATGAAGTGAGCGTAGGGAAGGCAGGGCAAGGAGGGGCACCTGCTGGCAGGAACTGGGTCTCCTTGGGAGCAGGTGAGTCTGCTGGGCATCAGCCTCATCCCTGCTTCACAAATTTAGGCAGTGAGGGACGCACTTGTGCGATTCCACAGTCTGCAGACCCACTGATGGGTCTCAGGGGGAAGCATGCAGACAGGGCAGGGCACCATGATCTTAGACGTCTTTTCCAACCTTGACAATTCTGTGATTCCATGATTTTGAAGTGGTGCAGACCCACAGTGGGTGCAGTGTCCTCTTGCCAGCCTGGTTCACCCTGGCCTGCTGCTGGCTGGGTTTGTGCAGCTGGGCATCCCCTTCTTTCACAGCAAAGCCAGATGCAGCCACAGCCATGCCACCTCCCCCCACTGCTGCTCCCAGCGCCTCAGGGTAGGTTGATCAACACCTGGGGCTTTGTAGCAGGAAAGAGATTTCCCTGCCCGGCCCTCTCCAGTCCTGTTTTTCTGGCTTTGCAGGTTTTCTGCACACAGCCCTCCCATTCTTGCCAGGCTCTTGGCTCCCCTGGCTGGGGGAGGAGCAGCCATGTCCTGCTCACCCTCCGTGGGGATGGGAAACGACACGAACTGAGATTTGGGTCTCTCCCAAATGTGGAGTGAACCAAACCTGCTGAGTTCTGTTTTGTGGGGAGTCAGGCCAGGGTCAGAGAAAGATGAGCAGGGCTTCTAGTGCAAGGTGGAGAACTGTCTGGTGAGTGTGGGCTTTGGTGAGGCTCTGCCTTGTTCTGGCCCTGGCTGAGAGGAGAAGCTGTGGCACCCAGCCTGAGCCCCCAGCACTATCAGATGGGAGCAGATGGGACCCCAGGAGCGATGTGTGAGGAGAGGGTGGTTGCACTTGTGTTTCTGATGGCCATGACTACCTCAGGTGGTTCAGGTGGTGGCCACTGAGTCGGTGCTCACCACGTGGCTTCTCTTGCAGGCTCACAGGAGATTCATATCGATGAGAAAACCCTGAGCCCCCACCTCAGCCTGTCAGAAGACAAGAGAACACTGACCTTCAGCCCCAAGAAAGCAAAGGTGGACTCGGACTGCCCCGAGCGGTTTGACCACTGGCCCAATGCTTTGGCCACTGCACCTTTCCACTCGGGGGTCTGTGCCTGGAAGGTCAGCGTGGAGCAGAGCTGTGCCTACAAGCTGGGGGTCTGCTACAGCTCCGTGCCCAGGAAGGGCTCTGCCAATGAAGGCCGCCTGGGCTTCAACACTGCCTCCTGGGTGTTCTCGCGCTACGACAAAGAATTCCGGTTCCTGCACGCAGGGCAGCCCCAGCCCGTGGAGCTGATCAAGGCCCCGGCAGAGATCGGGGTCCTGCTGGACTTTGCAGGGGGAGAGCTGCTCTTCTACGACCCCAACTCCTGCGCCATCCTCTTCTCGCACCGCCAGGCCTTCCTGGAGCCCGTCTACCCCGTCTTTGCCGTGGCGCACCAGAGCATCTCGCTCTCCCCGTGAGCGTGGCCGTGTGTGACTGTGTGTGCTCTGCGCAGTGCCTGGGGGAAAGGAGCCCGGGTGGGGCTGTGGGCTGTGTACAGGGGCCTTCAGACAACACCTGCCTTCAACACCACACCTGTTCCTCGTGTGTTTTCCGCAGCTTTCCTCTCCTCCCGGAGCCTGCACCCTGTGCTGGGGGAAGGGATCTGGGAATGCCTGGTTGGGCTAGCTGCTCTTAGGTGAATTGTTTAATTTCTGCCCCACCAAAGGCAGCTTTCCAGCCTGCTGGTGGGCTGGAGGAAAGGCAAGAAATAGTAAGAGGTATGTATGGAGATATGGCAGGGAGGAGGCCCGTGGAAAGGAACATACCGTGCTCTACAACTCCCTGACAGGAGGGTGGAGCCAGGTGGGGGTCGGGCTCTGCTCCCAAGCAACCGTGAAAGGACAAGACAAAACGGCTTCAAGTTGTGCCAGGAGAGGTTTGGATTGGATAGTGGAGAAAATTTCTTAGCTGAAAGAGTGGTTGGGCATTGGCACAGGCTGCCCAGGGCGGTGATGGAGTCACCATCCCTGGAGGGGTTTAAAAGGCGTTGTGGATGTGGCACTTGGGGACATGGTTTAATGGTGGCCTAGGCAGTGCTGGGGGACCGGTTGGACTCGATCTTAAAGGTCTTTTCCAGCTGAAATGATTCTGTGATTCTCTGATTGGGACAGAGCTGGAGACACTTTTGGGGGGAGCTACCCCATTGCAGAGCAGGGACAGTGCAGGGGGCTGTCCCCTGTGGAGGAACCGTGCTGGGATGGGGGCACTGCTGAGGGCCTGTGGCCATGTGTGAGCAGAGGAACAAGCAAAGAGCAGCAGAAAGAAACCAAACCTGAGCATCCCAAGGGGTTTGAGTGTAATGTGGTGCAAACACAGGGAGCTGATGGCAGCAGGCAGGGAGGAAAGAGAGGTGTAGGCCTGGAGTTGAGCCAGAGAAAGGGATTTTAAATGGTCATCTTTATTTCTCACTACCCAAATCAGTAAAGTTTGCTAATTGGCAATTCATTAAGTGAAATTGCCCAACTCCAGACTGTTTTGCCCACAGCAGGAGACCTGCAGGCACCTCCTGCCTGCCCACCGCTGTTGGGAAGGGGGGGGATGTTGGTGAGGTAGCAAAGCTGGGGTACACTGAGGGGTGCAGGGCCTGGCCAGGGGTGTCCTGGGTGCTCTAGGTGGGCAAACCTTGTCTGGGACAGGGCCAGCACTTGCACTAGGGGATGCTTGAGCCTGTCCCTGGGGTGACAGAAGGGATAAACCTCAGTATCTGCCTCCATCTCCTGCCAGAATGAGCCTCTGGAGTGACCCAGTCCCAGCCCTGTTAGGGGAAGACACCACTGCCATCCCCCTTCTGTGGTGTTTTTAGAACAACGTGACACACATCTGCTCCACTGCTGGGTGTCAGAAATGTTTTATTGCATGAACACTCCTCCTGCTTCACAGGCAGCTCGGATTCGCTGCTTTTCCCTGCCCCCCTAGCAGCAGGAAATCCCGTGTCAGGACAGTTCAGCACTCGGCAGCAGCACTGGACCCCTCCGAACGGCAGCTACCCCTTCTCGATACGAGCCAGGAGGTGGCTGAGCGTGGGCAGGACGTGCTCGGGGGGCACCTCTGGCCCGTCGCCCTGCCCGGCCGCCCGCAGCAGGAAGCTGTGCATGCCCGCGGCCCGGGCTGCCCGGTAGTCCCGGCTGTAGTCATCCCCGATGTGAGCCGCCTGCTCGGGGCGGACCCCGCCGAGCCGCAGCGCCTGCTCGAAGATCCTGCCGTCCGGCTTGGCGAAGCCCGCGGCCTCGGAGGTGAGCACGAACTCGAAGTGCTGCCGCAGGTCGCACTGCGAGAGGATGCCTTCCAGCCGGCTGTCGAAGTTGGAGACGACTCCCATCCGGAAGCCGAGCTGGCGGCACCGGCTCAGGGTCTCGGCGGCTCCCGGCAGCACCTCCCAGTTGTGGGAGCTGCAGAAGTCGCGGTAGAGCTTTTCCGCCAGCTTCGTCAGGGCTGCCTCGTCCTGCACGCCCGAGAGCCTGAAGCTCTGTTTGACGACATCCAGCCACCACTGCCGGGAGCTGAGCCCCTGGCCGAGGCCGTAGTTGGGGAAGCGCCGGCTCTGGGCTCCGTACCCCTCCCGGAAGGAGCGCCCCAGAGCCTCGGGCTGCACCTGCAGCCCGTGGGCCCGGGCCTCGGCCGCGTAGCTCTGGCCCACGGGCTGCCGCAGCCGCAGCAGCGTGTCCTTCACGTCCCACGTCAGCAGGCGCAGCCTGAGCATGGCCTCAGCGG